>CM069155.1:7656144-8233938 GCA_035221665.1 Okamejei kenojei
CATGAGAGATAGTATTTCAGCACTTGAAGTCATCGGACATCTCGAAGTTCCAACGGACAAAAAATGAGCTTTCATTTTGGTTGATGTGGACATTGGAGGATCAAAGGCATATTCCTGCACTGCTTTATGTTTTATGTTTAGAAAACGTAATGATTCTACATTTGGTAGCTTGTGGTTATATTAGAATTGCTTCAATTAAAAGGTCGGCACAGTGGCAGAGCTAGTAAAGATGCTCCCGCATTGCTCCAACAAACCAGGTTCAATTCTGACTTCCAACACTGTCTGTGTGGAGTTTGCATGTTCGCCTTGTGACCGCATCGATTTCCTTTGGATGCCCCGATTTCCTTTCACAGGTCAGTTGGTCATCTAAATAGTTGCACATGTGTAGAAAAGTAGTTGAACTGTAGGGTGTTAATGGGAATGTGCAGAGGAACAAAGAAGATCAGTAAAATTCCGATAATTGGGCACCCTGGTGACTCGGGCTGTGTAGACTCACCAATATTTCGGATTATTGGATGTTATTCCTGTAAATACCCAAATTAACTTTTATTTCTCTTTTCCATTTTAAACGGCAATGTAATAATGTAAAAATCAAGTGAACCTGGTGAGTTTAATGGGAGCAGGAAATAAAGGACACGGCAGACAGTGAGATCAGTGTGGAGAATACTAATATGCAAATGCAGTTCTTCTTCCTCGTGTCCAGCCATCTTCTATATCACTTCTTTCCGGTCGGTCAGTGACAGTTGACATTCGGTGGTTGCAGAATTGGCTACTTCAGTCAGTCACTGTGGTACAGTTCCTGTCGTCAGCATTGCCCGGGATGCGCCACGTGGAGGCTTCTGCTTGCATCCCGCAAAGGCAGTAAGAGAATACCCTCTTGAAGGGTATTAAGGTGGATAAATCCCCAGGGCCTGACAGGTTCTATCCCAGGTTATTGAGAAAAGCAAGAGAGGAAATTGCTGAGAGAAAGATCTTTCCAACTTCTCTAGCCACAGGTGAGGTCCCAGAAGACTGAAGAGTTGACAATGTTTTTTCTTCGTTTAACAAGGGTGTAGAGATAATCCAGGGAATTATAGACGTTAGTGAAGCTATTGGACAGGTATCTTTAAGATAGGATTTACTCCCATTTGGAAGGGAATGGGCTTGGGGACAGTAAGCATGGCTTTATCTGCTGCAGGTCATGTCCTACTAATGTCATCGTGTTTTTTTGAGGGGGTGATTAAAGTGATCGATGCAGGCAAGGCAGCCCGCACCGCCCAGCGATTCCCGTCCATTAATACACGAGCGGCAATTTACATTTACACTAAGCCAATTAATCTACAAACCTCTATGTGGGAGCATGAGAGGAAACAGAAGATCTCAGAGAAAACCTACGCGGTCACGGAGAGAATGTACAAACTTTGTACAGACATTTGGGAAAAGGGGAAGTACAACGGGATCTGGGGGTCCTTGTTCATCAGTCACTAAAAGTAAGCATGCATGTACAGCAGCAGTGAAGAAAATGAATGGCATGTTGGCCTTCATAACAACAAGAGTTGAGTATAGGAGCAAAGAGGTCCTCCTGCAGTTGTACAGGGCCCTAGTGAGATCACACCTGGAGTATTGTGTGCAGTTTTGGTCTCCAAACTTGAGGAAGGACATTCTTGCTAATAAGGGAGGGCAGCGTAGGTTCATGTTAATTGGATGGCGGGACTGTCATATGTTGATACAATGGAGCGGCTAGGCTTGTACACTCAGGAATTGAAGGATGATAGGGGATCTTATTGAAACATTTATGATTTTTAGGGTTTGGTCATGGCGAGAGGAAGGAAACATGTTCCCTTGGGGGGGGGTGGAATGTTTCATGGGGCACTGTGGTGTAGTTGTGGGGTATCTGAATGGGTGTTAGGGTGCTAGGAGGTTGTTCAGGAGGATATATGCTGAGTTGGGACGTGTGTGGAATTTCTCTCGCCTCAAGAGGGCGGTGGAGGTTGGTTTCTCTGGATGCTTTCAAGAGAGAATTAGATAGAGCTCTTATGGATAGCGGAGTTAAGGGATATGGATAGAAGGCAGGAACGGAATACTGATTGTGGATGATCAGCCACGATCACATTGAATGGCGGTGCTGGCTCGAAGGGCCGAATGGCCTACCTGCACCTTTTGTCTATTGACAGCACCTGTAGTCGGAATCGAACCCGGGTCTTTGGAGCTGTAAGCGCTGTAAGGCAGCAACTCTACCACTGCCCCACCATGCCGCCCTTGTTCTGAAGTTGTTTCTTGCGTGTTTCAGGGGACAAGTGGATGATCGGTGGCTGAAGGAGAATGATCCCCTGGGTCATCACTGCCCTTTCAGCTGTTGCAGTTGAAAATGTAAACCTTTCTCTCCAATTATTTGATTTATGTGGGTTTCCACTCACAAAGATTCCATCCAATCTTCCCATTTCTCTCCCATTCTCTATGTACATTTTATGTACTTCCAATACAAATAGAATTGTGGTTTTTGTTTCAATGGATATTTGAGGTGGGGTCATTCTATATTTTAATAACCTTCTTGGTGACAAATTACTTCCGTGTTCCTTCCTTATTCTTCTACTGATAAGCCAAATCCATGTGTAGCTATAATTTCTCCCCTTATTGTGATGGTATTTTCCATTCTCCATGTGCTTTCTCTAGAATTGGCAGGGTTTTGCTCAGTGAGCTTGCCAAATTGATTAAGGCTGGTAGCCAGGAAGACCTGATAAAGTGTGTCTGGAGTCTATGGCTCTCGTGCACGCTTAACACTAAATATAAAAAACGGTGCTCCAAAAGGTTGCAGACATACATGTGTCTAGACTGTTCAAACCCCCTTGTTCATTTCCAAAGACAATCGACTGATTCAGAAAGTTTCCCATAAAAGAGCTTTATTTGTAACAATGGAATTTCTGGAGCAAATCCCATAGCTTTCAATGATCTGAAAGTGCTGATAATTGACAGAGTTAAATCATGCCATATGCATGTTATGACTCTTTACCATTGCAGCACAACATATGGCAGTAGAACACTATGCATCCCACAAACTAAGGCTTAGCTTTACCATCCATTTGGCCTTGTATCTGATTTAGATGGTGTTGGGTTCGGGAAAATTGGACACCGAATAGTGGAGAGTGAAGACGACCTCCTTCGATCTCCTTCGACTATGATGAAGACTGTCTATGATTACCTTCGACTACCCTCGATTACCTACGACTAACATACCGACCTGCTACGACTAAACCTACGAGTAAAAAAATATATAGATTTTTTTCCATGGCGACCTTTTTTACTCACCGGCATTTTTAACATGTTGAAAAATACGCCGCGACCTACCTGAGGCCTCGAGTATATGGAGACAACTCTCGAGCATGAAGGAGAGCTCCTACGACCTCGTGTCGACATGCTGCAGGTATGAGTCGAGGGCAAACTCGCCAGAACTCACGGATTAGGTCGCCCAAGCGGGCCAGCCCCTTTAAAAATTCACCAAAGATAGACACTGAATGGTGGAGTAACTCAGCGGGACAGGCAGCATCTCTGGAGAGAAGGAATGGGTGGCATTTCGGGTCGAGAACCCTTTTCAGACTGAGAGTCAGGGGTGAGGGAGTCTAGAGATGTGGAAGGGTAAAGCGTGTAAATGACAGATCAAAGCAGGTGATGATAGGAAATAGAGAATGGTTCATTGTTCATTGTGGCATACATTCAGTAATATTTAATCAGGAAGGCAGTAGAACTAGTCGGAGAACTAGGATGGGGAGGGACGGAGAGAGTGGGTAAGCAAGGGACACTTGAAGTTGAAATTCATCGTTGGTTGTAAGATCTGAACTTTTGGAAGTAGAGTACAACTAACAGCTGACATATTAGATGTTCAGCTCAAGGGACTGAGGGCACATTTCTATGGAAATATATTCGATGGAAACTAATCCCTTCCGCTAAACTTCAAATACTTGGGTGTAAATTTATCCTTGTCAAATCCTAAAATACAAGTGACAGTGAACAATTCACCCCCTCCCCCTTACGATTATAGACCATGGAAAATTGCCTAATTGAAAAATCTAGCGGCGTGTTTAATGAACATCCCGTTGTAGCCCAATGCCCAGGATTTATATTATCCTCTTAATCCATAGCAGTACTTTGCAAAGGCCCAACTATTGTCTGCGTTGATTGAGCCAATCTTGTGGTCTGAGGAAATTCTAGGGAACCTAACAAAATTGAGTTGAGTAAACAACGGGGATCCTGACTCTCTAATCCAGATGTGCTGGGTACTTATCTCAATGCAATATCTGAGACGTGATGTGCGGGAGATGGCTGCAATACCTTTCTCGGTGATTGCATTGATTATCTTCACTGCAAAGCACTTTTGGACGTTCAGAAATAAACTAAATAAGCCAAATGTCTTTTTATAATAAAGTAAATAAGCCAAACAGGCCAAAATAGCCATTTAATTCCATGGCCAAAATAGCCATGGAATTAAACAACGTCTTTCCTTGTTTAGCGGTACTCTCTACAGTCTGAATCTGACTCCTACAACATTTAGCACTTCATGAAACAACTTCAACCCTTGTGAGAGTCATATCAACTGTGGGTAATGGAATAAAATGGGCAATATCGAATTGCCTGCTGATTATACACCTATCTTTTGATTGATTTCCATGCTGTACAATAATGACTATTCAGTACATCCTATTTAAATTATCCAATAAATTGAAATCTGTAGATAATGCAGCAGTATCAAAAGAACATTTGAGCTGGTGAATAATTAATGCAGGCAATTTCAATTAAGGGGAGCCGACTATAGATACAGAATTCTTGCCATCATTAATTGATTGTAAGACAATATATTGATTTTTTTTAATGTATTAACTAGTTTATATTATTACACATGTTGTGAATTATTAACCACAACCACTGTTGTGAATGGTATTTGAAAAATCAAGTTGAAAGAGTTTTCAAATAGAAGTACATGAACAGCATTTTAATCGAGTTTGTGCATCTGAACATTCTTGCTGCAACAAATTGTATATTATCTTTTTTCTACTTTTAATCCAGATATTACCCTATATTTTTGTTATTCATTGACATCTCTCATGTTTTCATCTCTTCATGCATCCTTCATCAAATTAGAATAAGAGCCTGCATTTCTGTTCTTTTCTAATATTGATTTTGCTGCATTGCTTTTGATAAAAGATTAAGTGAACCCTGCATTCCCCCAGTCTCTGGGGTGCACCTTCTATACACTACATCTAGAGTCATAGTCATATAGCATGAAACAGGCCATTGGGCCCAACTTGCCTATGTCGCCTAAGATGCCCCAATTCCCACCAGCCCGCATTTGGCCTAAATCCATCTAAATCTTCTCAAAACGATCACCATTCATCCTCCTGCACTCCAAGTAATACATTTTTAGCCTGTCCAACCTCTTCCTGTAGCTCAGGTCCTCAAGACCTGGCAACATCCTCGTAAATCTTCTCTGCACTACTTCCAGCCAAACAACTTTCTTCCTGCAGCAGGGTCACCAAAACCAAACACAACACTCCATCTTATACAGCTGTAACATATCATCCCAACTTCTATACTCAATATCCTGATGATGATGATGTATGGAAAGCCTTCTTGACCACTATCTACCTGTAACACCAGGTTCAAGGAACCATGTACTTGCACGCCTAGATCTCTCGTCCCATTAACTCTCCATCTCCCACCTTTTGGGAATCCTGCACCAGCACTCCACGTCCCTTTGCACCTCCAATTTCTGAATAATCTCCTCATTTAGAAAGTTGTCTCCGCCTTTACTCCTTCTACCAAACTGCATGACTGTACACTTTGCTATGCTGTATTCCATTTGCCACTTCTTTGCCCACACTATCAACCTGACCAAATCCTTCTGCAGACTCTCTGCTTCTTCAATACTACTTGCCCCTCCACCCAGTGGTGGACCTTTGCAACCAGCAGCGAGGTCTGGGCAACCACTATTATCTTTTCAATGGGGTTGTTCCACGACAGATCACCACAAATTTTAATTTCTGTCATAAATGTTTATAGTGTTATAAATTATTTACAATTATTTTATATGAAATATATTTAGATGGAAACATCCTTAATTTGAATGTTTTTTTGTTTACGGCTAGCCTGCATGATACTTTAATGATCTTTAAGTTTTTATTTTAACTATTATTTTGTATTGAATTACACTATATAATTAATATTATTATTAAAAAAAAACCCTTCTCATACAGTAGACCCAAAAATGTTAAGCAATGTGGACTAAGCATGAAATTCACCTCCAGAAAAAAAAGTAGGAAATATTGGGGTCCAGGAGGCTGGCTGGGCCCCCAGCGGGGGTCCAGGGTAAGCATCCCAGTGGAGGTTCAGGGGGAAATGGTCCCTGAAGCTCTTGCATTTTCAATAAATTGAAAGTGAATCTCAAGCTTTCTGCTGGTAGTTTACATAACAGAAGCTTAGATTTTTTTTTCTAACATATAAGCAGTAAAATAACCCCCAAAAGATATATATTTCATGAAATAGACAAGAGACAATGGGTGCAGGAGTAGGCCATTCGGCCCTTCGAGCCAGCACTGCCATTCACTGTGATCATGGCTGATCATCCACAATCAGTACCCCTTTCCTGCCTTCTCCTCATATCCGTTGGCTATGCTATCTTTAAGAGCTCTATCTATCTCTCTCTCTCAAGTCTCCAGAGAATTGACCTCCACTGCCTTCTGAGGCAGAGAATTCCACAGATTCACAACTCTCTGTGTGAAAACGTTCTTCCTCATCTCCGTTCTAAATGGCCTACCCCTTATTCTTAAACTTTGGCCCCTGGTTCCGGACTCTCCTTGGAAAAACATTGGAAACATGTGTCCTGCCGCTAGCGTGTCCAAACCCTTAATAATCATAGAAACATAGAAAATAGGTGCAGGAGTAGGACATTCAGCCCTTCGAGCCAGCACCGCCATTCACTGTGATCATGGCTGATCATCCACAATCAGTACCCCTTTCCTGCCTTCTCCTCATATCCGTTGGCTATGCTATCTTTAAGAGCTCTATCTATCTCTCTCCCTCCCAAGTCTCCAGAGAAATGGCCTCCACTGCCTTCTGAGGCAGAGAATTCCACAGATTCACAACTCTCTGTGTGAAAACGTTCTTCCTCATCTCCGTTCTAAATGGCCTACCCCTTATTCTTAAACTTTGGCCCCTGGTTCTGGACTCTCCTTGGAAAAACATTGGAAACTTGTTTCCTGCCGCTAGCATGTCCAAACCCTTAATAATCATAGAAACATAGAAAATAGGTGCAGGAGGAGGCCATTCAGCCCCTTGAGCCAGCACCGCCATTCATTGTGATCATGGCTGATCGTCCTCTATCAATAACCCATGCCTGCCTTCTCCCCATATCCCTTGACTCCACTAGCCCCTAGAGCTCTATCTAACACTCTCTTAAATCCATCCAGTGACTTGGCCTCCACTGCCCTCTGAGGCAGAGAATTCCATAAATTCACAACTCTCTGGGTGAAAAAGTTTTTTCTCACCTCAGTCTTAAATGACCTCCGCCTTATTGTAAGACTGTGACCCCTGGTTCTGGACTCGCCCAACATTGGGAACATTTTTCCTGCATCTAGCTTGTCCAGTCCTTTTATAATTTTATATGTTTCAATAAGATCCCCCCTCATCCTTCTAAACTCCAGTGAATACAAGCCTAGTTTTTCCAATCTTTCCTCATATGACAGTCCCGCCATCCCAGGGATCAATCTCGTGAACCTACGCTTCACTGCCTCAATCACAAGGATGTCCTTCCTCAAATTCGGAGACCAAAACTGTACACAATACTCCAGATGTGGTCTCACCAGAGCCCTATACAACTGCAGAAGAACCTATTTACTCTTATACTGAAATCCTCTTGTTATGAAGGCCAACATTCCATTAGCTTTCTTCACTGCCTGCTGTACTTGTAAGCCAACCTTCAGTGACCGGTGTACAAGGACGCCCAGGTTTCGCTGCACCTCCCCCTTACCTAACCTAACCCCATTGAGATAATAATCTGCCCCCTTGTTTTTGCCACCAAAGTGGATAACCTCACATATATTTATATTATACTGCCTCATATTTGCCCACTCACTCAACCTGTCCAGGTTGCAACGTTTTCACCCTGCAACCTCCTAACATCCTCCTCACAGTTCACACTGCCACCCAGCTTTGTGTCATCTGCAAACTTGCTAGTGTTGCTCCTAATTTCCTCTTCCAAATCATTAATATATACGGTAAACATTTGCGGCCCCAACACCGAGCCTTGCGGCACTCCACTCGCCACTGCCTGCCATTCTGAAAAGTTCACTCCTACTCTTTGCTTCCGGTCTGCCAACCAATTTTCTATCCATGTCAACACCCTACCCCCAATACCATGTGCTCTAATTTTAGTCACCAGTCTCCCATGCGGGACCTTATCAAAGGCTTTCTGAAAGTCTAGATACACTACATCCACTGGCACCCCTTCATCCATTTTACTTGTCACATCCTCAAAAAATTCCAGAAGATTAGTCAAGCATGATTTCCCTTTCAGAAATCAATGTTGACTTGGACTAATCCTATAACTGCTATCCAAATGCCCCATTATTACCTCTTTAATAATTGACTCCAGCATCTTTCCCATCACCGAAGTCAGGCTAACTGGTCTGTAATTTCCCGTTTTCTCTCTCGCTCCTTTCTTGAAAAGTGGGATAACATTAGCTATCCCTCAATCCACAGGAACTGACCCTGAATCTATTGGACATTGGAAAATGATCACCAATGCGTCCACTATTTCTAGAGCCACGTCCCCGAGGACCCTGGGATGCAGACCATCAGGCCCAGGGGATTTATCATCCTTCAGTCCCATTAGCCTACCCAATACTATTTCTCACCTAATGAAAATTTCTTTCAGTTCCTCTACCCCCTTAGATCCTCTGTCCTCCAGTACTTCTGGGAGATTGTTTGTGTCTTCCTTAGTGAAGACAGATCCAAAGTACCTATTCAACTCTTCTGCTATTTCAATAATTGTTTCAATAAATGGGCTCATACAGCTACAAAAATCTTTACAAAAAAAAATGTTACCTGAAATGTCTCTTTGCCCAGCACTGAGATGAGAAAAAACGTTTTCATCCAAAGTTGTGAGTTTGTGGAATTCTCTGCCACAGAAGCCAGTGGTCTGGTCTCCTTCAGTAGCACCTTGGTCTCCCTTCCTGAGCTCAGACACCTACTTCTCCTCACCTCACCTACGCTCACTTCCCTTCACCTACACCTCGACTAATCCCCTCGTCTCACTATCCCCCTCGCCCTGACGATACCTCACTACCAAACTTCTCCTCACATGTAAACCTCGTCTCGACTAAACCGTACCTCACTAAACCTCGCCCCTCAAATAAGCCTCACATCACACCTCACACCTTAACCCCACCTCAACTTAACTAAACCTCCCACCTCACGACTAAACTCCACCTCACACCGAATCCGCGGGAATTTCCAACCTCTCTGCTCGGGGAAGAGCTTCTTTCTGTTTGCCCAGTCAAAAACTTTCATAAATCTGTACATCTTATGTAAGCCTCCCTTTCGTTCCCAAATGAAACAAGCCCATCGCAGGCAGTATCGCCTCATTATTTACAATGGTCTTGCCTCAGTAACTTCCTCAGAGATCCCCTCTGCATCCACTGTAGCGGTTTTACACCATTCATGTATTGTGCTGACCAGAAATGCATGCAATGCTTTGGCTGTGACCTTAATTAATGCTTGATTAACTTCTCCCCCAGTCGCCCTATGTTGTATTCTATACCACAGCCAATAAAAATATGTATGTACCCTGCCTGCCTTTGAACCACTTTAAATAGTTTTCCTGCTATTTCTTGGGATCTATGGACATACACTGTAAGTGTTCCTCTACATTTCTGAGTGTCATACCACTTATTGCACACTGTCTTGCTTTCGATCCAGAATTACATACCTGCTTACAACACTATGTTGAGTTATATTTGCCCAGCTGACTAATCTGTTGATATCTTCGTGCAGTTGCAGTTTTCTTCTTCACTCTTGATCACGTTGTCAATGTTAACACCAAAGGCAAACACCTGAATAGCGGCCGATGCCATGAAAATCAAGGAGCCCAGTACTGAGCCTATGGGACCCTACTCCGTACAGCCTTCCTGCCACCAACATTCTGTTACTGAGTCCGTTTTTAATCCACTGGTGCAGCACATTGGCACAGCGGTAGAGCTTTTGTCTTACAGCGCCAGAGGCTCGGGTTCCATCCTGACTACAGGCGCTGACTGTACAGAGTTTGTCCGTTCTTCCTGTAAACGCGTCGGTTTTTCCAGGCGATTGAGTTTCCTTCCACATTCCAAAGATGACAGACACAATATGCTGGAGTAACTCAGCGGGACAGGCAGCATCCCTTGGATAGAAGAAATGGGTGATGTTTCGAGTCGAGATCCTCCTTCAGAAATGAGGAAGTCTGAAGAAGGGTCTCGAACTGAAACGTCACCCATTCCTTTCGTCCAGAGATTTTGTGCCTATCTTTGGTGTAAACCAGCGTCCGCAGTTCCTTCCTACACATTCCAAAGACGTGCAGGTTTGTAGGTTAATTGACATCTGTAAATTGTCCCTGGTGTGTAGAATGCAAAACTGGGATAACATAGAACGAGTGTATGGGTGATTGTTGGTTGGTGCTGACTCGACGGGCCGAGTGGCCTGTTCGCACGCTATATCTCTAAACTAAAGCTAAACTAAACTTACAACTTCCCCTTGGATCCCATGGAAATCGCGATCCATTCGCTATACGGGACTATATCACAGTCTTTATCAATATGTTCATATACCACGTCAAATATCTGCCTTACACCTTCTCCAAAAATTCATGAGGTCATATAAACCTACCCCTAATCTAAAACAGTGTTGGAGGAGCTCAGCGGGTCAGGCAGCATCTGTGGAGCGAAGGAAATAGGCAACATTTCGGGCTGAAACCCTTCTTCGGACTGATGTGAGGTGGGGGGGGAGAAGAAAGGAGAAAGGAAGAGGAGGAGCCCGAGGGCTGAGGGAGAGCTGAGAAGGGGCGGAGACAGCAAGGGCTACCGGAAATTGGAGAAGTCAATGTTTATGCTGCTAGGGTGCAAACTGCCCAAGCGGAATATGAGGTGCTGCTCCTCCAATTTCCGGTGGTCCTCACTCTGGCCATGGAGGAGTCCCAGGACAGAAAGGTCAGATTTGAAATGGGAGGGGGAGCTGAAGTGCTGAGCTGTGCAGTGTTTAGGTTGGGATCCTTCTTCGGACTATTTCACTGAACAAATCCTTGCTGGTGGTCCTTGATCAATCTGTGCCACTCTAAATACTGGGTCTTGCTTGGATTTTTTCACATCTGATGGAGAAAGTTTGAAAAAGGCTGAACTCCAGCAGTTCCCTGCAGAACCAATGATAACAACGATAAGGATTTATGCTCATGAAATAATGCTTACACTTTACTGAGGGTTACCAGAGTACATATTATTATCAATAAGCAAAACTACTATTTTTCTGATATACAGTCTTTTAGAATAGAGATGAGGAGGAATTTATTTAGCCAGAGGGTGGTGAATCTCTGGAACTCATTGCCACAGACGGCTTTGGAGGCCAAGTCATTGGGCACTTTTAAAGCGGAGATTGATGATTAGTAAGGGCCTCAAATGTTCGGGAAGAAGGCAGGAGAATGGGGTTGGGAGGAAAAATAGTTCATCTATGATTGAATGGTAGAGCAGACTTGATGGGCCAAATGGCCTAATTCTGCTCCTCTGTCTAATGGTCTTATGATCTTCTGGTCAAACACATTGTAAGTCTAGGAAAGAACTGCAGATGCTGGTTTAAATCGAAGGTAGACACAATTGAAAGTAGATACAAAATGCTGGAGTAACTCAGCGTGACCGGCACCATTCCTTCTCTCCAGAGATGCTGCCAATCCCACTGAGTTACTCCAGCATTTTGTGTCTACGTACTAAGTCTATTTGTATAAATTATATGAATAAAGAATTCACAATTTTCAGAATCGGAAATATCTATTTACACATCCCTATTATGAGAAATAATTACACAATTTACAAACTGTGTACTCCTGGGCTGTAGAAACTTGGTTGATTCAAAGTTTAAACAAGCACATGACTTCTTGCTGACGGCATGAAAATATATCTCACCCCCGGGGCTGGAAGCAATGTGAGGGAGACAAAGCTTTTAGTGAACGTTGGGATGTATTGTCCTGGAAAGTCAGGGTAGTATTGTGGATGACGGAGGGATGTAGAGAGTTGCTCAAATATATATTTTTAGTTCAGTTTAGAGGTACAACATGGAAACAGGCCCTTCGGTCCACCCAGTCTGCACCCACCAGCGATCCCCGCACATAAGCACTATCCTACACACACAAGGGACAATTTACACTTATACCAAGCCAATTAACCTGCAAACCTGTTCGTCGTTGGAGTGTGGAAGGAAACCGATGCAGTCACGGGGAGAACGTACAAACTCCATACAAACAGAATCTGTAGTCGGGATCGAACCCGGGTCTCCGGTGCTGCAAGCGCTGTATGGCAGCACTCTCCGCTGTGCCATCGTGCCAGTCTTATTTTCAGTCTAACCGCACATGTGCCTTTGTCAACGAGTATGACTGTCCTCTCCTCTCCATAGGATCGTCTACTTGTGAGTCTGCAGATGACTGTAGAGGCCGATCCGTGATCCACACACCTTGGTGCAACGTGGGCAGTGGAGACTGGCGGTGGTTGGTAGTCGTCGAGCCCCCTTCTCCCCTTAAGGTGCTGTCGCTTTGTCTCTGCTACACGGCGTTGTTCCATTTCGTGACGTGCAGCTCCTTCCTGCACGGATTTCTTCCGGTAGCGCCTGTCCAGTGCAATGTGCTCCCAGTTGCTTGATGTGATGTGGAATTTCTTCAGACTGTTCTTGATGTTGTCCTTGAAGCGTTTCTTCGGCCCGCTGGTGGCTCGCCGACATTCCTTCAATTGAGAGTACAGGATTTGTTTAGGGAGAAGTGTGTTGGACGTGCGGACGACATGGACGGTGCATCAAAGTTGGTGCTGCATTATTATGCTGGTCATGTTGGCTTCCTCCAAAACACTGATGTTGGTGCATTTGTCCTCCCAGCTGATCCTCTGAATCTTTCGTAAGGATCTTTGATGGTATTGGTCCAGGGCTCTCAGGTGCCTGCTGTAGGTGGTCCATGACTCGCTCCAAACAACAGGGTGGGGAAGCATCATACATTCACATGCACTTCACTGTTCTTCCCTTTTTGACAGGAGTGATTTGCTCATTAGCCTTATTTACAGATTTAACCTGTTCACATTTCTGTCTGTTTGATGTTCTCATACCATTGCCACTGTATCCTCTCCTTGAATTGACTTAATCCAGCAGAAGCTGATGTCATTATGTCCCCATCGGCACTGCATCAGCTAGTACAGTGCACTCGTAATCACATCATTCTTTGCAGTTCTCTCATATTTAAAGTACCTTCTATTGATATTAAATGATTTATTTGAGCACTTCTAATTTTATCTCCTATATCCACCAGATTTCACTTTGTTTCACATGCTTTGATTTTTGAAATATTTCTGAGCACCAGTTACTACACGTGTCAACACATAAGCACCATTGCCTTATTTGAATTGTTTCTATCCACAGCGAAATCAAGATTTTAGTTTCGATTAGTTTAATTTAGAGATACAGTGTGGTTACAGGCCCTTTGGTCCACCTAGTCCATGCCGACCGTCGATCTCCTGATCAAACTAGTTCTATGTTATCCCAGTTTCACTTCCACTCCCTACACACTGGGAACAATTTACAGAGGCGATTAACTTACAAACCCACATGCTTTTCAGGATTTGGGAGGAAACCGGTGCACCTGGTGGAAGCCAACGTGGTCACAGCGAGAATGTTCCTCAACTGTTCCCTTCCACTCCCTTCCCAAATTCTTGGCTGAACTAATCTGAATCATTTTATGAGCCTTCCATTCATTTGTACCTCAACACGGTTTGTATTAACTGTTCTGAACTGTAGCATTGTTCAGGAGCTCAGAAAAAATTGCTAATCAGTTTTTGTTTTAAACTTGTGAAAAGTAATATATGTTCCTTCAGAGCTTATTTGAAATTTCCCTCTGATCTCTCTATTTGATGTTGAACAATATGTTGAAATAAGTGTGTTCTCAATACCAGTTTGCTTCATAAAATGGTCAAGTAGAAATGAATTAAATTGAGGAATAACCCGAGGCTATTGCTTCTGGGAAGCCATGGCATGAGAGAGTGGACATACTCAAATGCAGATGCATAGGGCATCAGTGCCTTGTTCCTTTCAGACAGCATCAACATTTTCTTGTCTATGAGTAGCAGTCAGCAGTATTTACTTTAGCTTCACCTGGTTTTCCTTCACAAGTGTGGAAATTTTAAATATTAAAGGGGATAGTTTGAAGGTGAGAGGAGGAAAGTTTAAAGAAGAATTACAAGGTTTTACACAGAGGTGCCTGGAATTACTGCCAGGAGTGATAGCGGAAGCACATGCGATAGCAATGTTTAAGAGGCATTTAGACAGGCACAGGGGCAGGCAGACAATGAAGAGGTGTTGACCACGTCCAGGCAGATGTGGTGTCTGTAACTGGTATCATGGTCTGCATAGATTTTGTGGATCAAATGGCTTGTTCCTGTCCTGTATTATTCTAGGTTTTATGGTTCATCAATGCCAATTGAACAAATCAAGGCTTACAAGATTGGTTTAGCACCTGGCTTGGTACAGATATGAGCATTGTTACCTGTGGCTGGCTCTCCACCTCATGCTGGTCTGCTTGGACAATAAAAACCCACCCATGTCGGGCTCTTCGACAGCTCTGCATTCTACACTCCAAAGTGGCCAGAGGATCTGGGGTGACGGAGGAACTGAAGGAAATCCACATGAGGCAGGAAATGGAGTTGGATAGACTGATGGGACTGAAGGCTGATAAATCCCCAGGGCCTGATGGTCTGCATCCCAGGGTACTTAAGGAAGTGGCTCTAGAAATCGTGTTCGCATTGGTGATAATTTTCCAATATTTTATAGATTCAGGATCAGTTCCTGTGGATTGGAGGGTAGCTCATGTTATCCTACTTTTTAAGAAAGGCGGGACAGAGAAAACAGGGAATTAGAGACCAGTTAGCCTGACATCGGTGGTGGGGAAGATGCTGGAGTCAATTTATAAAAGATGAAATAGTGACACATTTGGACAGCAGTAACAGGATCGGTCTGAGTCAGCATGGATTCTCGAAGGGGAAACCATGCTTGACTAATCTTCTGGAATTTCTTGAGGATGTAACTAGGAAAATGACAAGGGAGAGACAGTGGATGTAATGTACCTGGGCTTTGAAAAAGCATTTGATAAGGTCCCACATAGGAGATTAGTGGGCAAAATTAGGGCACATGGTATTGGGGGTAGAGTGCTGACATGGATAGAAAATTGGTTGGCAGACAGGAAACAAAGAGTAGGGATTAACGGGTCCCTTTTAGAATGGCAGGCAGTGACTAGTGGGGTACCGCAAGACTCGGTGCTGGGACCGCAGCTATTTACTTAAATACATCAATGATTTAGATGAAGGGATTCAAAGTAACAATAGCAAATTTGCAGATGACACAAAGCTGGGTGGCAGTGTGAACTGTGAGGAAGATGCTATGAAAATGCAGGGTGATTGGACAGGTTGGGTGAGTGGGCAGATGCGTGGCAGATGCAGTTTAATGTGGATAAATGTTATCCACTTTGGTAAAAAAAAACAGGAAGGCAGATTATTATCTAAATGGTGTCAAGTTGGGAAAAGGGGAAGTACAATGGGATCTGGGGGTTCTTGTTCATCAGTCAATTAAAGTAAGCATGCAGGTACAACAGTCAGTGAAGAAAGCAAATGGCATGTTGGCCTTCATAACAAGAGGAGTTTAGTATAGGAGCAAAGAGGTCCTTCTGCAGTTGTATAGGGCCCTAGTGAGACCACACCTGGAGTAGTGTGTACAGTTTTGAGGAAGGACATTCTTACTATTGAGGGAGTGCAGTGTAGGTTTACATAGTTAATTCCCGGGATGGCGGGACTGTCATATGGAGAGAATGGAGCCGCTGGGCTTGTATACTCCGGAGCTCAAAAGGATGAGAGGGGATCTTATGAAAACATGTAAGATTATTCAAGATTTGGACATGCTAGAGGCAGGAAACATGTTCCCGATTTTGGAGGAATCCAGAACCAGGGGCCACAGTTTAAGAATAAGGGGTAAGGCATTTAGAATGGAGACGAGGAAACACTTTTTCACACAGAGAGTTGTGAGTGTGGAATTTTCTGCCAGAGGGTGGTGAAAGCCGGTTCTCTGGATTCTTGAAAGTATTGAGAAAGCTAGATAGGGCTCTTAAAGATAGCGGAGTCAGGGGATATGGGGAGAAGGCAGGAATGGGTACTGATTGGGGATGATCAGCCATGATCATATTGAATGGCGGTGCTGGCTCGAAGGGCCCAATGCACCTATTGTCTACTGTCTATTGTCAAAGTTATTATCAAACTTGGGGAAATGAATCTCTGCTCATCCCTATGCAATCAGGTCCTCGATTTCCTCAACGGCAGATCACAATCTGTAAGAATTTGCAGCAACATTCTTCCTCAAACTATCAACGTAGGAGCATCTCAGGACTGTGTGCTCATTCCCCTGCTTGAATCACTCTGTCCCCATGAGTGTCCAGCCGGACACGGTTCTAACGCCATCTTTAAAGTTGCTGACAATTCCACCGTTTCTGGACAAATAATTATGTCAGAGTATCGGAGGGAGAGTGAAAATCTGATTGAATGGTGCCAGATCAATAGTCTTGTTCTTAAAGTCAGCACGATTGTTGACTATAGAAGGGGAAAGGCCGGGATCGATTAACCTGTTTCTCCATTGACAGGTTGGCACTGGAGAGAGTGAATAACTTCAAAGATCTGTTCTGGGCGCAGCATATTGATGCAATCATAAAGAAGGGCTGAATGGCCTACTCCTGCACCTAATTTCTATGTTTCTATGTTTCTAAAACCCACAATTACCTCAATTTCCTTACAAGGTTGAGGAGATTTGGTATTTCGACGAATGTTCGCTCGAACTTCTTTAGGGGTTCAGCAGTGAGCATATTGACCAGTTGCATCACGGTCTGGTTTGGCAACTTGAATGCCCAGAACGAGGGAGATCACAAAGAGTGATGATACTCTCTGATCCATCACAGATTCTGACTTCCCCACCATCAAAAAGATCTGTAGGAGGCGAGATGTGTAGGAAGGAACTGTAGATGCTGGTTTAAACTGAAGATAGACACAGAATGCTGGAGTAACTCAGCGGGACAGGCAGCATCTCAAGAGAGAAGCAATGGGTGATGTTTTGGGTCAAGACCCTTCTTCAGATCTAAAATACTACCCATTCCTTCTCTCCAGAGATGTTGCCTGTCCTGCTAAGTTACTCCAGCATTATTTTGTCTATCTTCAGATCAGTAGGAGACATTGCCTCAATAAGGCTGCCAATATCATCATAAAACCCATACCCTCCTGGTCTTGCTCTCATTTCACTCCTGCCGTCTGGAACAATGTAGTGTCTGAAAACATTGTCAACCAGGTTCAAGAACAGCTTCATCCCAACAACCATCAGGCTTTTCAAAACTACATGATAATAACCTCAACCATGAACCCTGGACTGTCTTTTGTTGCTCTATCGACATTAGTTTTTTTTGCTCTGGTATTAGGGTTATTAATTTATTGTCTTTTTTTGTTTATTATATATTATAACTGGACTAAGTGAGACCCGTTGTGTCCCATGTTCACACGGGAGGGCTGGCCCCCAACGCAATAATCCACATCTCCACCAAATCCAATATTGGTGGCCAATGGGGGGGGGCTTTCTAGAGCGCTAGTATGGGTGTTGTGGGCCAAAGGAACTGGTTTCCAGAGGGCTAGCATGGACATTGTGGGCCAAATAGATTCTTGAGCTGGCAGCTCAGTCACTCTGGCCTGGTGGGCTGGCAGCTCAGTCACTCAGGCCTGGCAGCTCAGAAACTGCCAGAAATTCTACCCAAAACAGGTGAGAAAATCTGTGAGAGAGAAGGGGGAGAGGGTGGAGAATCAATTTTAGACATATTTTATCTTTTTCTGCAGATCACAGCAATGAAGGAGGAAAGTCTATCCTGGCCTGGATCTCACATGGAGCCAATGAAGGGAGGGAGAAAAATACTGGGGTGAGGTTTAATACTTGCAGGGGGAAAACTTACTGATGGGCTGAAGGGACTCCTCCTAGGCTAGTACAGGCTTGATGGGCCGAATGGGCTCTTAAAAAAGAAGAATCTGTGTGAAATCTCAGTGAAAGGCACTTTTTCTGACTTTTCCTGGCCTGGCATGGGCCTTTTGGGCCAAAATGCTCCTCTTGGGCTAATACGGGCATTTTGGGCAAAATGGACTGCTTTCTCGGCTAATAGAGGCATTCTGGGCCGAAATTAGTGGTTTCAGGCAGGCCAAACAACTCATCATTTAATTTCTATTTCCATTTCCATTTCCATTTCCATTTCAATTTCAAGCACAGAGCAGATCAAACAACTAATTTCATTTCCATTTCCATTTCCATTTTAATTTCAAGCACAGGGCAGGCCAAACTACTCATTTCATTTCCATTTCCATTTCTATTGCAGTTTCAAGCACAGGGCAGGCCAAACAGCTCAATGCATTTTCATTTCACTTTCATTTCCATTGCAGTTTCAAGCACAGGGAAGGCCAAACAACTCATTGCATTTTCATTTCATTTCCATTTCCATTGCAGTTTCAAGCACAGGGCAGGCCAAACAACTTATTTCACTTATTGCAAGTACATTGCAGACTTACAGTTCAGTTGATTCACAGCTTTGAATCACAGTTGTGGCCTCTCCCTCACAATCTTCCAGAGTGACTGACTCACATCCAGGCATCCGGCATTTTATAGTCCTGCCCCCCTCCCCCGGAAGGGGCGTTACCTTCATCATGGTGATTGACTGGCAAGAGGACCAATCAGTTGATCTCAAGATTTTTTAAACACTCATAACTTTTTTTTTCATCAATCAGATAAATCATCGGTGGCTGCCTAAGGAGGACTATGAGTAAGATGGCCAAAGATCATAACGATATAAGGTAACGTTTTTTCTAAAATCAATATACAGAGCAGACAGGAAGTGGTCAAGGTGAGACTTTTAGTTATATAGACATAAGGGCGGCACGGTGGTGCATCGGTAGAGATACTGCCTTAAAGCGCCAGAGACCCGTGTTCGATCCTGACTACGGGTGCTTGTCTGTATGGAGTTTGTACGTTCGCCTCGTGACCGACTTGGGTTTACTCTGAGATCTTCCGTTTCCTCCCACAGTCCAAAGATGTACAGGTTTGTAGGTTAATTGGCTTGGTATAAATTTAACTTGTCCCTTGTGTGTGTGTAGGATATCGTTAGTATGCGGAGGTCGCTGATCGGTGTGGACTCGGTGTGCCTGTTTCCATGCTGTATCTATGAATTAAACTAAATTAAGCTAAAATTATGAATGAGAATTGTGTTTACAGGCCTGTTATGCTGCTAAAATATTAATAATTCCATTGTTGGCACATAAGACAATTAAACTCTTGACTCCCTTGTATAACTTGGATAGGTTTCCAGAAACATATTTGTATATGTTCCCAATAGTCTAGCATATCTAAGTATGAATGTGAAGCATCCATCCTGAGGTCTCTCCCGCCTGTCTTCAATTTTCTGAGTCGATTATAATCATCAACTACAATCACTCGGAGGTCTATTGCTGAACACTGAGACTCATTAAACATTTCATTTGGTCTAAAGTCTTCAGTACTTTGCCTGAATAGATTTTCTGGTAGCCACACAATTATTTTTATTAGTATTAATTGGCTGAATTGAGCTAGAATTGTGGATGCTTGCTCATAATTGAACAATCTCTTTCCAAATCAGTGGATATAATAACGCACTGACTTGTTGCTCATAGTTTGTCTGGAGGTTATTTTACCCCCCACCCTTGCTATTAATTGTGCAGGTGGCCTTATTCCCCTTTATTCTTGCTGGCTTCAGCCTTCCTAGACTTCCATTCTGAGGGTTCTTGCTGTGAAAACCTGCCTCCTGTTGAGAAATCACTTGACTAGAGTAGCATTGATTCACTTATCTTGGCTTAAGACTTGCAAACTGAGGATATGTGCTCTTTTCTCTGGCTGTTAAAATATTTTGCCAGTTTTAAATTAAGCTAGTGGTCGTGGATGGCTTCCGTTACTTCAGTCACACTAGCTTGCTGTGGAACCCGCTTCTGAACTCCAGCCCTAGCCACCATTCTGGTGACTGCAAACTGCCATAATTCCACCTTGCAATTAATTAAATTGTTTTTAACCTCCTGAATGCTGTCATTTTAGATATTACAATTCTGCACTCCGTCAAAAATGTGTAATAACTTTGCTTAACTGTTTAAACTACAAGTATTGTATTTATTGAGTTTTGTTTATTGTCATGTGTACCGGGGTACAGTGAAAAGCTTTTGTTGCGTGCTAACCAGACAGTGGAAAGACAATACATGGGTGCAATCTAGCCATCCACAGAGTACAGATGAATGATTAAGGGGAATAACGTGAATAACGTTTAGTCCAAGGTTAAGTCCGATCAAAGATAGACCAAGGGACTCCATTGAGGTAGATAGTAGCTCAGGGCTGCTCTCTAGTTATTGGGAAGATGGTTCAGTTGCCTGATAACAGCTGGGAAGAAACAGCTGAAACAGGTCCTCCAACAGGACAGAGTCCTCTCTGACAATCTCACCAGGCGTCTGAGATATGATTAAAACCCTACAGCTTTCCATACATTTCCCGATGATTTAGAATTAAAATGAACCTTGAGCTTTTGTCCTATTTTTCTAAACAAAATGCCTTTGCTTTTGATGGCATTGTTTTACATATTTGCTTATTGTAGATTGGTTATTGCATGTGAACCAATCAGAGTAATGTACAACCACTAACTCCACCCTATTGAACACTTCATATTAACATTCACGTCCTATCCTACGTAGTCGCACTAGTGGTAGAGTGGAACTAACATGTATTGTACTGTGCCATTATGACTGATGACTAATGCTGACTTAAACACCAGACAGTGGCTGTACAGTTGTTTAAACTTATGTATTTTGGAACCCATTTCATTTGGAAGAATGGCTATCTTGTACTCAATAGATGCAAGGAACTACAGATGTTACTTTATAAGAAAAACAACACAAAGTGCTGGAATAACTCAGTGGATCAAGCAGCATCACTGGAGAAGGGATAGGTAATGTTTCGGGTCAGGCTCTCCCTCACATCCATCCACAAACCTCAGCCATTCTTTCAGAAAAGACAAAGGTTCACGAGCATCTCCTCGAACATTATCTACTGCATTATCAAACATTATCAGCGTTCCCAATTTGGTTTCCTTTACTTCGGCGAGATCAATGTAGACTCGGCGACCATTTTGCCGATTACCCCCTTTCCTATTCCCATACTGATCTTTCTGTCCTTGGGCTGCCTCCATTGCCAGAGTGAGGCCATGCACAAACTGGAGAAACAGCACCTCATATTCCACTCTGGGTATACAACCAAATGGTATGATCTTTGAATTGTCCAATTTTGGGTAATTAATCTGCAAATGATCCCCCACTCTCCCTTTATTCATCCCCTCTTCCCTGTGCCACCTGGATGTACATTCATATCCCCCTTCCCCAACCCCCTCCCCATGCCCCATTCGCTTCAACCTACATTCCCGCCTCTGGCCTCACAACTCATGCACCTTCTATCATCATCATCATCACCGTTGAAAACGTTGGCGATGCAGCCGTGCTGCTTTCCAACAGGAACGGTGACGGACGCACCACACATCTCTGTCCTCTAGTTCCTGAGGACTTCTGCCGCTGGAAGTATAGGATTTTGGTGTATGTGCTTTATCATCATTCCTTACAATGCATTGTACAACAGCGATCGTAACTTCTACTGAAGTGTGGATGGCCGTTGGCTCGCTAGAAGCCCATCCGTCTTGTTTTTGGTCCTGCTGGGGGTCCACAGCGCCCTCCTCACCTGGCAAACCAGGTGGGGGAGACGATTTAGTTGCCGACTATCCGACCATGGAGCAGGTAGCACAGGATTGATGGTAACCCATGGTGGGGGGAAACCCCCCCCCCCCCCCAACCGACCTGATGTTCTATCCTTATCTCCTTATTTCAAACTTATTTGCTTTTCATTGCGAGCCTTTTCCCAACTATTTACCAATCAAAAAACGACCTTCGCGAGTGTCCACCTATCACTTACCAGACTTTGTCCCATCCCACTTCTCTTCCAGCTTTCACCCCCCCTGCTGCAATCAGTCTGAAGAAGGGCCCCAACCCGATACGTCATCTATCCATGTTCTCCAGAAATGCTGGCTGACCCGCTGGGCTATTCCAGCACTCTGGCTTTTTTGTAAACCAGCATCTACAGTTCTCTGTGTCTCCTTCAGTGTCACTGAGTACATACGTGAACACATGACTTTGTAACAGAGCTAGCCCAATCCAAAACGTCACATATCCATGTTCTCCAGAGATGCTGCCTGACTCCATCGTCTACTCCATCGCTTTGTGTCTTTTCTTATACTCAGCGTTGATTTGTTTTGTTCATCTCTGCCAATTGTTTGTTGCTCCAAGAACCATATTATCCTTTGTTTGGTCTGAAACTCCCTGCACCTAACCAAACAACAAAGCTGCCGTTGTAACCAACATGAGACTACCTGGCCTTTTTTTTCCTCTTCTTCGATGATATGCCTGACAAAACTATTGAGAATGTGTATTGTCTTTCCCATTTTTCTATTACCTGTTTTCTTCACTGACTAGAACTTATAGCCTACCATGAGGGACATTATTAAATGCCTCACCAAAGTTCATGTAGGCAACATCCAGTTTTCTCTCCACACCATTCCACAATCCATCTGAAGAAGGGTCCTGTTCAAAATGTCACCTAGCCATGTTCTCCAGCTTAACCTGCTGAGACTCCAGCAAAATGTTTTTTTTTAAATAAATATATAGTGAAATCTAGGGAAGAGTAGTTGGGAATGTGGGGAGAACAAAATAGATTAAATAGGAATAATATAAAAATGAAGATAGACACAAAAAGCTGGAGTAACTCAGCGGGTCAGACCATATCTCTGGAGAGAAGGAATGGGTGACATTTGCAGGTTGAGACCCTTCTTTAGTCTGAAGAAGAGTATCGACCCGAAATGTCGCCCATTCCTTCTCTCCAGACATGCTGCCTGTCCCGTGGAGTTACTCAAGCATTTTGTGTCTATGTCCGATTTAAACTAGCATCTGCCATTCCTTCCTGCACATTGTA
Organism: Okamejei kenojei; assembly: GCA_035221665.1. Lineage (NCBI taxonomy): Eukaryota > Metazoa > Chordata > Chondrichthyes > Rajiformes > Rajidae > Okamejei > Okamejei kenojei. The sequence continues at coordinate 7,679,518 of CM069155.1, forward strand.
TAAAAATGGTTTGCTTGATGCTTGGCATAGACTTGGTCCGAAGGCTATCAATTAGTGGGCCGAAGGTTATCAATTCCCACCATGAGCATTTTGAACTAACATTAAAAGACATAAAAAACTTTAAATTATTCATTTTGAGAGCACAATAATTAAAAAAAAATCTGAGTCAAGATGGCAGGGACTGATAATTGTGCTAAAGTTCTTTTCCAACCTGAACCATTTAAAAGTAATCAAAGTGAAGCTGTTAACATTAAGTCACCAGTAATAAAGCTGCATTCACACTCAACCTGTTACATTACCATTTAATTGGTAATTAAAATGAACATTTCGTGCTCCCAACAGCAAACTCTGCAAAATCTACAAGTGGCAGAACTAAATCACGAAATACCCAATTTAACCTGAGAGACCTTAATATTCTTTGTGAAGTCTGTGCTCTACCTTGTCAATGCTCTAATCAATTAGCAATTATATGCAGTCAACACATTGGCTGACAAAGGTGTTCACATGTGTGGGTAACATTTATTGTCAATTCTAGATATATAGTGAGTAGGAAGGAACTGCAGATGCTGGTTTACACTGAAGATAGACACAAAATGCTGGAGTAGCTCAGCGGGTCAGGCAGCATCTCTGGATAGAAGGAGTGGGTGACGTTTCGGGAGGAGACCTTTCTTCAGACTATAGTGATGTTGTAAAAACTGTGGCTCAGCTGGTGGAGCAGCTGCCTCTCAGCAGCAAAGACTGGGGTTCAATCCTGACCTCGGGTGCTGTCTGTGTGGAGTTTGCACGTTCTCTCTGGGTTTCAGAGAACATCGAAAATAGAACAGTATAGCACAGGAATGGGCTCCTTGGCCCACAATGCTTGTTCTGAACATGAAGACTAGCTGGACTGACCCAATATGCCTGCACATATTCCTCTATTCCCTGCACTTCTAGGTGCCTATCTAAAAGCCTCTTAAACACCACTATTGTATTTGCTTCCACACCTCCCGTGGCAATACGTTCCAGGCCACTGCTACCCTCTGTGTAAAAAAACTTGCCCTGCACATCTCCATTAAACTTCCCCCCTCTTACCCTGTAGCTACAGTATGCCCACTCGTGTTAGACATTTCTACCCTGGGAAAAAGGTTCTGTTTGTCTCCCCTATTTATGCCAAATAGATACATAGCTGGGAGCCTGCAGGTGATGCTCTGATTTCTTCCCACATATATGTGTGGGTTTGTAAGTTAATTGGCATCTGTAAATTGCCCCTGAACGTGTATGGAGTGGAGTCAAAAGTGAGATAACATTGAATGGGTGATAAGCTCTGAACTACATGGACTATTATTGTTATTGCATTATTATTGTTTGTATTTTGTGTGTACCTGTGTGTGCGTGTGCGTGTGTGCGTGTGCGTGTGTATATACACATATATACGTGTGTGTGTGTGTAAATATATATCTATATATACTAGACTAAGTGGCACTCGTTGGGTCCCATGTTCACACAGGAGGGCTGGTCCCCCAACGCAATATTCCACATCTCCACCAATTCCAATATTGGTGACCAGTGGGGGGGGGGGGGGGGGAAGGGGCTTTCTGGAGCACTGGTATGGGTGTTGTTGGCTGCAGGGACTACTGGTCTCCAGAGGGCTAGTATGGACATAGTGGGTCAAATGGATTCTTGGGGTGGCAGCTCAGTCCCTCAAGCATGATGTGCTGGCAGCTCACTCACGGCTGGTGGGCTGGCAGTTGACTCATGGCTATTCCTTGAAATTCCATTTCAAGCAGAGTGCAAGGCCACCAAATTCAAATTCATTTCCCTACCATTTCAAGCAGTGTGCAAGGCCACTAAATTCAAGTGCAGTTTCTTACCTCTTCGAGCAGGGTGCAAGGCCACAAAATTCAAGTGCAGTTTCATACCACTTCAAGCAGGGTGCAAGATCACCAAATTCAGGTTCAGTTTCCTAACACTTCAAGCAGGGTGCAAGGCCACAAAATTCAAGTGCAGTTTCACACCATTTCATGCAGGGTGCAATGACACCACATTCAAATGCAGTTTCATTTCATGCAGGGTGCAAGGCCACCACATTCAAATGCAGTTTCATACTATTTCAAGCGGGGTAAAACCACCATAAGACCACACAAAACACCACACTCACAGTTCAGTAGACATTCAGTGTGTTCAGATGATTCACAGCTCAGACAAAGTCGTGACCTCTCCCTCCCACATCATGCAGAGACTGAGCCACACCCACACTTCCGGGTTTTATAATCCCTCCCCCTTCCACCGGAAAAGGTGTGGCCTTCATGGCGAGATTCAACATTTTTAAAACACTAAACACTTTTATTATTCATTGATGGGAAGAATCCTCTGCACCTGATGAGCAGAAGGGGACTGAGTAAGATGGCCAAAAATCACAGCGGTAGGTGGTAGCGTTTTATCTAAAATCAATATAGTGCAAACAGGAAGTTGTCAAGTTTAGCCAAACAGCCATTTGCAGTGCATTTCCACTTCACCCCAAACCCCCCGCCGAAACAGCCATTTGCAGTGCACTCCCACCTCACCCCAAAGACAGCCATTTGCAGTGCACTCCCACCTCACCCCAAAGACAGCCATTTGCAGTGCACTCCCACCTCACCCCAAAGACAGCCATTTGCAGTGCATTTCCCATCTCACCCCAAAGACAGCCATTTACAGTGCATTTCCACTTTACACCAAAGGCAGCCATTTGCAGTGCATTTCTACTTGAAACCAACCATATTTTGATTTTTAAACCACATTAAGGGCACTCACAGTTGAGTAGATGTGTTTAGTGTTATTCAGAAAGACATGAAATTCTTGTTTTCTCCATGTTGCAGAGACTGAGTGAGGCACACCATTTCCGGGTTTTATAGTCCATCCCCCCCTCCCACCAGCGGGGGCAGCAGAGAGAATGGCAAAAAAATAAAAAAAACATTTGTATCTCTCTGAATTTTCATTGATGGGAAAAATCCTCCGGTCCCGGAAGGTGGAGGGCAGCTGAGCGAGGTGGCCAAAAATGACGGCCGTAGGTGGCGGCGTTCTCTCAGAAATCACAGCACAGTGAGCCAAAAGCGGTCAAGTTCAGACTTTTTAGTAATATATATATTATATATATATATGTAAACATATGTGTGTGTGTATATTGGTGAGTATGTGTGTATATACACACACTGAACATTTTTTTCTCTCTCTCGTTTATTATCTTGTTTGCTGTGTACCATGTTTACATATTCTGTTGTGCTGCTGCAAGTAAGAATTTCATTGTTCTACCAGAAACATATAACAATAAAACACTCCTGACTCTCTCCTGACTCTCTTAACGGGTGATCAATGGTCAACATGGACTCAGTGGGCCAAAGGGCCTGTTTCCACGCTGTGTCTCTAAAACTAAAACTAAACTTGAGTGTCAGTTGCAGAGGCATTAAGATGTCTACTGATATTCACTACTGATTTATTTGTATAATTCCACAATACTTGGAACAGAGTAGAAAAATAGAAACATAGAAAATAGGTGCAGGAGGATACCATTCGGCCCTTCGAGCCAGCACTGCGATTCATTGTGATCATGGCTGATCGTCCGCTATCAATAACCCGTGCCTGCCTTCTCCCCATATCCCTTGATTCCACTAGCCCCTAGAGCTCTATCCAACTCTCTCTTAAATCCATCTGGTGATTTGGCCTCCACTGCCCTCTGTGGCAGGGAATTCCATAAATTCCCAACTTTCTGGGTAAAACAGTTTTTTCTCACCTCAGTCTTAGGTCTTCTGGTCTCCAAATCTGAGGAAGGACATTATTGCCATAGAGGGAGTGCAGAGAAGGTTCACCAGACTGATTCCTGGGATGTCAGGACTGTCTTATGAAGAAAGACTGGATAGACTCAGTTTATACTCTCTAGAATTTAGGAGATTGAGAGGGGATCTTATAGAAACTTACAACATTCTTAAGGGGTTGGACAGGCTAGATGCAGGAAGATTGTTCCCGATGTTGGGGAGGTCCAGGACAAGGGGTCACAGCTTAAGGATAAGGGGGAAATCCTTTAGGACCTAGATGAGAAGGACTTTTTTCACACACAGAGCGGTGGGTCTCTGGAACTCTCTGCCACAGAAGGTAGTGGAGGCCAGTTCATTGGCTATATTTAAGAGGGAGTTAGATGTGGCCCGTGTGGCTAAGGGGATCAGAGGGTATGGAGAGAAGGCAGGTACAGGATATTGAGTTGGATGATCAGCCATGATCATATTGAATGGCGGTGCAGGCTCGAAGGGCCGAATGGCCTACTCCTGCACCTATTTTCTACGCTATGTTTCTAAATGACCTCCCCTTTATTCTAAGACTGTGGCCCCCTGGTTCTGGACTCACCCAACATTGGGAACATTTTTCCTGCATCTGGCTTGTCCAGTCCTTTTATAATTTTATATGTATCTATAAGATGCCCCCTCACCCTTCTAAACTCCAGTGAATACAAGCCTAGTCTTTTCAATCTTTCATCATATGACAGTCTCGCCATCACAGGGATCAATCTCGTGAACCTACGCTGCACTGCCTCAATCACAAGAATGTTTCCTTCCTCAAATTACTAGACCAAAACTGTACACAATACTCCAGATGTGGTCTCACTAGAGCACTATACAACTGCAGAAGAACCTCTTTACTCCTTTACTGAAATCCTCTTGTTATGAAGGCCAACATTCCATTAGCTTTCTTCACTGCCTGCTGTACCTTTCAGTGACCGGTGTACCTCCCCCTTACCTAACCTAACCCCATTGAGATAATAATCTGCCCCCTTGTTTTTGCCGCCAAAGTTGATAACTTCACATTTATCTATATTATACCGCATCTGCCACACATCTGCCCACTCACTCAACCTGTCCAGCCCCCCCCTGCAACCTCCTAACATCGTCTTCACAGTTCACACTTGCCACCCAGCTTTGTGTCATCTGCAAACTTGCTAGTGTTGCTCCTAATTCCCTCTTCCAAATCATTAATATATATGGTAAACAGTTGTGGCCCCAACACCGAGCCTTGCCTGCCAACCAATTTTCTATCCATGTGAACACCCTACCCCCAATACCAGAGTGAATTTTATTTTGATCCTGAGTTGCTGCTCCAATGGCTTGACTTCCCAGAATTAAAAATTGACAATTGTCTGGATTACTATGGCTGCTCTATGGTGAAAACCAGGAATCTTTCATTTGAATGTTTGGCCAAAAATTGAGACTAATACCCTAATTCAATACGTGATGTATATTTTGTTATTTAACCATTTCTGTCTTTCAATATTGATAAAAAGAACTACCCTTGACAGGTAATGCCTGAAGAATGGTCTCGACCAGAAACCCATTCCTTCTATCCAGAGATGCTGCGTGTTCTGCTGAGTTACTCCAGCATTTTGTATCTATCTTTGGGGTAAACCAGCATCTGCAGTTCCTTCCTACCCTTGATTGGTAGTTGAGTACCCTCTCCTGTATTGAACAGGAATTGGAAAATATTGGTGAATTATTAAAATATTTTTAGAAATTGTAACTATTTTGCAGTGCTAATTGCAGGGAGTTAGCGTTTGGACATAGTATAAAATTGGGAGTTAGCAAGTTGTCAGTTCCGTTTAGGAATATGTCTGTTTGTATTTCCTATTGAGTTTAATTTGCTACTCCCTGTTGGATTGCAACCTTGTCATGGCCGGGGAGCTTGTGTGTCTCAGTGACTCCTAGATCTATGCCAGTGGGAGATTCGTTTCCTGTTAGGGTCTCCCATGCTGGACAGGTCGAAGGGTAGAGGCGAGACGAAGAGCGATCCACTGATCCTCCAGGTTGGACGTTGAGCACAGGGCTAACAACCCTGTCACTTAAAACAAATATGTTACGGAAACAGCAACTGAAGGAATCAACACTACTGGGCGTGATGAACTTCCAGGGCTATCAACAGATGCTAGGATGAATGTCAATGGTGAAAGCCGATCGGCCATATACTGAGAAGAGAACCAGACAGCATCCCAAGAATAACCCTGCACTGGACACTGGAAGGGAAAAGGAAAAGAGGGAGACCCAAAACCGCCTGGCGTTGAACTGTAGAGGAGGAAATAAAAACAATGGATCTGACCTGGGGTAATGTCCAGAAGCTAGCCCAGAACAGACAGGAGTGGAGGACCTTTGTTGCTGCCCTACATGCCAGGAGGCATAATAGGCAGTAAGTAAGTAAGTAGGTTAATTTGCCAGCAATTTCTTATGGCTCATTTTCCACTGCTTTTCAAGACAAGTTACAGTCCCTTGGTTTCAATGGAAACCACGAAGACTGAACAGCTCAAATGTGGGCAGTAAGTGTTCAATGTCATCGTCACATTGATGTATCTATTCAATTCACTTTACAACAGCATCAATACAATGATATGTGAGTCAATGCTGCTTTGTCAAATGTTCTTTGGTTATTCTTCAGAAAAACGTTTAAAAAGCCCACCATCTATGGATGTGTAGGAAGGAGCTGCAGGTGGACAGATGGACACAAAATGCTGGAGTAACTCAGTGGGACAAGCAGCATCTCTGGAGAGAAGAAATGGGTGACGTTTCAGGTCGAGAATCTTCTTCAGACTCATCCATGCGTCCATTCATCCAAGACAGACACCAAAAGCTGGAGTAACTCTGTGGATCAGACAGCATCTCTGAAGAGAAAGGAACATGTGATGTTTCAGGGCAAGACCCTTCTTCAGGCACTCGACTTTCTTCAATTCTCGACCTGAAACATCACATATTCCATTTCTTCAGAAATGCAATCTGACCAGCTGAGTTACTCCAGCTTTTTGTGTCAATCTTTGGTTTATATTAGCATCTGCAGTTCCTTCCTACACATTCATCCATTTATGGATGTTTAAGCAACCGATTACAGGCACTAAGAACTTACGACATATATATTTAGTCTCCAGTGCTAATGAAAAATATCACTCACAATGTTCATGGTGTGGTAGGTGTTACTCTACTAATATAATAAAATGCATATTACTGGGATAGGTCTGAGCAGGTTTGAATCTTCGCCTTGCTCTAATGGAGTTCTAGCTGATCTTGCTCTCGGGCATATTCGCACTCAGTACCCAGAGGACAACACTACCATCCCTCAGTTTCATATGCCTGAGAAAATTAGAATTATAAAAACTTTCCCAAAGAAATCCTGCGTTGCCATATCAGTCATTTTGGTCTTGCAATTTCCAGTTTGGAACTGTTTCTGACAAGACTTCAATGGGCCAATTTAGGAGAATGTGACTGATTTGATTGCACATTTGCCTCTGAGTCAGATGTTAGTAGCTCCAAGCTCAATATATAAATCTAAGGAGAAAACAATGTTGACCTTTGACAAAGTGCAGCATTGTTGAATAAGCTGCGGGATCATGTTCAATATGTTCCAAAAATCCATGCATTTATTTAATTTATTTCATTATCCTTCCCCACTGCCCCATTTAAAATTCCGTTAGGTTACAAACACAGTTTCCTTTGCAAATCTGCTCTGGCTTCTTTTTGAACTGAAACTTCAGGTGGCTATTATTTTATCCATTATTAATAATCAGGAGTTTCCCCACCACTGAGGTTAAACTGGCTTGCCTGTAGTTATCAGGCATGTCCTTACAACTCTTTTTGAAAGAGGGTGATGGTGAGACCACATTTGGAGTATTGTGTTCAGATTTGGTCACCCTGCTGTAGGAAGCTGAAAAGAGTGCTGAGAAGATTTACGAGGATGTTGCCAGGAGTGAGCTATAGGGAGGTTGCGCAGGCTTGGACTTTATTCTCTGAAGTGCAGGAGACTGAGGGGTGAACTTTTAGAGGTGTATAAGATCATGAGTGGAATACATCGGGTGAATGTACAGGGTGTTTTTCCAGAATTGGGGAAGAAACCCCGGACTGGGTAAGGATATCGTCTAGCACTATATTAGCTAGAATTCTACTAGAATAAGGCAAAGAATTGAACCTGCCCAATAATGTGCAATAATTCCATGCTCAGTATAGGACCACCAGCCACACCATGATCACTGTGAGTAAAATTATTAATAATCACTAGAGACTGAATATGTATGTCACGGGTTCTTAGTATGAAGATATTGTGTAGAAATCAAAGTACAAAGCAGGTTTTTACCTAAATGCATAATCCCCAGAGCACTAAGTACGCAGGAAAATAGTAAGATTAAACGAGAACTTACCAGTTCGAAGTTTGATCGTTATTTTATGAGGAGTTACGATGAGGGATTACGTGAAGAACCCGCCTCACGCTGGCAACGGCATACTTCAAAGCAGCGGCATGAAAAACACAGAACACCAAAAGCCGGAGTAACATAGTAAGGCTTCATAAAAAGACTTAGAACTATCATTTGATCATTTATTTTACGAGGGCGGGAGTGGAGGGCACGTAATCCCTCATCGTAACTCCTCATAAAATAACGATCAAACTTCGAACTGGTAAGTTCTTGTTTAATCTTACTATTTTACTTCGGAGTCACGTGAGTGACTACGTGAAGATTTTAAAGCTTTCTGTGTTTTTTATGTCGTAGAATTAATCCGTACGACAGTCCGGCTAAGTAAACACATACATGAGAAACCAGACTAATGTTAGATCATTTCACAATTAACTTTTTTAATGGTTTAAAGACCATATAATAACCCTCCTTATATCTGAGGGAAATGATTACAAGCGATAAAAGATAGAAGTGACTACACCACTGATTATAGCAATTAATAGTAAACAAAGCAGGTGATTATAGTGCTCCCAACACCGCGTGTCCAAAGCTTGTCATAGTGTGAACAGGTTTATTGTAGAACTTTGAAAAAGTTTCTTCTTTACTCCACCCTGCGACTTTTAAAATATGCTCGAGAGGTACGTCCCGCCCCTTCGCTGCGGACGTAGCTGCCGCCCTGGTGGAGTGAGATTTGAACACATCAGTGTCTACTCCCGCTAAAACCAACACCTGTTTCAACCATTTTGAGATAGTTTGAACTGAAGCTTTTGTGTGTGGTTTTTTGTGCGTAACCATTAACGTTTTTTCATTTCCTCGAAGGGTGTCAGTAACTTTAATATATTGGTTCAAATGTTTAACCACACACAAAGTAGGATCAATATGATAAGCTTGAAAGGTTACCTTTGTTCCAGATCTCCCTGGTCTGCTTTGTTTGATCAGATCGTAAACATAGAACACAACATTATCTGTAGTCACATGCATACAGTCTAAACGCAACATTTGTAAAGTTTGCACTCTTTGAGCTGAGACCAGTGACATTAACATAATTAATTTCAATGTCAATCTTTCCAATGTCAACCCTTCAATTGGAGTCCATTGTCTAAGTAGCGTAAGTACAATGCTCACATCCCAAATCTCTGTGTATCTTGGTTTGGGTGGATTAATATTAAAGATTCCTTTCATGAATCTAGATATTAATGGATGCGACCCAATTGATCTCTGATCAGTCATAAGTCCTAAATAGGACGACAAGGCACTGCGTGCAGTGTTAATGGCACTGTAACTTAAATGTTGCTCAAAATGCAAATTGGCAAGGAATTCCAAAAACATTTGCAATATTTACAGTATCATAAGAAATATTTGACTGTGTGCAAAAGTCTTCCCATTTCTTAATATGTGTCATATATTGCTTTTGTGTGCTATCTCGCCATGATGCGACTATAACTTCCATAGTTTTGTCCAACAATCCCAGCTCCTGTAGTGGTCTGGTCAAAACCTGCAGATTAATAAATTCATATATGCATACAATGGGTAAATTTCTTTAGTTACCGGATTAGTCAAGATATCACTACAGTTAGGAATCGACATATATGGTTCTTTAATCATATTCAGCATTACTGGGAACCAAGGTTGAGTTGGCCAATTTGGAACTACCAACAATCCAGAAGCAGAATCTTGTTCTATCTTCTTCAGGCATCTCTGAATCAAAGCAAATGGTGGAAAAGCATAAAAGAACATCTTTCCCCAGTGTAATGAAAAAGCATCTACTGCTACTGCATCTGGATCGTGTTCCCAAGACACATAAGTAGGCAATTGATGATTAAGCCTAGATGCAAACAAATCAATTTCTGGCAACCCAAATTGGTTCACAATATTCTTAAATATTGCTGGCTTAAGCATCCATTCTGTATTATCCTTAAAAATCCTGGACCTTTCATCTGCTACCACATTTTCCTTACCTGGAATGTAGCTTGCTGAAATCCATATTTGGAGACCAATACACCATTGCCATATCTCATTGACCAGACAATCACATGATACTGATCTAACTCCCCCCATGTGATTAATGTATGCAACAGCCGTTTTATTGTCTAACTGTATTAACACATGTAGACCTTGTTTAGCACAACAATATGCTTTAAGTCCATAAAAAGCACCCAATAACTCCAAATAGTTAATACCATAAGCTTGAAGAAACGCTTCTTCTTGAGCTTTCCATCTACCTCCACAACTGGAGGACGAATCTGTAGCCCCCCATCCGAGAGCACTAGCATCCGTTTGTAAAACCATTTCAGGCTGTTCAATCATGATATTCTTAGCAGCTTGTGGGACATTTTCAACCCACCATTGTAATTCCAACACGGCTTCTTTTGTTAATTGCATAGGCCTGTCAAAGTGACCTGCCTTCTCTTTAAGAGCCCTTATTTTGTCCCTTTGAAGATTTTGATAATGTAATGGACCAAATTCCACTGCCGGAAATGCTGCTACCAGTTTACCAATGGTTTTCGCCACTTCTCGGATGGAGGGATAAGGTTTGTGAATGAGGTAATTACAAGTCATCAAAATGTCATTGGCCTTCTCTGTTGGCAAAGTAACTAACATAGTCACTGAGTTAATTACAAACCCCAAAAAGTTAATTGTTTGTGCTGGCTGCAGCTGGGACTTAATTGGATGAATCAAGAACCCTAGCTTTTCAAACAAAGCTTTAGTAACTGAAACTGAGTGCTCAGCTGACTCTTGAGTATCATTAATGATCAGAATATCATCCAGATAAGCCATAACAATGTGTTTCTGTGCTCTTAATTGGGCTAAAACTGGTTTCAACAGTTTTGTAAAGAGTCTAGGAGCCGAACTCAATCCATTTGGTAAAGCTTTAAACTGCCATAATTGTCCCAGCCAATTAAATTTTAAGTACCTCCTGAAGAATTGATGAATTGCTACAGAATAATAGGCATCCTTCAAATCAATCTTAGCCATATAACACCCTGCTGAGATAAGATATTTTGCAGTACTGAATGTCTCCATCTTAAAATGTTTGTATTCTACAACCTTATTTAGATCTGTAAGGTCCAGAATAATTCTGCAACCACCATCTTTTTTATCTCTTCGAAATATATTAGAGACAAATTGATGCTTATGTTCATAAGTCTTTTCAATTACGCCTTTTCCAGAAAATTTGTCAATTTCCACATTAATCTCCATTCTTTCCTCTGCAGAAACACATAAGCATAAGCAGGTTTATTCTGTACAGGAGGATTAACCCCTTCTTTAAAAATAATAATGGCTCCCGAAACTGCTTGTAATACATATCGATCAGAAGTAATGTTAAGCCAGGCATTATAAAATTTTTGCAATCTCCCTCCAACTGGAGAGTCATCCACAGTTTCTTTAAGGATATAAGTCTTTAATACCTCTCCGTATGAGCGTGGTGGTCTCCTTCTTCCCGAATACAGGGAAGCACTCGCCTGCACAGCACGATAGTATTTTCATGACAAACATCTGCCTCTATAACGAAAATCGAAACCCCTTCGGGTCGAAAAAACCCTTCTTTGTCCAAAGACAAAAGGTTTAACATTGCTAAAATATTTAGCTTCTTCATCCAACTCTTTCAGCTGTTTCGGCAGATTTTCTCCAAACAAATACCCAGGAGCTTGAACACCACTTTCTTGACACAGGCTTGCAAACCTAGGGTGAAATATGGGCCGAATCGCCATTTTCCTCATACAATTAATTTCATAGAACGAATTACACAATAAGCCCAAAGTATCCTTTTGAATCTTTTCCATTTCCAGATTCTCCATTTCCCTGCCATAGGCCGTAATGGCAGCAGAAATTAATTTGAGCACCTTTTGAAACTTCACTTCTTGGGCTCTCATACTTGGAGTCATAGACGTCCATATCATCGGATTCACCGTAGGCACTTCCAATGAGGCACAATTTCTTGGAGCTTTATATAATTCTGATGTTTCATTCATCACAGAATTGTGAAGTTGGTGAGATACCATATAATTTATGTTTGCAGCTAGGTTTTCTTCCATAGCCTCACCACTTCCTTCAGGTATAGCAAAATCTTGTGCTATCCCAGGCACATTAGGCCTTTTCTTTTTACTTTGTGGTGTGCTTTCAAAAGCCATATAACCACCAACAGGGTCTGCCTTCTGCAGCCCTAAATCAATTGGGATATCACCCCATGAGACTTCTTCCAGCCCAAATCCTGGGTCCGGAGTATCATATTCCCAACTTGGCCCACAGCCATATTCATCATATTCAAACCCCTCAGGGATTTTTTGGGATTCATCTGGGTACTGTGACCCTTGTCTCATAATTGTTTGGAGAACTTTCTCCATATGCTCCATTTTTAGCCACATAGTTTTATTGTCTGGAGGTCTTTCAGTATCAGAGTCATCAGAAACCACGGGCCTCTCAGATTTCTTTTTGCATTTTTTAGGAACATTTTCCTCCGTGGTTATTATTTCTGGAGAATCTGGAAACTCACTATCGGGTAAATCGGCGGCCAACGGTATCGGAACCGGGTCCGCACTAACTTCGCGTCCCGTATTTTTACTTTCACCCCGGGAAGATCTTTTTACCCGCGAAAACTTCTTTCCCGATTTCTCCATTTTTCTTTAATAATCAGTGCTCAATCAGCACGTTAACGTGGCTCTAAATTTTACTTTTGGTTTCGTTTGCTGGAGCCACCCAGCGTAACCTAAAAAAACGCCCCGATCTAACTGCACTTACCTGCGGGCCGTTCCGACCGCTGCGAGGAGCTGCTCCTTACTGCAGCTCCTCCTTCCGTCGTCAGCGTTGACGTCATGCCGTTGCCAGCGTGAGGCGGGTTCTTCACGTAGTCACTCACGTGACTCCGAAGGAAAACAATGTATTGAGAGTGGTACACCTGTAACTATGGTTGCCAACTGTCCGTATTAGCCGGGACATTCTGTTTTTTGGGCTAAATTGGTTTGTCCCATACGGAACCGCCCTTGTCCCGTATTTGACTGCTGCTACCCGGGTCGAGGGGAATGTCGGGTCGGAGCGCCGCGTCTAGCCCCGCCTCACCCGTCCCGACGTAGTCTAGCCCATGGAATGCAGCAGTAGCACCTCGCCCGTGTCCCCGTCGGTCGGCAGCCCGGCCAGTTGTCCGACCTTCGGGCCTTCGCTTGCCGCCGACACCAACACCCCTCCTTCTCATGGCCGATCATTGGTTCACGAGTTGGATGGGGTGCTGGACATTGCGCGCAATGTCACCCGGGCCAAAACTCCTCAGCTGGCCCGCTGGCTGGGCTTTGTGTGCAGCCCAGCACCTGGGCCAACTCATCATTCACCCAGCCACGTCAGTCGGTCAACGAATTGCCATTGGGAATTTGTCCTGTATTTTGACCTTTTGTCCCTTATTTGGGAGTGAGAAAGTTGGCAACCCTACCTGTAACAGAGCTTGCCCTATTTTTATTCCGTTACATTTGCAGTATTGTGTTATGTTAACAGTGACTCTGCTCTAATCCTCTCTGCATAATTTATTCCATGCCATTGTCTGAGGGATCCTCTATTGCCAAGTGCAGGAGTGGAAAGCCTGCCTTTCATTTGTGCAGCATTGGTATGGACCATAACTACCCTTCAATTGTAATGTCATTATTTTATCGTGAAATGATTGCAGGACTCGCAGCGGTAATAGTGTCTTTAAGAAATTAAGTGTGTAAGAAGGAACTGCAGATGCTGGTTTAATCCGAAGATAGACACAAAAAGCTGGAGTAACTCAGTGGGACAGGCAGCATCTCTGGAGAGATGCTTCAGGTCGAGACCCTTCTTCAGACATTTAAGTAACCTATCCACACCACATGTCGATCACATCAGCTTCACAGGACTGAATTCCATCTTCAATTCTACAGCCGGCTTGAACTTTGCCCTAATTACCACAGAGGGTGGTAAAGAAAATGAGTGGCCTGTGAATGGTGACCTCAGGTGACTTGAGTGAGTGGGAGCTTTTAAATGCCGCAGATTAAACAAACAGCAGCTGAAGTGCTGGAGATAAAATATGTAGGGGGGCAAACATAACGATTAATAATCGTTTCATAGGCTCATTGGAGAATGAGCAATATGTGGCCACTTAACTGGGGCTTTTGAAACAGCCTCCAATCTACATTCAGGACATGAACACACTGGATCCGCTGAGTACAGAGAATGTCTGAGAATTGAGCAAGTTAAGCTCACATACTCTAAAGGAACCTGTTGATACTTCGTTCATTTTTGTTTTGAATTTTGAACTCGTATGCGGGTGCAGGCCCATAAAGATCAGCCCGTGGCAAATAATGCTCTCTTTTCTTTAGTGTTTTAAAGGGGGCTAGTTAAAGTGAAGAAAGGCAGTTTTTAGAGGAAATAATCCTTCAATATTTCATTCGTGGTCATTAACAGTGTTTGTCTGTTGACGATGAGTGTCAGCAGGCCACTTGAAACTTCAAGGTCGTCACAACAGGATCTAATCTCCCTTCCCCTAAAAATCTCCACATGAGCTCCATGCCTTTGGGATCAGCTTTGAGGGCCTTATTCCCCCACACCCTCATTAACTTAATTGTCTGTCCGAGGAAATTTCCTCCAACACAATTGCAAAGATGAAAGCTGGGGACCTTCTGCCTGTGAAGTGAAGGTGGCTTCTTTATGTAATATCAAAATAGATTCTCCCACACTTAACACCATTCCCTTGCTAGGTCTCTTAATTTTGAAGTTCATGTTATAGTGATGTTGAAATGCAAAAAACTGCAGTTTCTCGAAATCTGAAATAAAAACAGTAAATGCTCATGTTAATGTGATAGTAGCAGAATTAGGCCATTCGGCCCATCAAGTCCACTCTGCCATTCAATCATGGCTGATCTATCTGTCCTGCTCAACCCATTCTCCTGCCTTCTCTCCATAACCCCTGACAAGAATATATCTATCTCTGCCTTTAAAATATCCATTGACAGTCTCCACAGCCTCCTGTGACAACAAATTCTACAGATTTACCACACTCTGACTAAAGAAATTCTTCCTCATCTCCTCCCTAAAGGAACGTCCATCTTGACCACAACATCGCAGTCATATTGAAGAAGATGAGAGTTTGACAGCACTGGGCATGTATTCGCTGGAGTTTAGAAGAATGAGGGGTGATCTAATTGAAACGTACAGAATGGTGAAAGGCTGGGATAGAGTGGATGTGGGGAGGATGCTTCCACCAGTGGGAGAGTCTGGGGCTAGAGGTCATAGCCTTAGATTTAACGGACGTTCTTTTAGGAAGGAGATGAGAAAGAATGTATTTAGTCAAATGGTGGTGAATCTGTGTAATTCATTGCCACAGTAGGCTGTGGAGGCCAAATCAGTGGATATATTTAAGGCAAAGATAGATAGATTCTTGATTAGTGCAGGTGTCAGAGGTTATGGGGAGAAGGCAGGAGAATGGGGTTAGGAGGAAGAGATAGATCAACCATGATTGAGTGGCGGAGTGGACTTGATGGGCCGAATGGCCTAATTCTACTCCTATCATTTATTTTCTTATGACTTATGAGATTTCCAAACTTATGACTTAAACTTCAACAAGCAGAATCTCAAGTATAACCGGATTACTTAACTGCACAAATTCATTTCACTGCACCCTCGGGTACATGTGACGAATAAATTTGACTTTGACTCATCATGACAAGAAAAAAATGATTTTTTAAAATATTCGAGAGATGACAAAGTAGTTTAACATTTTGTTGAGGACTAACGTTAACTTGGAGCAAAACCGAAACCTCGAAAGACTGATTAAAATATGTTTTCAAGTTTTCCACAAAAATAAATATCCTTTTGTCTCTATATCTACAAATTATTCCCAATTGATTGTGAATGCTGACATTACACTTGCATCCATGTTTAATTCATTAACTTATTTGCAAGGACAGCTTGAGGATGTGTAACTAAATTTTGCAAATCAGAATTTTATTTGCTTTGTTTCTGCACAACCGATAGATCCAATTGCTTATGTATGGGTAATAAGAGTTATGGAGAGAAGGCAGTAGAATGGGTTTGAGAAGGAAAGATACATCAGCTATAATTGAATGGCAGAATACACTTGATGGGCCGAATGGCCTAATTCTGCTCCTACAACTTATGAAGTTTTAGTTTGAGATTTGAATGAACCTTTTGCTCTGGTATTTTATTTAATTCCCATGTTTAATCAATAATGTTTTATTATTCATATTTAATGTTTTATGTGTCATTCCTAACTGTCACTGTATGTCATGTTGTCACTTGTGAGCGGAGCACCAAGGCAAATTCCTTGAAAGTGAAAACTTGGCCAATAAACTTATTCATTCATTCAGTTTCAGAGATATAGCATGGAAAGAGGCCCTTCGGCCCACCAAGTCTGCACTGGCCAGCTATCCCTGCACATTTACACTATCTTACACACACTGGTGACAATTTATACTTATACCAAGCCAATTAACCTACAATCCTGTACGTCTTTAGAGTGTGGGAGGAAACTGAAGATCTTGGAGAAACCTCACGCGGGGATAACGTACAACAATAATGTATAACGTACAAACTCCGTACAGACAGCATCCTTAGTTAGGATCGAACCCAGGTCTCCGGCGCTGACCTGGCAGCACGATGTAAGGCAGCAACTCTACAGCTGTGACACCATGCCGCCCTAAACTTATGACTGGCGACAATGCAAGGAGCAGTTAACTTTGGAGTGGGTTGCTGCATCGTGGCTGTGAGGTTGAATGAATTTTCTCAGTTTTAAATGTTCTAATTCACTGGATCTGGTTTGAATTGGTCCAACTAACTTTTCAAATAAAAAAAAATATCTGCCGAGAAACAAGTCTTCATTCACACAAAATTACTTTCTTTCAATCAAATTGTCAATAGTAAATGTTTCTTTCTCAAGATCAGACACACTGGCAGAATTGAATCTGCGGATTTACCTTTCCACTGCTTTTGACCAAGAAATGCAAACCTGTACATCATATTTTTAAGCTGAAACTAAAACAACTTGTGTAGTATCTCACAGAGTTTCAAAATCACTGCACAAAACAGACCATTTGGCCTACAGGATCCATACTGAGCATCAAGGATCATTTACATTAATCACATTTTTATTCTCTCCAAACACCTGGCTGATTTGATCCATCTAGGGACAGCTTACAGTGGCCGACCAACCCACATATCCTAGATAGACACAAAAGGTAACTCAGCGGGATAGGCAGCATCTGAAGAAGGGTCTCGATCCAAAACATCACCTATTCCTTTTCTCCAGAAATGCTGCCTTACCTGCAGAATTACTCCAGCATTTTATGTCTATCTTCGGTGTAAACCATCATCTCCAGTTCCTTTCTACACAACCCATATATCCTTATCTCTCTGAGTTGAGTGAGGAAAATGTGAGCACTCAGGGAAATTCAAAATGAGCAAACCCCACATAGACACAAAATGCTGAAGTAACTCAGCGGGACAGGCAGCATCTCCGGAGAGAAGGAATGGGTGACGCAAATATTTCAGGTTTGTGTCCATTCAATAGAACTACACAAGATTAAAAGCTATGAAGCTCATGTCAAATCAGAAAAAGATGAATTCAAGTCAAGTCAAATTTATTGTCATGCGCACACGTGTGAAAAATCATGCGTGCACCACAAGTTTGGGTGTACATGGAGGAACAATGAGAGTGTAGGTGGTAATAAATAAAGATAGGCACAAAACGCTGGAGTAACTCAGCGGGTCAGGCAGCATCTCTGGAGAAAAGGAATAGGTAGCTTTTCTGGTTGAGACCCTTCTTCAGACTGATTAGACGAGATAGATTAATCCGCTGCATGTTTCCAACGTCTTCTATTTAGATCTTAACAATCAAACCACCTGCAGATGCTGGAATTGTAAAATAAAAATAGAAAATGCTGGAAATCATAACTTGTTGGGCTGCATCTACAGGAGGAAAAACAGAGATAATGTTTCAGATTGAAAACTCTTCATCAGATTTTCTTCTCACAATATCGCCTAAACTGCGAAGTGTATTTTTAAAAAATTTAACATTTTCTGTTTTTATTTGCTGCTATCCAATCTATGGCATTGAACTGCTGTGATTTTTGGTTTAATTGAACCAGGGTTCTTTGAATTTGAATTTATTTTCATCTCTGCATGACTGTTCTGTGGAATAATCGAAGCTGCCTGAGGTCAGCTACTTTGACTGGTGATAGCATTAAATATTTACGAGTCCAACATTGCCACTACATACTTCAGTTCTAGTGCTTTTAGCACAATGTGCTCTCACAGGCGAATCAAATCTTCATTTATCGGAAACCCCATCATGAATACTTCCTCTATTTATCTGTTGCCTTTCTTTCGCTTGCAATGCTTGTCAACTGAGATGCCATTATTTTGATGAAACTGGTTTACAAATTAATTAGTAAGTGGTGTAATGTGCATAGTTTTCAAATCTGCATCCTCACCATGGCACAAACTCTATTCATCTTATTGCTCTCCAATTATATAAGCTTGTACTCCATGTGTGCAGCTTTGCAATGAACCCTTGAACTATTATTCACGTCTAGTATTCGGCTTCAATATTTCATTTGTATTTTCAGTGCACAATGGAACCACTCTCACATTACCAGCATGGTCATCTTAAGGATATATATGAGAGTGCTTGAAGACCAATTGTTTCGGAGTAGGTTTCGATGTTTCAGAAAGTGGGTTACATGGGAGTTGTTTGTGAGCGAAACAAAAGCCATCTCATTTTAGCATTCCCTCAGTTACAGTAAACAATGGTATTGTTGACTAATCAAAGCAATGGGCTAATCAGACATGAGGTGAGGAATACTTCAGTGCTGTTGAATTTTGGAGCCGCTGATTCAAAGTTAGAATCATAGATTCATAGAGCACAGAAACAGGCCCTTCGGCCCAACTTGCCCATGTGGTCCAAGATGCCTCATCCACGCTAGTCCCACCTGCTCGTGTTCACTCCATATCTCCCTAAACCTTTCCTATCCATGTACCTGTACAAAAGGCTCAGTTATTTACAATATACATTAACAAATTAAATGTAACATCTCCAAGTTTGGGGATGACACAAAGCTGGGCGGCATTGTGAGCTGCGAGGAGGATGTTATGAGGCTGCAGGGTGACTTGGATAGGTTGGGTAAGTGGGCAGATGCATGGCAGATGCAGTATAATGTGGGTAAATGTGAGGTTATCCACTTTGCTGACAAAAACATGAAGGCAGATTATTATCTGAATGGTGTCAGATTAGGAAAAGGGGAGGTGCAACAAGACCTGGGTGACCTTGTACATCAATCACTGAAAGTAAGCATGCAGGTACATCAGGCAGTGAAGAAACCAAATGTCATGTTGGCCTTCATAGCAAGAGGATTTAAGTATAGGAGCAAGGAGGTCCTACTGCAATTGTACAGGGCCCTGGTGAGAGCACACCCGGAGTATTGTGGGCAGTTTTGGTCTCCTAATTTTAGGAAGGACATTCTTGCTATTGAGGGAGTTCACCAGGTTAATTCCTGGGATGGTGGGACTGGCATATGATGAAAGAATGAGTCATCTGGGCTTGTATTCACTGGAATTTAGGATGAGAAGGGATCTTATAGAAACATATACAATATACAACATCTTGTATATCTGTCAGGGTGAGAGCCTCAGTACTGTTCCTCCTGTGTGTCCACTGTGACCATGGAGAAGAGACAAGACCAATGCCAACATGGTGAAGAAGGTTGAAGGAGGAGGAGAAGAGATTTGGCCTTGAGTTACCATGTGTGCAATGCTGGTATAAGGTTGTACTCCATGTGTGTGGCATTGCAATGGATTCTTAATATCTGGTATTCGGCTTCAATATTTCATTTGCATTTTCAGTGCAGACTGGAACCACTCTCACATTAACAGCCTGGTCACCTTATGCATATAAAGTAAAGAGTTATTCAACAAACAATGCAGGGAGAGCTCCAGCCATGCACCTCTGCTGGGACTACTTATCCTGTAGAGGTAAAGCTTGTGATCACCGGGAGCTTCATGTGCTCCGATTCAGAGGATTTGCAGTTCACTACAGTTTGACAACAGGCATAGACTGATATGGCAGCATAGTGGAGACACATGGAACGGCCAAAGCTGGCATCTAGAACTAGACACAAAGTGCTGGAGGAACTCAGCAGGCCAGGCAGCATCTGTGGAAGGAATGAAGAGGTGACATTTCGGGTTGGGAGCCTTCATTGGATTTGCAGTTCACCACAGTTTAGCAGCTGTTACACCATTACACCTTCTTCTTGAGAAAATACCACTGGACATTAGGAGCTCACAGTGGTGCAATGGGGCAGCACGATGGTGTAGCTGGTAGAGCTGCTGCCTCACAGTGCTGTAGACCTATATTTGATCCAGATCTTGGTGCTGTCTGTGTGGAGTTTGTACGTTTTCCCAGTGATCACAAGTGTTTCCTCCAGTTGATCTGGTTACTTTCCACATCCCTAAGTCATGTGTACTTGTAGGTTAATTGCCACCTGTAAATTGTCCCCAGCGTGTTGGTAGTAAATGCAAAGGTGGGATAGCATAGAACTAGTGGACGGTGGGCCAAAGTGACTGCATCCATGCTATATCTCTAAACCGAGATATGAGGGACTGCATTCTTCCCGAGTTAAATGCATACTTGTTCCATGCCATTGACACTAGGTTGTCGCCAGTTCCCCTCAGGCCACACAATCTGAAGACCATGGATATAATGGTCTCCCCTCCTTCTCCCCTAAACAATGCAGGCCTGCCATCAATTAAAGTCAATCAGTCTGAAGAAGGGTCTCGACCCAAAACGTGACCCATTCCTTCTCTCAAGAGATGCTTGCTGCCTGTCCCGCTGAGTTACTCCAGCATTATGTCTACCTGCCAAAAAATTAGTTTGTATGACTCGCAAAGTTGCCACACTGATGTGCATCAAAGGGCAACCTACCTTTCCCCATTATATTTGATCACCCCTCATTGACCAGACCCTCCATCCTTTCTATCATTTTGTCTGCTTTCCTCTGAATTTTCCTGAGATGGGAATGCATGAGGTGTAGTGAGATTCATCAGTCAGGTTGTTAAACAGTCAAATTGTAACGCAGCTTCCCAATCTCAGAAACATACGGTTATGCTACTGTATGTGTGACTAACAGTTACATTTTGCAGTATGGTCCCAATTTATGGTTTCTAATTAGGAGAAGTGGACATGATATTTTAGACATATTTTGGTCACAATGCAATTCCAACTACTGATTAAACACGTGGCTTCCCTTAAACCATTTGCCTTAAACCTTGGAACCAGCGGTAGTGGGATGTTGATAATTCAACCGGGGAACCCATGTTCAAGGTATGTTCAATCGTTTTTTCTCCCAATTTGACAGCTGCAAGATTCAGTGCTCCCTAGCTCATTTTGAGACCATATGTCTGCTGCTGCATAGTACAATGACCACCACAGATGTTGAATGCAGTAAAGAGTTTGTGACTCATTCAGCTGTTAGCAAGGAGTGAGTTATGTGACGTGAAAGGTTCACCCAAGGGATGAGTAGTTTTGGATTATCTGAAGGCTTCGACCTTGGGATTAAAATATGCACAAGACAAAAAGTGATGGAGCCCTTATTAACCCTTGTCACAATAATCTATCCTTGCTCCTGATTTATCCATTGATCACATTTATGCATTCTTCTCTTCTTTCGTGTGGCGTGCACAGCCTAAAGTTTTAGGACAACTTGTTCTATTTGATCTTCCGTTTGTGCTGGAGTAACTCAGCAGGACAGACATCTCTGGAGAGAAGGTGACTTTTCAGGTTGAGACCCTTCTCCAGGCTAGAGTCAGGGGAAAGGGAAACGAGAGGTGTAGACAGTGATGTAGAGATATCGAACAAATGAATGAAAGATATGTAAAAAATTAACAATGATACAGGGCATTGTTAGCTGTTTGCTAGGTGAGAATGAGAAGCTGGTGCGACTTGGGTAGGGGCGGGATGGAGAGAGGGAAGTTAGAGAATCAAATTCGTACCTCTGGGCTGTAAGCTGCCCAAGCAAAATATAAAATGCTATTCCTCCAATTTGCGTTTAACCTCACTGACATATGGCAGCCATTCTGAAGATAAAGGGGATCTATAAGTGGTAAATAAGATAAATGATCAATTTCTGGCAGAATTGGTTAGGGGAGGAATATTTACCATGACCCCAGGGCAAGTGACTTATTTTATTATGTTCATATTGGCAGCTGGAAGGTGCCTTATCTAAATGCCCGTGCCAATATGACAATGCCTTTGCACAGCACTGAAGTTGTATTTCAACCTTACATCAAAACACAATGAGTGAATAAATGAATGAATGAATAAGTTTATTGGCCAAGTATTCACATACAAGGAATTTGCCTTGGTGCTCCACCCGCAAGTGACAACATGACATACAGTGACAGTTAGGAATGACACATAAGACATTAAACATTAATAATAAATGTATTAATAGTGAATCCTACTGTGACATACCGAACATTTTGTAAAGCTGGAGACACAAGATACTGCAGATTCTGGAATCTTGAGCAAAACACAAATTACTGGAGGAACTTAGCAGGTCAGGCACCATCTGTGGAAATAATGGAGAGGCAATAGTTTGGATTGGGGCCCTTCTTCAGTCTAAAGAGGAAGTGTCCCAATGTTAAATGTCACCTGAACATTCCCTCAACAGATGCTGTTTAACCCATTGAGTTCCTCCAGCACTCCTGTGTCTTCCTGACTTTGTAAAGCAGAAAATATTGCATGTTGTATGGATGCATTTCTAACTACTGACAGGTCACATTACAGTCAAAGTCAATGTGAATTGAATATTACATTGGAAGAGGTTTGGCTACTCTAGCTTCATCAAAAACCGAACACAATCCCTCCAGTCCCTTTACCTGCATTTGCTATGGGGAAAGAGAAGAGGGATTGGGAGTGAACTTAATGGACCAAATGGCTTCCTTTTGTGTTTATATGATTCTACAAGAGTTGGGCCACAAAAGTTGCAGGTCGCCCACTAACGCTGAACTTTCTAGAGTTCACGAGGTCATTGGATGGACGAACATTGACTCCATTGTGAAATTCTGGAGAGATGTTCCTTTAAAAGCATATTGGGATCCTACAATTGTCAATTGCCTCTGATGACTGGCGAGGACGTCAAGATAAAGTGGCTTTATACATAAAGAAGCCCAGGATAAGCCGTGCTGAAAGTGAGGCTTGTTACCTGATGATTGCATGCACTGCATTGTGCACTTTTATGAAAACTGATGATAAAGATGAGACCGGGATGGTTCCAGGAGTATTGTTTGTCTTCCATGAGAATTTGTTTTCCAGCAGTACAGTATAAAGCAGCAAAGTTTGCAGGGACCAAATTGAATTTCATTTAATCAGTTTATTTTCATGCTTACATCTAATGCATTGTGAACAAGTCAAGATGACTACTGCTGCTACTTTAGATTCTTTCAGCAGTTCAACTGGTTTAAATATGTGGAAAGAATGGAAGATGACATGGCAAGGAGTTGGTTTTACTCCCACCTTAAGATGTACAAGTTGATGAAAACCTCACTGAGTCCAAGCGAACTGGGAAACAAGAGTCCAGAGGAACTGGTTGAACCACTTCAGTGATGCACCACTTGTCTTTAGTGCAACAGTACAAATCTAACAGCCAGAACCAGCATTCATCAAACCATTGTAGACTTTCGGCAGCATCAAAATGGATTGTTAAACAATGGAAGTATGGTGTGAATTTGGAAACAATGCTGTGAGATCACATAGTTTGTGGAACCTGTAATGTATGCGCACAGAAGAGGGTGCTCAGTGAGAAGAAATTCAATGTCAAGTAGAGATTTGATGTTGTCTAGCCTGCAGACGAAGGGCCAAGAAAGCTCATAGTTAATAGGAATTGCCTGGTAAAGACTCAGTGTTAACACATGGTGTTACCACAGCGGTGCAGCCGGTAGAGCTTCTGCCTCACAGCTACAGAGACCTGGGTTTGATCCCGAACTCAGGTGCTGTCTGTGTGGAGTTTGCACATTTTACTAAATAAGGACAGACAAAAATGATGGAGGAATTCTGCCCGAGCATTGTTCACCACCCAGCAGAGCGCGATGTCCATCAGGGAATGTTGCCGACTGGCCCGCTGCAGACTGCAGGAGTACGTGCTGAGGGACGCACTGAAGCTCGGTGCAGCCAACGCCAAGGCTGGGTGGGGGAGGGCCACAGTCTAAGGCCCTTCCGCCGCTGGACATGGGGGGGGCACGGTATGGTGGAGACGCCCCTCAAAATAAGGGAAGGTATCCCACGCCATTGTGCCACATGAGTGGCACGAGTGGGGGACTGATTTGTGGAAATTTGGGGAAAAGAAATGTCTAAACTGTATTCATCAATTTGTACAGCCCCCGAAAATGTCGGATGAATTTTCTGCAAGGTTAATGTATTGTATATATTTATCATTTGAATAAAGTATATTTTGAAATTAAAAAAAGGTTTGCACATTCTTCCGGTGTCCACGTGGGTTTTCTTCGGGTGCGAAGATAGACCCAAAATGCTGTGTCGCTGGAGTGTAGGAATGTTTAAGAAAGAAGTACAGATGCTGGAAAAATCAAAGGTAGACAAAAATGCTGGAGAAACTCCTTCTCTCTATAGATGGTGCCTCACCCACTGTTTCTCCAGCATTTTTGTCTACCCTGGAGTGTCGGAATGCTTCTTTGTGTGCTCTGGTTTCATTGCACAGCCCAAAGTTGTGTGATTTTATAGATTTATTGGCCTCTGTAAATTGCCCTGAGTGTGTAGCGAGTGGATGTGGAAGTGGGATAACATAGAACTAAAGTGAATGGGTGATCGATCGTCAGCGTGAACTTAATGTGTAGGAAAGAACTGCAGATGCTGGTTCAAATCAAAGGTGGACACTAAATGCTGGTGTAACTCAGCGGGACAGGCAGCATCTCCATCTCCAGCCAGACACAAAGCCATCGCAGCTGTCGCATCTTCCCGTGACCCGGTGTCCCTCTCCAAGCCCGGCCCTGTTCAGCTCCTGTCCCACCCCCCCCCCCCCACCCTGCCACCAGGACCTGGCATGGAAAGGGACATCAGGTCACAGGAAGATGCGATGGCTGCGATGGCTTTGTGTCCGGCTGGAGATGGAGCTGGAGCTGCTGGAGCTGGAGATCAGGGTAAGTAACCCTAGCCTCAGCCCCAGCCTTAGCTCCAACCCTAATCCCAGCCCCAAACCCAACCCTAATCATAGTCCTAGCCCTAGCCCTAAAGATAGTTTTGGCCTTGTCCATCACGTGATGCTTGCAAACGTGATCATCTCCACCATGCCGAGTCATATCAGTTACTTGAGTATTTAATGCTCATAGTGTGTAAAATAATACAACAATTACCATAATTATCAATAGTAATTGATAAATGAACAGTATGCTTCTGCCTATTCATCTGAAGTTCATATTGTTTTAGAGGAAGTTGGTGTAAAGTTATGTGAAGGTTACCATTCTTGCTGAAAATCACCACTTTTTTCGGCAGTATGTTACGAAGGTTTAAAATCAATGCGTTAGACTGAAAAAGTTTTTTTTTTGGTGGTTTATTTGAGGAAGATACTATAATTTGAAAGATTGCGACAAAAAATTGATTTTATATTCTTAAATCAGTTATATTTTGCAATGTTTTTCATCATAAAAATATGACGGATATGACTGAATGCAATGGGCAACCTGGAAAAAGAGGAAAAAATAAATTAAATTCTTTAAAAGATTGCACCAAACATATTTTTCCCATAGTAGAGATGTTCATTTATGTGAAACAACATTCAATGTTGCAAAAATTTTAGTTTTATTTTTGGGTTTCCAGAAACGTAAAAGTAGACACTTACTGAAGAATCACCCAAATATAAGGAAGTCACTACAGATGTCCAAGGGAACATCGCATGACATCTTCACCCAAAAACAGTGAGATAATGTAATGTTGTAGGAAGGGTTTCCTTAGTTCTCAGCAACGTTGCCCTTCCACCATAGCCTGATGTCTAGCTCCTGACCCGACCTCATCCGTGAGGGCCATGACTCATCCTCGTGGCTCTGATCTGACTAGCTCATCTCTTCCACCTGCTCTGCGCTGGCCTCTCGGCAGGTCGCTGCCACCATGGGATGAGTACTCACCATTGTCCGACCACGCGGGCAAGGCCGGCCTGGCTCACCGGGAGTGTCCTGGTCCACTGCTCACCGGGAGTTGCTCTGTGCTTTCTAGTGAAATGGGAGAATCCTAAGCAGCAGTTATCATTGTGGCTGCATAATGAATGTTGACACAGAGACTGATTGCCATAATTGTGGTATCAGGGGACATCTGTCAGCAATCTGCTTGAAAGAAAAGAAAAACTACAACATACTCGAGCAAACATCAGTGTGAAGCCTAATGTCATAATCAGTAAAGGGCATTGCACTTAGCAACTTGTCAAGAGTTAAGCGTGTTTCTTTGTGATACAGGTATGTCCCAGATAGAACAATGAAATTCTTACTAGCAGCAGCACAATAGAATATGTAAACATAGTACACCGTATACAATATAATAAGGTCATAAGGATTAGGAGTAGAATTAGGCCATTCGTCATCAAGTGTACTCCGCCATTCAATCATGGCTGATCTATCTCTCCCTCCTAACCCCATTCTCCTGCCTTCTTCCCATAACCTCTAACACCCATACTAATCAAGAATCTATCGATCTCTGCCTTAAAAATATCCACTGACTTGGCCTCCACGGCCTTCAATGGCAAAGAATTCCACAGATTTACCACCCTCTGACTAAAGAAATATCTCCTCATCACCTTCCTAAAAAATGTGTTTTAATTCTGAGTCTATGACCTCTGGTTCTAGACTCTCCCACTAATAAACAAGTTCAGTGTGTGTGTGTATATAACTAGATGAGGAAGGTAGTGAAATGTCTGGATCATTCATGCTCAGTTAGAATGTGGCATCAGTATACATTGAATAAAGAAGAATACAAATGAAAATCCACACTGCTGTATCAGTGAGGTATGAGCAGGAAGTTCTGCACCATTGACCAGATGGCACAGTGGGACACAAGGACTCATCCGCAGTCTTTGTACATACGCTGAGAAAAGTATCCAGGGGATGAGATTATGTAAGGTTAGATTACCAGGCGCTGAATGTGAAGTAAGGCTACTACATCAGATTCAAGGTCTGCCAAGTGCCACAGGGAGTCCAAGTTAGATCTCAATGTCAGAAGGTAAAAGCTTGGAAGTATGCCTCAACAATTATGAGAAGTGGAAATATAATTACTATTTCAGAAATAGTGGTGATAGCATCGATGTGAAAGACTCCATACAGTAGAGGACAATGTTCGAGTGGTTTGGAAGTATCCTGGCCAAACAACCCGATGGCATAATTAGCCTTCTCAATTATTAGTCTATTATTTATTGTCACGTGTACCGAGGTACAGTGAAAAGCCTTTATTGCATGCTATCCAGTCAGCGGGAAGACCATACATGATTACAGTCGAGCCATTTAGAGTGTATGCATACCTGATACGGGAATAACATTTAATGCAAGGTAAAGACAGTAAAGTCAGGTCAAAAATAGTCTGAGGGCCACTAATGAAATATAGAAACATAGAAATTAGGCGCAGGAGTAGGCCATTCGGCCCTTCGAGCCTACACCGCCATTCAATATGATCATGGCTGATCATCCAACTCAGTATCCTGTACCTGCCTTCTCTCCATACCCTCTGATCCCCCTAGCCACAAGGACCACATCTAACTCCCTCTTAAATATAGCCAATGAACTGGCCTCCACTACCCTCTGTGGCAGAGAGTTCCAGAGACCCACCACTCTCTGTGTGAAAAAAGTCCTTCTCATCTCGGTCCTAAAGGATTTCCCCCTTATCCTTAAGCTGTGACCCCTTGTCCTGGACCTCCCCAACATCGGGAACAATCTTCCTGCATCTAGCCTGTCCCCCTTAAGAATTTTGTAAGTTTCTATAAGATCCCCTCTCAATCTCCTAAATTCTAGAGAGTATAAACTGAGTCTATCCAGTCTTTCTTCATAAGACAGTCCTGACATCCCAGGAATCAGTCTGGTGAACCTTCTCTGCACTCCCTCTATAGCGCCAATAATGCCCTTCATCCTCAGATTTGGAGACATTCAGAATTGTA
This sequence comes from Okamejei kenojei, assembly GCA_035221665.1. Taxonomy (NCBI): domain Eukaryota; kingdom Metazoa; phylum Chordata; class Chondrichthyes; order Rajiformes; family Rajidae; genus Okamejei; species Okamejei kenojei. The sequence continues at coordinate 7,707,880 of CM069155.1, forward strand.
CGCAATACTCCAGGGTTGTCTCACCAAGACCCTATACAACTGAAGTAGAACCTCCCTGCTCCTATACTCAAATCCTTTTGCTATGAAAGCTAACATACCATTCACTTTCTTCACTGCCTGCTGCACCTGCATGCCTACTTTCAATGCCTGGTGTACCATGACATCCAGGTCGTGCTGCATCTCCCCTTTTCCTAATTGGCCACCATTTAGAAAATAGTCTGCTTTCCTGTTTTTCCCACCAAAGTGGATAACCTCACATTTATCCACATTATACTGCATCTGCCAAACATTTGCCCACTCACCCAGCCTATCCAAGTCACCTTGCAGTCTCCTAGCATCCTCCTCACAGCTAACATTGCCCCCCAGCTTAGTGTCATCCGCAAACTTGGAGATATTGCCTTCAATTCCCTCATCCAGATCATTCATGTATATTGTAAATAACTGGGGTCCCAGCACGGAACCTTGCGGTACCCCACTAGTCACTGCCTGCCATTCTGAAAAGGACCTGTTTACTCCTACTCTTTGCTTCCTGTTTGCCAGCCAGTTCTCTATCCACATCAATACTGAACCCCCAATGCCGTATGCTTTAAGTTTGTATACTAATCTCTTATGTGGGACCTTGTCGAAAGCCTTCTGGAAGTCCAGATACACCACATCTACTGGTTCACCCCTATCCACGCTACTAGTTACATCCTCAAAAAATTCCACAAGATTCGTCAGACATGATTTACCTTTCATAAATCCATGCTGACTTTGTCCAATGATTTCACCACTTTCCAAATGTGCTGCTATCCCATCTTTAATAACTGACTCTAGCAGTTTCCCCACTACCAACTGGTCTGTAATTCCCCGTTTTCTCCCTCCCTCCCTTCTTAAAATGAGGGGTTACGTTTGCTACCTGCCAATCCTCAAGAACTACTCCAGAATCTAAAGAGTTTTGAAAGATTATCACTAATGCATCCACTATTTCCGGAGCTACTTCCTTAAGTACTCTGGGATGCAGCCTATCTGGCCCTGGGGATTTATCGGCCTTTATAATCCATTCAATTTACCCAACACCACTTCCCGCCTAACCTGGATTTCACTCAATTCCTCCTTTGACCCGCAGTCCCCTGCTATTTCCAGCAGATTATTTATGTCTTCCTTAGTGAAGACAGAACCAAAGTAGTTATTCAGTTGGTCTGCCATATCCTTGTTCCCCATGATCAACTCACCTGTTTCTGACTGCAAGGGACCTACATTTGTTTTAACTAATCTCTTTCTCTTCACATATCCATAAAAACTTTTGCAGTCAGTTTTTATGTTCCCTGCCAGTTTTCTTTGATAATCTATTTTTCCTTTCCTAATTAAGCCCTTTGTCCTCCTCTGCTGGTCTCTGAATTTCTCCCAGTCCTCTGGTATGCTGCTTTTTCTGGCTACTTTGTACATATCATCCTTTGCTTTGATACTATCCCTGATTTCCCTTGTTATCCACGGATGCACTACCTTCCTTGATTTATTCTTTTGCCAAACTGGGATGAACAATTTTTGTAGTTCATCCATGCAGTCTTTAAATGTCTTCCATTGCGTATCCACCGTCAACCCTTTTAGAATTGATTGCCAGTCAATCTTGGCCAATTCACATCTCATACCTTCAAAGTTACCTTTCTTTAAGTTCAGAACCATTGTTTCTGAATTAACAATGTCACTCTCCATCCTAAGGAAGAACTCGACCATATTATGGTCACTCTTGCCCAAGGGGGCACGTACAACAAGACTGCTAACTAACCCTTCCTCATTTACTCAATACCCAATCTAAAATAGCCTGCTCTCACGTTGGTTCCTCTACATGTTAATTTAGATAACTATCCCGCATACATTCCAAAAAATCCTCTTCCTTAGTGCCCCTGCCGATTTGATTCACCCAATCTATATGTAGATTGAAGTCGCCCATTATAACTGTTTTGCCTTTGTCGCACGCATTACTAATTTCCTGTTTGATACCATCCCCAACTTCACTGCTACTGTTAGGTGGCCTGTACACAACACCCACCAGAGTTTTCTGCCCTTTTGTGTTTCGCAGCTCTACCCATACCGATTCCACATCCTCCAAGCTAATGTCCTTCCTTTCCATTGCGTTAATCTCCTCTCTAACCAGCAATGCTACCCACCTCCTTTTCCTTTCTCTCTATCCCTCCAGAATATTGAATATCCCTGGATGTTCAGCTCCCAGCCTTGGTCACCCTGGAGCCATGTCTCCGTGATCCCAACTATATCATAATCATAAATAGCTATATAACATAATGAGGAAGATAGTAGTTCAGAACTGCTCTCCGGTAGTGGTAGGACGATTCAGTTGCCCGATAAGAGCTGGGAAGAAACTATCCCTGAATCTGGATCACACTTCTATACCTTTTTGCCCGATGGGAGAGGGGAGAAGAGGGAGTGGCCAGGTTGCGACTCATCCTTGATTATGCTGCTGGCCATGCCGAGGCAGCGTGAGGTATAAATGGAGTAAATGGAAGGGAGGTTGGTTTGTGTGATGGTCTCTGGGCTGCGCCCACAATTTCTTGCGGTCTTGGATGGCGCTGTTCCCAAACCAAGTTGAGATGCATCCCGATGAAACGTTTTCTATGGTGCATCTGTAGAAGCTGGTGAGAGTTGTAGAGGACATGCCAACCATCCTATGGACTTTCCTTCTTCCCTTCAAGCACTGTATGTGGGCTTCTGCACGTTGTTGAATCACAATGCAGCATTGGTGTTGTTTTGCAACATAATATGGAAAATGGAGATGAGCTGCTTGAGCCAAGAAATGATACTAACAACTAGACAAGGAAGGCATACCTCTGGTCTGCAGAGTGACATAGTTCCACAAGTACATATAGCCTACTTGTGGCAAAATAGCCTACTAGAGATTTTATTTCAAAGTCACGTCCGTGATTAAGTGAAGAATCCCGCCAGCCCGCATGCGCGTCAATAGGTCTAACATATGGCGCGACGTGCGGGAGCAGTTTGACCTGCTCTAGCAGGTAAGTCAATTTTATTTCCAGTGAGCCCGAAGTAGCTATGGAAGTGGCCGGGGTTCGGGCCACCGTGAAAGCTCCAAAAGGAGCTAGTGTATAATTTTGCGGGGCCGTTCGAGCTCCGCACGGGAGCAAGCGGCCGAATTTTGCAGGCCGCTGTGGGGCTCCATAGACGCTGGGTTTGCGGCGGCTGCCGCTCGAGCTCTGAACGGGAGCAAACAGCTGAAATTGGAGGCAGTGTGGGGCTCCATAAGGAGCTAGGATTCATAATTGCCGCAGCGCTGACAGGTGTATGTTTATTTTGGGAATAATTTGCGCCGCAGTTTGAGCTCTCCAACAGGAGCAGGCGGCCGAAATTGTAGGGCTTCATTGCGGCTGTTGCCGTTATAGTCTGCACGGCAGCATACGGCAGAAATGGGAGACCGCTGGCCAGGTTAAGTGATTACAGCTGCCGGCATCAGAGCTCCACATGGGAGCTGGCAGCTAGGTCTATTTCACTGCAGGAGATTTCCAGGTGAGTTTTCAAAATAGCCGCTTAGGTAGCTCAGCCTGCCGTAGCATCAAACAATTTTAACAAAGTTACTGCTACAGCTATACTGCAGCATTATATAGTGTATACTTTATTTTGGACGGCTATAAAAGAGTTGGCATTTATAACTGTTCCCACGGGGTCATGTTTGTGACTATCATAGCCGATAGCATTCTAAAGTCAGGTTTAATTCTTTGGCAATATCACAAATATGTCTTATCATGACAAATAAGTTTATGTTTTAAAAGAGATAATTACAAAGGACGTGTATTATCACTTACACCTATGGTGTAGTGGAATTGGACCTGCCATTGCAGTCCAGAGCTCCTGGCTTGGGAAGCCTTGTTTGAGCTGTACCTATCAGTCACCTGTGGGAGCTACACCTGGTGGCGTCATGATAATTTCCGCTCATTAGAGGGGACGGTGGAAGATTCCTTTACAAAAGACTCCATCTATATGCATATTAATAAAGTAATCGAATCTCTGATTTAAGGATAGGGTTCTTTTAATCGTATAAACGTCATTGCCTGTGACAGCACCTGGCAGGGTTGCAGCATTTCTCCCACTCTGTCTGACGTATGGGGGCCAGAGGCGCTCCAGTCCTTCCCTGTAAAACTCCGTTGGTTCCGGAAGGGAGCAAGGACTCGGAGTTACTAGCAGGTGCAGTCTGTTTGATAAATGATGATACCAACAGAGCATTGATCGGCAGCTAGTCTTGGTTAGGCTGCTAAAGGGAGCAGCTTGACAACCCCAATTTGGGGCAAAGTCATAGTCAAGTCTTGGGACATCTATGGCAGATGTGATTTGGTGTTTGTCCCAATTACAACATCTGATGATTCAAATTATAACAAGGAATGCTCCGGGTTACGAAGGCATGTCAGGCAGCAACTCCTGGTTCAGGGTTGCAATTTTCCTCCCACTCAGATGAAAGAAATGGTGGAGATGGTGCCAAAATATATGCACCTATGCCTGAAGCAGCTCCTGGTTCAGGATTGTAATTTTTCTCCCACTTGGATGAACGTAGTGATGGAGATGGTGCCAAAGTATATGCACGCATGCCTAAGGCAGCTCCTGGTTCAGGGTTGCATAAGTCCTCCCACTCGGATGTATGAAGTGATGGAGATAGAGCCACATATATTATGCTTCATATGATGGAAGCATGCACAGACAGTCCGAGGCATATGGATATGGCAACGCCTGGTTCAGGGTGCAATTTTTCTACCACTCTAAGATAGTGTCAGAGATCAGTACGGACTGGCTCCAAACATGACCCCAAACATGACTGTGCTGGGATCCCATGCTTAATGCATGATGTACGACAATCGCATGAGGAAAAGCTGTGTGCTCTTGCCTCTAAAGTTGCTGCTCCCTCGGGGACGGACATACCACTACAAGAGACGTTGACCAGCGGCATCAGCTATCTAACAGAAATAACAAGCATGATGGACAGGGTCTGCAAATGGAACTTCGCTGAAGCTCCAACAAAATAAATCGACCTGGGGTTAGAGATGCTGGTAAGTAAGGTCTTGTTATTAACCTTGGTAAACTCCGAAATGGAACAGTCTGTTGACCAAGGTTGGGTTTACTGCCAGCATGGGATGTCTAGTCGTTTTTTCTCTGTCTCTGGGATAAGATCAGGTTGATGTAGAGACATTGGCAAGGTGCCTTGCACAGTAACCTCTGTAAGTTTCAAGTAGGAACAGTTTGGTTACCCTGGATCAGGGTAGACCATCATGGAACTGGCTGGTCATACGAGTCATAGTGACCAGGGAAGCACTGCTTCATCATCTATGAGAGGTTATCAGACTGCTCAATAGAATGAAGTAGTTGAAGTGTTCTCAACATGGTTCATTTCTCCTCAAGTTAGTAGAGTTACTGGTTCATTGGATTCATCATTGCCATCCTCTCTGGGACAGGTAGAGGATGGCAGGAAACTCGTCTGGCATATAATATAACGTTATCTGACCTGCAGGTTCATGTTGTATTCATAATAATCCATAGGCTCTCAATACCAGTATTCCTGATTGAGTGGCGGGTCACAGAGATTGTGTTATGCACTCTGACGACTTAGACATGTGGTTTCAGTCAAAAGACTGCGAGGTAATTCCTGATTCAGCCTTGCATTATATTAATCTCCACTCTACGTAGGAAAACGCTATGTATTCATGGTGACTCTTAAGTCAAGAGTTGACAGGGAACTAGTATTCCCATATCTAAGGGAGACTGTGGTTTCAGCTCTAGTCATTAGCTGCTGATTATATATTATCAGCGATATGTATGAATAACTAGGTAATGCATCTTCCGCGGGTAGGAAAGCCAAATAAATTCCGTCCATAGGATCAACAGAGGAACAGCGTTTCCAAGTGCAATCAGTGATAACTCATCAGAGAATGTGTGGTCTGACCAAGGACTAGAGGGTTATATTTCTCAAGATTACAGAAATATGGTGCAGGCCAAATTCAGTTAGCATTAGGCCAATCAAATTGTGGGTTTACTTACCCAGTTTAAGATGGACGATTGGGTGTCTGCAATTTAACTGACTCAGAGAATCGATCTTGTAGTTGCATACTCTGTCATATCTATACACATAAGGCACAAATTCTGCTGTTTAATAACAAAGCTGAAGCAACTCTTATTTACTCAGTCACGAGTGACGGCTGGGACAGCCTGTCTTCTCGGGCAGCTAGCTCTGCACGATTGTATGAGAAGCTTGTGAACAACATATGTGAGTCAATTTTATATGGAAGTAACAGGGGTTTTGTGTGGCTTCCAGTTTGAGCCTAGAGAAACTATATCGGCTAGCACAATTGACATTGATTGTGCTGCTTTATCATTTCTGTAATACCAGAAGTGGGACATAAATGATTGGTTCTTCACCCACTATTCTCCAACGTTATACAGGGTGTCTTTTATTTGACCACTCTAATAGCCTACACTCATTGTAGTGTGCGATGTATATCAGTTATGCAAATATTCCTCAACATTTTCCTAATGGGACCAGTATCTTAAGATGATTATGCTTTCAGCAGCTGATCTCAGCATAAAGAACACAGCCTTTACTCAATCTCTGGCTTAGTCTCCACATCATACTGACATAGAAACATAGAAAATAGGTGCAGGAGTAGGCCATTAGGCCCTTCGAGCCTGCACCGCCATTCAATGTGATCATGGCTGATCATCCAACTCAGTACCCTGTACCTGCCTTCTCTCCATACTCCCTGATCCCTTTAGCCACAAGGGCCACATCTAACTCCCTCTTAAGTCTAGCCAATGAACTGGCCTCAACTACCTTCTGTGGCAGAGAATTCCACAGATTCACCACTCTCTGTGTGAAAAATGTTTTTCTCATCTCAGTCCTAAAAGACTTCCCCTTATCCTTAAACTGTGACCCCTCATTCTGGACTTCCCCAACATCGGGAACAATCTTCCTGCATCTAGCCTGTCCAACCCCTTAAGAATTTTGTAAGTCTCTGTAAGATCCCCCCTAAATCTTCTAAATTCCAGCGAGTACAAGCCGAGTCTATCCAGTCTTTCTTTATATGGAAGTCCTGCCATCCCAGGGATCAGTCTGGTGAACCTTCTCTGTACTCCCTCCATGGCAAGAATGTCTTTCCTTAGATTAGGAGACCAAAACTGTACGCAATACTCCAGGTGTGGCCTCACCAAGACCCTGTACAACTGCAGTAGAACCTCCCTGCTCTTGTACTCAAATCATTTTGCTATGAATGCCTACATACCATTCGCTTTCTACACAGCCTGCTGCACCTGCATGCCTACTTTCAATGACTGGTGTACCATGACACCCAGGTCTCATTGCATCTCCCCTTTTCCTAATCGGCCACCATTCAGGTAATAGTCTACTTTCCTGTATTTGCCACCAAAGTGGATAACCTCGCATTTATCCACATTATACTGCATCTGCCATGCACTTGCCCACTCACCCAACCTATCCAAGTCACCTTGCAGCCTCCTAGCATCCTCCTCACAGCTAACACTGCCCCCCCAGCTTCGTCATTCACAAACTTGGAGATATTGCATTCAATTCCCTCATCCATAAGGGTAGCTTGTTATAGAAATAATCTCATAAGCAAATGAGCAGGATTGCGTACATTTGAGGTTGACAGCATACCCACCAGAGCAGAGATCAGGGATGTCATTGAAATGGAAGATAGTTCGTTTGTTTCAATAGTCTCAAGATATTGCTGATGGCTAATTAGCAGCCAATCTAATGGATTTCCCTTTCATCATATAGCATGAAGTTTACATAGTGCGGGTTAATAAATTATAAATTTGGTGGAATATGTCTGGATATTTGCAGATAGATAATAACTTATGCAACAACGTGCATAATTCTAACTCAACAGTCTATTGGGACTACAGGCCAGTTTAGAGCAATGGCCATGTATGCAAGTGAGCATCATGATATTAATAACATGATATCATGATATGTTTTTTCCTACCATTAATGGTTTATCTGTTTTAGTGTTTCACACAGTGATTTTCTCACTGCATGAAACCACATAGCTTTGAAATCTTCAAGTAGTCACTCATGTGACTTCGAAAGAAAATAGAAAGATTAAACGAGAACTTACCGTTTGAAGTTTGATCTTTATTTTATGAGAAGTTGAAGTGAGGGATTACGTGCCCTCCACTCCCAACCCTACTTCTCACAAAGATCATTCGGTAGTTCAAATCTCGTTAATCTTCCTATAGCTTAGGTCAGCAACTATTCTGTGGTTTCATACAGCTACTTTGAAGATTGACGCGCAAGCGGGCTGGCGGGCTTCTTCACGTAATCCCTCACTTCAACTTCTCATAAAATAAAGATCAAACTTCAAACGGTAAATTCTCGTTTAATCTTTCTATTAATACTTTTCATTGACAGAAGGACCAGCTTTCTTTTGGTAAATTCTAAGGTAACCTCAGGCAGAGCACTGAGAAGAATGTCAGCGTTGGTTGCACTTAGTTATGTTCTGAAGTTAAAGAGTGGACAGAAGGTCATTCTCAGAGGGTGCATCCCCATGCGAAATGCCAATACTGGATAAGGTTACGTCTCTGCTGGAATGCAGGGCTGCTCCAGTCACACCTGAACTATGCCTTATGTAGATCTAACAGGCCTGCTGTCTTACTAATGGGCACGTGGGCTAGACAAGAACAGATTTAGGTGAAGACTTGGCTGTGCTCTGCATTCTGAGCAACAGAAGCAGAAGGAACAACATCTGAAATATGTGATCTTGTATTGATACAGGGTGCCACATGTGGAAGCGAGTTCTTGGGCGATCTTTGATTGCATAGGACTGGGTCAATTTGTTGTGTTATGTTCTCTTGATGAAATCCTGAAGAGAATGCACCTAGAAAAAAACATTACCATCTGGTGGTTCCAGTGCAAACCAAGTGGTATTGTTCACAATCAATGATGAACAACCAGACAGGATTAATCTGTAAACACGAAAATGTTCTTTTTATGGTTTGCCGTGGCATTGTACATCATTAATGATATTTTACATTTGTATGTTTTCTTCCTATGTACAAGTAGAGGGATGTAGTTATCCTGGATTATTCAGAGTTTCGCGAAAGAGATGTTGGAAATCTATTGCTTATGACTGCCTTCAGTAGTTGGATGATGATGGTAAAATAAATGGCTTTGCACAGAGATAAGTGCGGGATGAAAAGTACTAAACTTCGAGCATTGTTTTTAGCCGATGTTTGCAAACACCAACCGCTTTCTTGGCACATCTGTATAGACTGATTTATCAGTCTGCAATGTTTTGCAGTTTATCTTCTTTAGCTCTTTGTGTTAAGTCTTTGGTTTAGGTTTATTATTGGCATGTGGAATTATGGTCATAGGTACAGTGAAAATTATACAGTGATAATAGTATACATAAATAAAATCAAACTCGAGTTCAATAGGCAGAGCAAAGGGTACAGAATATAGTTCCCAGCATTGCAGTGCATCAGTTCCAGAGACCAATGTTCTGGATCAGACAGTACCGAGCTTATGAAAGGATATGTAGAGCATAGGACAGTACAATAGAGAAACGGGCACTTCAGCCCACAATGTTGGCGCCGAACAAGTTAAACTGATCTCATCTGCATGTACATGGTCCATATCCATCCATTCCCTACATATCTAAAATAATTGGGAGTTGCTGGTATATAATGTCTCCACCCTTTTTGTGCAAATTACATTTGAAGCAAAAGGTTGAGGGCATGCATACAGCTGAGAGAATTCAACAGTATGAATTGCCCCCAAATTTCCCAGCTATAAACAGTGGCAAACAAGATGTGGTATCTAAGTAAAAGTCCTGTGGAGAGGTGTCTTTTTTTTCAGCCAAAACTTGTTAATTATTTTATCAGTTAAGTTTGACATAGACAAAGGTGTGCAATAATTAGAATGTTATTCAGATAAAAACCTACACCTAAGAGTCTGTGCACACTGCTTTATTCCCACTCTCTGTTTCACCTGTTAAAACCTCAGGAAGCTTGTTTATGTGGCACCGTGAGATATAGCCAATGTTAAATCATAACTACAGCAGCACCATTAATCTATTAATCACTGATCCCTGTGGTTTTATTAAATGGAGTAATTCTAACATTGGTCATAGAATCTGCCACTCTATTATATTGCTGCTGGAGTAAATTCCAAGCGGTTTCTGTCCAGAGAAACTATGGTTCATAATAATACTTGAATACCAGTGCTACACAACTATTATATCAGAGTTGTAATCGGCATTCAACTTAGAAAATAGTTCACAAAATCATCTCATTTATTCTTTAAACATTTTCATTTCATTGTGTTAAAATAAATCATGATGGTTTGTGAATAGACTGCTTTTCGCTATATCGTTCGTTGACCCTGCTTTGTCGAGAGCTTTATTCTGCTTTTACTAACCTTATTTTTCTGTATTTGAAGATGAGTCCTTGATCCTCAGTCTCACATTTGGCAACCCCGCTTGCATGTAATATAAGCTGGGGGATTGATGATTCACGGCAATGGCTCCATCACTGGCATATACCCTCTGTGTGTCAAGGCTCATGGAATCAAGCTTTTAAGTTAAATTAAATTGAAGGAAGGATGCCCATAACCATTGCGTCTACACTAACAAGACCAACCTCGGTGAGTGCAGCAAATTAATTACTGAGAGCTGCAGGAGACTAGCACATCAAGAACAGGTGTACTCAGTGTTGTTATTAAATGCATTGTGAGAATAACAAGCATAGGTTAATTCACCTCTGGCACTTGGCTCCAACCCACAATAACACATGGCTGTCAACTCATTAATTTTATGTTAAGGTGCAATGTGTGTGATCTGAGGGGCGGGGGTTGGAGAGATGGAAGCTCCTATAGGTTTCATTAGGGTGTTGGATCTAGTTCAAATCTGCCCATTAATCATGTTCTTGAAGAAGGCACCAGCTATCTGGTGAGGAAAAGGATTCAAGAGGGATAGTGAATTGAGTGGAAGGGACTGGAAGGATTTCTTCTGTGGGTCCTCCCTTTGTATGTTAGGAACAAAAGCAAACCAGGCCAGTTGATATTTGCCATACAGTTAGCCCACAAAGGTTTGTTAGGTGTGGGTTGAAGATGGGGGTGGGGGTGGGTTGAGAATGGGGTGAGGGATGGGGATGGGATGGGGTGGGGTGAGGGATGGGGATGGGGTTGGGTGAGTGGTGGGGGGGTGGGGTGCGAGATGGGGTGGGGGGTTCAGTGGGGGATGGGGATGGGGAGGGAGATGGGTGTGGGGTGGGTTAGGTGGGTGGGGGGTTTGTGGATGTGGTGGTGGGGGATGGGGTGGGGTGGGGGATGGGGTTGGGTGGGGAATGGGGTGGGGGTGGGGTGGGGGATGAGGATGTGGTGGGATGTGGTGGGATGGGGTTGGGTGAGGGGTTGGGTGGGGATGGGGTCGGGTGTGGGGGTGGGGTAGGGGGTTGGGTGGGGGATTGGGTGGGGTGGGGTAGGGGGTTGGGTGGAGGATGGGGTTGATAGCTTCACCAACAGCAGCACATCACCATAGCAACCCTGACATGCCTACCTGAGATTGTCACTTTGCCCTTTTCTTCCACTATAACTTCTAACTACGTTTTTTTCACATCTGTAAAGATTTAACAAAGTGCTTTTGTGCTTGACTTGAAACATTAACTCTTTCCACAGATGCTGCCCACCCTATCAAGTGTTTCCACCATTTCCTTGTTTTTTAATTTTAGATTTCCACCGTCTGTAGTCTTTTGATTTGCATGAATGCATGTGGAGTGTGCTGAGACAGGCACAGCCCAATCAATATCCTGGCCTTGAAAGTGAATGGAAACAGGGTGGATATACAGCAGAGATTAAGAAAGTTAAAGAAAAGGGAAGCAGTAGGATGCAGTAATCAGAAGGGTAGGCGGAGAGTCAGTGTGCAGAACAGCATCTCATATTTTGCTTGGGCAGCTTACAACCCTGGGGTAGGAGTATTGATTTCTCTAACTTCAGGTAACCACAGCATTCCGTCTCTCTCCATTCCTCCCCCACCCAAGTCGCACCAGCTTTTTGTTCTCACCCAGCAAACAGCTAGCAATGACCCGTTTCCTTTATTATTGTTACTTTTTTGCATATCTTTCATTCATTTGTTCTAAATCTCTCTACATCATCGTCTATATCTCTCGTTTCCCTTTCCCTCGACTTTCAACCTGAAGAAGGGTCTCGACCCGAAACGTCAGCATTCCTTCTCTCCAGAGATGCTGCCTGTCACGCAGAGTTACTCCAGCATTTTGTGTCTATCTTCAGCATGAAAACAGAAGGTGGATGATGAAAGTGCGAAAAGTGAACCAAAATAAAGGCTGTTGTTATTGTGTTCATCAATTTGGTATTGTGCCAAATATATTGCAGTGTTGTATTTGTTATAGCTATTAATCAGATTTTTAATGTTATGGCTGATGTAAAATGTCTACTGAATGCAATATTTTCAAAGTTATAGTTTTTGCCTGAGTAGGACAAGCGTGTACAAGACCGACATGAAGAGGTGGAATCACTAAGGCAAGAAGCAGACACTTGACAGATGTTAATTAAAGCAATATGATGAAGAATGTTGTTGCTGAGAAGATTAAGAATATTAGTAAATTTCTGTTTGGTTAAATTTAGAACTGTGCACAGATATATCTCCTTAAATAATTAATTAATTGTATAGTGTCATGTAGATAGTTGTCTGATGGTTTAACTATAATGAAGGCAGATTTGTTTTGATTTATTTCTATTTAAAAGGAAGCCATGTAGTGTATATAAATGTGTGTGTGTACCTTTAATACATTGCAGCATATGAACTTGATACATTGTGTACCAGACACTTCAGGTTTGTTCTGTGATTAGTGTAGGAAGGAACTGCAGATGCTGGTTTACGCTGAAGATAGACAGAAAATGCTGTAGTAACTGCGGGATAGGCAGCATCTGTGGAGTGACTTCTGAAGAAAGGTCTTGACCCGAAACATCACCCATTCCTTCTCTCCAGAGATGCTGCCTGTCCCGCTGAGTTACTCCAGCATTTTCTGTCTATCTTCTTGTTCTATGATTAACTGTCTGACCTGTGTGATTGTGCAGTAAGGCCAAAGGAGCCACCAGATACTAGACTCGTTTATTCATTGGATCGGATGATCACGGTGGCACAGCGGTAGAGCTGCTGCCTCACAGCGCCAGAGACCCCGGTTCAATCCTGTCCGTGAGTACTGCTTGTGTGGAGTTTGTACGCTCTTCCTGACCGTGCGTGGATGTTCACCGAGATCTTCGGTTCCCTCCCACACACCAAAGACGTACAGGTTTGTAAGTTAATTGGCTTGGTATAAATGTAAACTGTTCCCAGTGTGTGTATGATAGTGCTGGTTTGTGGAGATCGCTGGTCGGCACAGCCTCGGTGAGCCGAAGGGCCTGTTTCCACACTGTAGCTCTAAACTAAACTAAGATCAATGAAGCTTCAAGGGATGATCAGAAATCACAGAACCTGCAGCGCACCTTCGCTTGTAGCACGTCATGCTGTTCCTTGGGTTCATCCAGTCTTCTGCTGAAATCCCAGCAGAATGTTAGGAACTAATATTCCTTAGTAATTAATATGGTTCCATCCTGTGCATGGCGAATGCAAACAGTTTGCTAATTGTCATAACTAAATGAGTCAATGAAGTAAAGTGCATGGGTCTCAACCAACAACCACCTTTCCCATTATCTATGATGATTTACTTAAATGCATCCAGGTTGGAGGGCCAACAATTATGAACAAGCTGATGCAAAATCAATTAGCAATAACCATTAACTAATCCAATAAATGGACTAATTGTTATTTTAACTGGAAATGCATCAGCCCAAAAGAAATAATAATTGCAAAGTTAAATGTTAAAATTACTTAAATACATTTTGAATTATTTTGGTTACCCTTCAGCCAACTTTATATATTTTTTCTTTTAAAAAGCTGCAATGCATGAAAGCATTCCCTGACCCGACCTGCTATTTCCCAAACTCTTTAAGTGCTCTAGTTTAATGACACTCTCTATCTCTCTCTATGTACACATAAGTCACTTATTTTAGTTTAGGGAGTAACTGCAGATGCTGGTTTACACCGAAGATAAACAGAAAATGCTGGATTAACTCAGGAGGGAAGGCTGCATCTCTGGATGGAAGGAATGGGTGACGTTTTAGGTCGAGTCAGAAGAAAAGTCACCTATTCCTTCTACCCAGAAATGCTGCCTGTTACTCCAGCATTTTGAGTCTGTCTTCGTTGTCTTAGTTTAGTTTAGAGATGCAGCGAGGAAATAGGCCCTTTAGCCCATCGAGTCTGCACTGACCAGCTTATCCCCGCACATTAACACTATCCTACACACGCTAGGGACAATTCACATTTATACAAAGCCATTTAACCTACAAACCTGTACGTCTTTGGACTGTAGGTGGAAACCGAAGATCTCAGAGAAATTACATGCGGTCACAGGGAGAACGTGCTAGCTCCGTACAGACAGCACCCGTAGTTAGGATCGAACCCGGGTCTCTGGCGCTGTAAGGCAGCAACTCTACCGCTGCACCATTATGCTGTTATTATTTGCCTGCAAGCCCGCATTTCATTTGTGAAATAGTATCTGCCTTTACATCACGGTTAGCAATTGCACAGAAGTTCCAATCATTTATTTAAACTTACAAACGATGCTGATAATTTTCTGGCTTTACTGTTATTTTCTCCCATTTGCCTTTAAGTTTATCTTGGGTTTACTATAGAAGCTAAATGAGCAATGTTGTTATGTTTATTCCTTAGGCAGCACAACAGTGACTAACTTACAGAAGTATTTTATTGGTTTTAAAATCTTGGGCCTTAGATTCTTAAATATGCTACGTAAATGCTAGTTTTTATCTGTGTGTTCCTTCCCATCCACCAATTGATAATAATTCCAATCACAATTGAGGATCTGATGATTTTGTATGAAAGTGTTTGTAAACTGGGGCACAAAGTTGGACCAAGGCTGTCACTTATATGCCAAAGTTGTATGCAGATCATGTCTATGTTTGCACCTGCTTGGAAGGCAAGCTCCAAGACATTGTTGATAGAGGAAACTACAGATGCTGGAATCTGGAGTAAACAATGAGCTACTTGAGGTTCTAAATGGGATCAGGCAGCATCTGTGCAGGCAAAGTAATTGTAATGGCAATTTCTAACCTTTTCAATGTCCAACTTTAATCTTCTTTGATGATTCTTCACTTGGCTTCTTGGAGCAGACATATCTTTGTTATTGATCTTACCAAGATGTTGCTTTTAGTCTGAAGTCATACTGTACACCAAATGTTGCTTTAAAGACTTGCATCACTTTATCAACCTTTTCCTTTAGTTTTGCCAGGATCTTCTTCAAAGCTACTTATAGTATGCATCTCCTTTCTTTTCCGTGTCAACTGCAAGAGTATTGTCCTTACTTTAAGAAGCCAAGCTACTGCAGTCTTCAGATTCTTCCATGATGAGAAATAAGTGATTAGAGAGTTTGTTGGGTTCAATGGATCCTTGACAATGACATTCACTGTGATGTCTTGCTTGATTTCTGGATCATTAGCAGAGATTGCAGATTCCAAGTTAAGCTTTGGCCATTCTCTGTCTGGCTTACAGAGAAACTCTGGTCCCTTGATCCATCTCTTGCAGCTTAAGAAGCGGTCTGCTGTTAATCCTCTAGAGGCTTCATCTGCAGGATTTTCCTTTGTGCGAACATTAGTAGCATCCCTAACAACAGAGATCCTGTTTGCCACAATTGTTTGGAAGCATTTGGTTTTGTTATTGACGTACTTAAGCACGTACCAGAAGATGGATTGATCCAGAGGTAGCTGTAATTCCTTTCGCAGCAATATGTCCACTCTGACAGCTAGGACTGCATCTGTTAGCTCCATTCTGGGAATCGTCATTTATTTCAATGGTGCCACTCTGGTTTTTCCCATTATCAGAATCAGAATCAGAATAGTACTTTATTTGCCAAGTATGTTTTGCAAGGAATGTTTTACGAGGAATTTCATTTGCCAAATCAGTCATACAAATAAAAAGCAACAGAACACCCAAAACACATTTTAACATGAACATCCACCACAGTGACTCCTACACATTCCTCACTGTGATGGAAGTCCCTTCCCTTTGTTCGCCCACCGTCGGAGTCCTTGCGCCCTCCATTGACAGGACCATCTTGACTGCGGTAGCCGGTGGGGTTCGGGCCCTCCACATCGAGGCAATCAGCTCCCGCATCGGGGGGATGTCAGCTCCCCCGCGCTGGGCGATCGAACCTCGCGTTGGGGCTGGTCGAACCTTCTGCATTGTTGGAGCCTCCCGACTCGGCCTCTCCCGAGACTGCGGGCTCTTGATGGTAAGTCCGCAGGCTGCGGTTGGAGCGATCCCAGGCAAGGGATCAGCTCCAATGTTAAGTCCACGCCCCGCGGTGGGGCTCACGACAGTCCGAGGAGGCCTCCAGCTCCCGGAGAATGCGATCCAAAAATTAATCGCATCTCTGGCAAGGTAAGAACCTGAAAAAAAGTTTCCCCCAATTCCCTCCCCCTCCCACCACATATGACAAACCAGAGAACATTTAAACAAAATTTTAACAAACACTAAAATAAAAAAAAGATGAAAAATAATGAACAGACTGCCGGCGGAGCAGCCATCGTACAATGCCCCTGGTATGAATGCAACATGCACCTCTTTGTTATCATCTTCTAGTCTTAGATATGAAACAGTACCGTAGCCACCTTAGCTTGTGTCTGAACAGTGGTGCAGCTGTGCAGGGCTGACTTGAACAAAGTTTGCGGGCTTCATGTACCGGTCAACATTAAATTCTGACATCTTGTTGAGATCTGCTAACCATCCTGTCCGTCGCTGAGAGAAGGTTTGGGATACATTCTCATCCCATCTGTGGTTTTCCTTACAGAGCTCCTGTATAACCAGCTGGCAGAGTAAATGGTGCTAGAAATCCTAAAGGATCGTATATAGAGCCAACCAATGACAAGATGCCCCGCATGTGTCAGAACGTGTCCAAAAGATTCTGATAAGGGAGGGAGAGGAGCCAGATGTTGTGGTACACATAGGTACCAATGACATGGGCAGAAAAAGTGACGAGGTCCTGAAGGGAGAATTACTGCCTGTGCCACGTGACAGTGAGAGTAGGAATGGAATGAGGTGGAGGATAAATGCGTGGCTGAGGGACTGGTGCAGTGGGCAGGGATTCAAGTTTCTTGATCACTGGGACCTCTTTTGGGGAAGGCATGATCTGTACAAAAAGGACGGGTTGCACTTGAACCCGAGGGGGACCCATATTCTGGCAGGGAGATTTGCAAAGGCTTCTGGGGAGACTTTAAACTAGAAAGGCTGGGGGGAGGGACTCGGGTAGAGGGGGCTAGGGGACAGGGTGTGGGGCAAGAGGCAGAGAAGGGAAGCACTCGGATCCAAAATGTAGGCGAGAAAGAGGAGAAAGATAATAGACTGAGAATAAGGGATGATGGGTTTCTAAAATGTGTATATTTTAATGCTAGGAACATTGTAAGAAAGGTGGATGAACTTAGAGCCTGGATTGACACCTGGAAATATGATGTTGTGGCAATCAGTGAAACATGGTTGCAGGACGGCTGTGATTGGAAACTAAATATTCCATGATTTTGTTGCTTCAGGTGTGATAGAATTGGAGGGACCAGAGGTGGAGGTGTTGCATTGCTTGTCAGAGAGGATATTACAGCAGTGCTTTGGCAGGATAGATTAGAGGGCTCATCTAGGGAGGCTATTTGGGTGGAACTGAGAAGTGGGAACGGGTGTAGCAACACTTTTAGGGGTGTGTTATAGACCGCCAAATGGGGAGCGAGAATTGGAAGAGCAAATATGTAAGGAGATAGCAGATATTAGTAGTAAGCACAAGGTAGTGATTGTGGGAGATTTCAATTTTCCAAAAATAGACTGGGAAACACATTCTGTAAATGGGCTGGATGGTTTGGAGTTTGTAAAATGTGTGCAGGATAGTTTTTTGCAGCAGTACATAGAGGTATCGACCAGAGAAGGGGCAGTGCTGGATCTCCTGTTAGGAAATGAGGCAGGTCCGGTGACGGAGGTATGCGTTGGTGAGCACTTCGGGACCAGTGATCACAATACCATTAGTTTCAATATAATTATGGAGAGAGTCAGAACTGGACCTTGGGTGGAGATTTTTGATTGGAGAAAGGCTAACTTTTGAGGGAATGCGTAAGGATTTAAAAGGAGTGAATTGGGACACTTTGTTTTATGGGAAGAATGTAGAAGAGAAATGGAGGACATTTAAAGGGGAAATTGTAAGAGTACAGAATCTTTATGTCCCTGTCAGGTTGAAAGGAAATAGTAAAAATTGGAAAGAGCCATGGTTTTCAAGGGAAATTGGACACTTGTTTCGAAGAGAGATATCTACAATTATTATAGGAGGCATGGAGTAAATGAGGTGCTAGAGGAGTATAAAGAATGTAAAAATAATCTTAAGAAATAAATTAGGAAGGCTAAAAGAAGATATGAGGTTGCTTTGGCAAAAAAGGTGAAAGTAAATCCAAAGGGTTTCTACAGCTATATTAATAGCAAAAGGATAACGAGGGAAAAGATTGGACCATTAGAGAGCCAGAATGGACAACTATCTGCAGAGCCAAAAGAGATGGGGGAGATATTGAACAATTTATTTTCTTCGGTATTCACCAAGGAGAGGGATATTGAACTCTGTGAGGTAAGGGAAAAAAGTAGAGTAGCTATGGACACTATGAGATTCAAAGAGGAGGAAGTACTGACACTTTTGAAAAATATAAACGTGGATAAGTCTCCATGTCCTGACAGGATATTCCCTAGGACATTGAGGGAAGTTAGTGTAGAAATAGCAGGAGCTATGACAGAAATATTTCAAATGTCGGACTTCCGGTGGCGCTATGGAGTAGGCAGACTCGCGCCATTTAGCTCCGGGAAAACTGTAGAAAAAACGGGGGGAAAAAAATCGGGACTTACCTGCTCAACATCGCAACCGACTGACTGCAGCAAGCCTGTGACGTCATCAGGCGCGCGACAAAACCAACGGTATGTTTCCACATCGCACCCCTCCCCCCCAAATCGAAAAAATACGGTAGGGCCAGGGAAGTAGGCCCAACCGAAGCCTCGGCCTCAATTTTAACAGCATCTCAAGAAGAGATCGCAAGAGAAAGAAAGACAGATGTGGAAGAACTAAGAGGTTTCCTTGCCTCAGAAATTTCAAAAATAATGGCAGAATTTAAAAAACTCAAAAATGATTTTAAAGATGAATTGAAAACTTTTAAAAAAGAAATTAAAGAAGAAATTAAAGAAGAAATTAAGAATGATATTGCTGTTATTGTACAGAAACAATTGGACTCTTGGAAGATGATCATGGAAGAAAATCTAAATAAAAAGATTGATGAGGTAAATGTCAAACTCAATCTGATGGAATCAGTATTTAATTCGAAGCTGGAGCCCATCTCTCAGGCACTGGAACAACAACAACAATCCATAATCGAACTAGAGGGAATTGCTGAAATATGCTCTGAAACTACAAGCAAGCTTCTCTCCGAGAACAAGCGTTTATCGGACTTATTGCATAAAATAACCAAAAAATGCATTGACTTGGAGGGACGACAGAGACGCCAGAATCTAAGAATTATCGGTGTCCGGGAAGGAAGAGAGGGGAACCAGGACCCTCGTGAATTTGCTGCAGATCTACTGAAGAAAGTTTTAAATCTGGATGAAGCACCTTTACTGGCTCGGGCACATAGAGCACTGAGACGCCATCCAGGGGCGGATGCCCCTCCAAAACCATTTATAGTGAAGGTGCAATATGACCATGTCTTGGATGACATGATGAAGAAAATTGTTCGCAGCAGAAATCTTGTTTTTGAAGGAGACAAGATCAGCATATTTCGAGACTATCCGGCGGAGGTTGCCAAGAAAAGAGCATTGTTTACAGACACAAGAAGAATACTCAAGAACATTAATAACCTGAGATATGGACTGATGTACCCTGCAACATTGAAAATCACCTACGACCACAAAGGATACTTCTTTACTAACCACACAGAAGCTTTTAAATTTGCAAAGAAGATTGAGGTCACTGAAAAGATTGAAATTAGCGAG
This sequence comes from Okamejei kenojei, assembly GCA_035221665.1. Classification (NCBI taxonomy): domain Eukaryota; kingdom Metazoa; phylum Chordata; class Chondrichthyes; order Rajiformes; family Rajidae; genus Okamejei; species Okamejei kenojei. The sequence continues at coordinate 7,728,012 of CM069155.1, forward strand.
GACGAGAGCGAAAAAGAGGACAATGAGGATTAATACTTAACGCTAAATATATGCGATGATATTGGACTCGGTACCTTATTGAGAAGAAACTGAACTTTAAATCACTATACTTTAGGATTGTTATGAATTTAGAATGAAATTGATCATCGTTATATAATATTTTATATTATTGTATTAACTATTACTAACCATTATTAATCATAATAATTAATCATTATCAATTATAGTTAATTGGATTAATTCAGAATTAGTTAAAAGGATGAACCATAAGATGATTAAAATAGAAGATGTAGGTTTAATCCTACATATTGATACTATTTAGACTAATCACGGACCAATACTTTAGTTAAATGAAACTAATATTTTATTAACCTTGACACTAATAATTATTCCACTATTGGAATATATCCATTATTCCCCCCCCCCCCCCCCCCCCCCCCCCCCCACCCCCCCGCATAATGTTTTTCTTTACTGTATTTGAAATTTTTCCCTTCAAGGGAAAGAACGGAGCTAGCAACAATTTTTTTTTACCAAAAGCTACGGAAGTCTTTAGATGCCTAGCCACATTAGGATGGCTATCACTAACTACACTAACTATAGATGTAGTATTTTTCTTTCTTTCACACTTCACTAACATAATAACCACTTACTCTTTCTATTTTGTAGTATGTTATAATCAATATAATTTTTATCTAGAATGGAATTATAATTGTTATTCAAGGAGATATGACCGAGAAGAAAACCTAAAAGTTCTGAAATGCATCTATCTGAGATCCAGGTGTAAGGTATGGTTTAACATGCTGAATCATCTACTCCATTATAGACCACCCTAATCATGATGCAAGACGTAAAAGTGAACACTGGGGGTGAAGGAATTACATTTTGCAGTTGGAATGTTAAGGGAATTAATGAACCCATTAAGAGAGGCAAAGTATTAACTCACCTAAAATCGCTCAAAACAGACATAATTTTCCTCCAAGAGACTCATCTTAAAAAGGAAGCGCAATACAGATTGAAAACAAAATGGATTGCCCAAACATATCACTCCTCATTCACACATAAATCTAGAGGAGTTGCAATTCTAATTCATAAAGGTATACCTTTTAAACATATATCAACTACAGAAGATACTGATGGTAGATATATCATAGTAGTAGGCGAATTGTACACTGGATCCATATTTAGACAGATCATCAACACAGAGAAAGTCAAAATCTCTGTCAAGTGAATTTTTAAACTCGTATATAAATAATACCAATATTAAGGATGTCGGGAGAATTGAAAACCCATCCGGAAGAGAATACTCATTTTACTCATCTATGCATAAAACTTATTCAAGGATAGATTATTTCTTAGTAGACGCTAAACTAATTCCATATACTTATAAATGACAATATCATAATATTATAATTTTGGATCATGCCCCATTAACGTTTATGATTAAACTAAATGGAATGGACAAGAAACAGACACAATGGAGACTTAATCCTCAAATTTTAAAAGAACAGGTATGTTGTGAATATCTTGTAAAACAGATTAATATGTTCTTCGAGATCAATGACCATCCCGAAATCTCTGCTTCCCTTCTCTGGGAAACATTCAAAGCATTTACACGAGGGGTATTAATCTCCACTCAGGCATTTCTTAACAAAGAGAATAGATCTAAACAACAGACATTGGAATTGGAAATAAGACAATTAGACATAGAAAACGCAAGAACACCTTCATTGGTAAAACATAATAAAATAGCTGCATTGAAATATAAATTAAATAAAATATACTACGACCAAATAATAAAACTTTATCAACATACAAAACAATTAAATTTTGAATTTGGTGATAAACCACACAAACTATTGGCACGCCAGCTTCGAAAACTGGATGGAGAAAAAAAAATGATTCATAAGATTAGATCAGAAAAGGGAAAAACACTAACACTCCCCAAAGATATTAATGACAGATTTTTACAATACTATCAAGATCTTTATTCAACTATGGTGACACAACAATCAATAGGAATGGAAGCATTTTTACAGAAATGCAACCTTAAAGGCTTAGATCTGCAAGAACAAGAATTATTAGGAGCTGAAATAACGACCAAAGATATTGAAGAGTCAATTAGATCTTTAAAAAATGGAAAGGCCGCCGGCCCTGATGGCCTAAGCTCTGAATTCTATAAAAAAAATTTATGATCTGATTTCTCCACGCTTACAAACACTGTATAAACATGTTTATACAGCAACAGCAACTCCCAGAAACTTTAAATGAATCTACAATAATACTGATACCTAAAATTGATAAGGATCTAGAAGACCCGGCCTCATATAGAGCAATAGCTCTATTAAATACTGATCAGAAAATATTAACTAAAATCCTTTCTAATAGATTGAGCTTAGTAATTAACAAATTAATACATCCTGATCAAACAAATTTTATCCCTAAATGTCATTCATTTTATAATCTTAGACGATTGTTTAATATTATATATTCAAACAGAATTGCTAATGAAGATCTAGCAATTATATCGCTAGATGCTGAAAAAAGCCTTTGATCAAGTAGCATGGCCATATTTATTTTCAGTGATGGAAAATTTTCAATTGGGAGAGAAGTACTGCGCATGGGTTAAATTGTTATATTCTAACCCAACAGCTAGAATACTAACAAATCAAATGTTATCAACTAAATTTAATCTTTCCAGAGATTGTAGACAAGGATGTTCGTTATCTCCATTATTATTCGCTTTAGCAATTGAACCACTTGCAGAAAATGTCAGATCTAATCCAGAAATACATGGGTACAATACTAAAGATACAACTAATAACATTTCTCTATATGCAGATGATGTACTAATATATATTACAAAACCGGAAATTAGCATTCCAAATTTATTAAATCTAATAACTCAATTCGGTCATTTCTCAGGATATATTTAATTGGAATAAAAGCGAAATCATGTCAATAACGGATCATAATATACATCATAATATACATATACTACAACAATCACCTTTTAAAATAGTTTACGAAAAATTTAAATATTTAGGTATTTATGTAACTAAGGGGTATAGCTCTTTATTTAAATCAAATTTTCCACCTTTAATGAATAAACTAAATAAGAATATTCAATACTGGAAAACACTTCCTATCTCAATGTTCGGTAGAATTAATGCTATAAAAATGATTTTTCTACCGCAATTATTGTACCTTTTTCAATCCATCCCGATATATATTCCAAAATCTTTTTTTAAAAAAGTAGACTCTACTGTTACAAGTTTCATCTGGGACTACAAGAATCATAGAATAAATAAAAAAACATTTATGTAAATCAAAGATTAATGGAGGTTTAGCTCTACCAAACTTTTTGTTCATTTCTGGGCAGTTTATGTTAAAAACATGAATTTTTGGCTGGAAGAAATGGATCAACAACCAGAATGGTTAAGGATGGAAAAGGAGGATTGTCTACCTTTTGAAATCGGTTCGATTATATTTGCACCGACAAAATTGCACAAAAAAACTTATGGGGAAAACCCTATAATATATAGTGGTATACGAATCTGGAAACAACTTAAAAAGGCTCTAAAACTGGATAATATACCACTCTATCTCCCTATTGTAAATAATCCCTTATTCAAACCTTCCATACTAGATAAAGGCTTTATACAATGGAAAAACTATGGAATCAAAAGGGTGGAACACCTTTACAAAAAAGGCACTTAGCTCTCATTTCAAGAACTGCAACAGATTTATGGGTTACTCTCAAATAATTTTTTTCGATACTTACAAGTCAGAGATTATGTTAGGTCAAATACACAAGATTATAGGAATAGGGAACCAGAAATCTTAGATGAATGTCTGAATAAGCATCCTAACACAGAAAAATTAATAACTTATATTTACAACACCCTTTTAGATAGTGAGATACCATCAACGGAATCATATAGACACACATGGGAAAATGAAATAAATCAATCCATAACAAAAGATTTATGGGATAAAAGTTTACAAAACATACATCAATGCTCGCTAAATTCCAGACATGCTCTAATACATTTTAAAGTTTTACATAGATTACATTATTCCCCACAACTTTACCCCTGACTCACTCTCCACACGCTGTGAAAGGAACCGTTCCCCCAATTGGTCTAGGACTAGGAAGCCTTGGGCAAATTGAAATGTCACTGGTTTTATTTATTTATTTATTTAATGGGAGCGAACAATCTGCGCATGTTTTAATTTTTATCCAATTTACAAAGGTATGGGTTAAATTAGCCTCAGAGTATTGACATTTATCGCAGATAGGAGAGATATTAGGAAAAAATCTATTTAATTTTGTTTTAGAATAATGCAATCTGTGTAATATTTTAAATTGTATTAAAGAATGTCTGGCGTTTAACGAACATTGATGTATATGTTGTAGACTTTCATCCCAAATATCCTTCTTTATGGGTTGAACTAATTCATTTTCCCATGCTTGTCTATGTGATTCCGTCGACGGATTCTCGCTATCTAACAGAATATTATAAATATATGATATTAATTTGCCTGTGTTGGGATGTTTATTCAAACATTCATCTAGAATCTCTGGCTCTCTGATTCTGTATTCTTGTGAATGTGATTTAACATAATCTTTCAATTGTAAATATCTAAAACAATTATTTGAATGTAATCCATAATTCTGTTGTACCTCCAGAAACGAGAGGAACACACCTTTTCTATTAAGATGTCCCATCTTTTTAATTCCATAGTTTTTCCATTGTGTAAAGCCTTTATCCAATACCGAAGGCTTAAATAAAGGGCTATTTGCAATAGGGAGCGAAAGTGATAAATTATCCAATTTTAATGTATTTTTTATTTGTTTCCAAATTCGAATACCGCTATGTATTATTGGATTTTCACTATAGATCTTTTTATTCAATTTTATAGGGGATAGGAAAATCGGGCCAGTTTCAAATGGCAGACAATCCTCCTTTTCCATCTTTAACCAGTCTGGTTGTTGATCCATATCTTCCAACCAGAAATCTATGTTTTTGACTGCCCAGAAATAAAATAAGAAATTTGGTAAGACAAATCCTCCATTCATCTTAGATTTACTTAAGTGTTTTTTACTTATTCTGTGATTCTTATAATTCCAAATAAAACTTGTTACAATAGAGTCAATTTTTTTAAATACATTTTTAGGGAGGTATATTGGAATTGATTGGAAGAGGTATAGAAGTTGAGGAAGGAAAATCATTTTAATTGCATTAATTTTACCGAGCATTGAAATAGGAAGCGTTTTCCAATATTGAATTTTCTTATGCAATTTATTAAGTAAAGGCACCAAATTTGATTTAAATAAAGAAGTATATTTCTTGGTCACATATTCCCAAGTATTTAATTTTTTCATTCACTATTTTAAAAGGTGATTGTTGCAATATATATAAAATAGGTTCCCTTATTGGCACAATCTCACTCTTCTTCCAGTTGATTCTATATCCCGAGAATAAACCAAATTGAGTTATAAGATTTAACAGGTTAGGAATACTAATTTCTGGATTTGTAATATATAGTAATACATCATCTGCATATAGAGAAATTTTATTAACTGTATTTTTAGTATTATACCCATATATTTCTGGATGAGCTCGAAATCTTTCTGCTAGAGGTTCTATAACAAGGGCGAATAGTAACAGTGATAACGGGCATCCTTGTCTACAACCTTTAGTTAAATCAATTTTTTTTGATAATTTGATTTGTCATCATTCTGGCTGTTGGATTGGTATATAAAAGCTTAACCCATGTACAAAACTTCTCACCTAATTGAAAATTTTCCATCACTGAAAATAAATAGGGCCATTCAATTTGATCGAATGCTTTCTCAGCGTCTAGCGAGATGACTGCTAAGTCTTCATTAGCTATTCGATTTGAGTATATAATGTTGAATAATCGTCTCAGATTATAATATGAATAATGTTTTGGAATAAAGCCAGTTTGATCGGGGTGTATTAATTTATAAATCACTAAGCTTAATCTGTGTGCTAAAATTTTGGTTAAATTTTAGATCGATGTTTAATAGAGCAATTGCTCTATATGAACCTGGATCTTCAAGGTCCTTATCCGTTTTTGGAATAAGTATTATAGTTGATTCATTTAAAGTTTCTGGGAGTTTCTGTTGCATGAATGCTTGAGTATATAATGTCTGTACGTGTGGTGAGATCAAGTCATGAATTTTTTTATAAAAAATTTAAACCATCTGGTCCAGCGGCCTTTCCATTAATAGATTCCTCAATATCTTTTACTGATATTTTGGCCCCTAACAATTCCCTCTCTTTCAAATCTAAACCAGTAAGGTTACAATTCTGTAAGAATAATTCCATTCCTACAGAACCCCCTGCCGTTTTGGTTGAATAAAGTGTTTGATAGTATTGAGAGAATCTATCATTAATATCCTTGGGTAGTGTTAATATTTCTCCCGTATCTGATTTAATTCTATATATTGTTTTTTCCCCTTCCTGTTTCCGGAGTTGGCGTACTTTTAATTTTTGTGGTTTATCACCAAATTCAAAGTGTAACTGTTTAGTCTTTTGATAAAATTTTATGAATTGGTCTGATTATATTTGGTTTAACTTATATTTGAGTACAGCAATTTTATTATGTATTATTATAGAAGGCGCAATTGCATTTTCCATATCTAATTGCCTTATTTCCATTTCCAATATCAGTGGTTTGGCGCGGTTCTCTTTATTACGAAAGGCTTGTGCGGAGATTAACGCTCCTCGTATAAATGCTTTAAATGTTTCCCAAGGAAGGGAGGTAGAAATTTCAGGGCAGTCATTTGTCTCAAAAAACATATTTATCTGTTTGATAAGATATTCATAACATACTTTATCATTTAAAATTGTATAATATTATGATATTTCGAATTATAAGTAAATGGGATGAGTTTAGAATCTGCTAAAAAGTAGTCTATCCTTGAATAAGTTTTATGTACTGAAGAGTAAAATGAGTCGATAGATCTTGTTGATCTATCGAGATAGGAATCTAATGTACAATTTAAATCTCCACCAATTATCAAATTATGTTGTGTGAGCTCCGGGATAGTATTAAGTATATTCTTAAAAAACATTGAATTATCAAAATTTGGTCCATAAACACTGAGAAAAATCACTTTTTTAAAAAATATAATTCACCCACTAGTATAATATATCTACCATTGATGTCTTGATAGTCAATATGTGTTTAAAAGATATACCTTTACGAATTAAAATTGCGACACCTCTGGCCTTATGGGAAAATGAAGAGTGATATGGTTCAGCGATCCATTTTGTTCTCAATCTATGTTGTGCATCTTTTTTAAGGTGAGTCTTTTGAAGAAACATTATATCTGCTTTGAGTGATTTTAAGTGTGCTAATACCTTACCTCTCTTGATTGGCTCATTAACTCCCTTGACATTCCAACTACAAAAAGTAATTCCTTGACCCCCGTTTTTTCTATTTACATCTTGCATCTTGCTTTTAGGGTGGTCTATAAAAGAGCAGATAGGTCAGCACCGTAGACCCGACCTTCCACCCAACTGGACAGACGAGTTGTAAATCTAATTCATATAAATCCTCCTCACGGACACATCTCCACAAATAATATTTGTAAATAAATTCAAGATTAATATAATAATTAAGTAAAAAATACAAAAAGTAAAAAAAATAAAAAAATAATAAAATGTGAAAAGAAAGAAGAAACTACATCTAAATTTAGTGTAGTTAGTGCTAGCCACACTAACATGGCTGTCCATCTAAATATTTCCGTAGATTAAAAAATATATATATTCCTAGCTTCATGCTTACAAGAAAAATTTGAATATGAGTAATTTACCAGATTTTATTAAAACTATTTTGGACCAGAGTATTGGTAATCATATAGTGAGAGACTATTACTCTCTTAGTTAGTTATTAATCAATGTAGATAAAGGATGAACATCACAAATTCCAATTAATAAGATATCTAATTATAACTTTTTATTTATTATTTTTTTATATTTAACATATGTTTTTAACTAATTATTCCAATAATAATAACAAGTGTTTTTGATGACGTGGGTAACGTGAGGGGGGGCTTCTTTACTCAGAGGGTGATGGCTGTGTGGAATGAGCTTCCAGCAGAAGTGGTGGAGGCAGGATCGATTTTAACATTTAAGAGTAAAGTGGATAGGTATATGGACGTGAAGGGAATGGAGGGGTATGGTCTGAGTGCAGGTAGATGGGACTAGGGGAAAACAAATGGTCGGCACGGACTGGAAGGGCCGAGAGGGCCTGTTTCCGTGCTGTAATTGTTATATGGTTATATGGTTATATGATTAGTAATTGTTAGTAAAAATTAGTACTAAATATTTAAAAAATAATATGTCCCCAACAAGAGGGACAGCACGATTGTCGGTATCAACTTTCAATAGTCCTTGAATATAACGAATTAAAGTTCCATTTGTTCTCAGCAAGATGACGGTATTATATGTAAATTATTCAATCCTCTCTCGAACCCACAATCTTCTGGGCATACGCCAGTGCTTTCTTGTGATCAGTGAAAAAATGTTCCTTCTGCAGATAAGTGACTCGCAGTCTTGCGGGGTACAGCAATCCATATTTCAAGTTGTCTATCTTCTTTAGAATCCCTTTTGTCTCGTTGAATAACGCTCTCCTTCTGACCACCTCTGCAGGGTAATCTCGAAATATGCTTATTTTGTCTCCATCAAACATAAGATTTCTTGTGCCAGCAATTTTTTTCATGATATCCTCCAACACGTGATGGTATTGGACCTTCACTATCAGCTGCCTGGGGGGGGGGGGGCGTTCGAGTCCGAGCGACGTCCAAGACCTCTGTGTGCCCGCCCTAATAAGGGCTTTTGGTCTAAATTCAAGACTGTTTTTAATAAGTTTGCAGCAAAGTCTAGGGGATCTTTATTTCCTTCTTTACCCTCATGAACGCCCACGATTCTCAGATTCTGTCTTCTCTGACGGCCCTCCAAGTCAATGCATTTTTCAGTTACTTTAAGCAATAAATCTGATAAACACTTGTTCTCGGCAAGGAGTGTCTCTTTTGTTACTTCCAGATGAGTTATGGTGTCAGCCTGTTTCTCCATTTGTTGCTGCATTGTAGTGAAGGTTGCTTCCAGATTATCATTAGTGTTGGTTTCATTCGACTTAATTTTCTGGTATACTTCATTAATTTGTAAGTCGAAATTTGCTGACATTTCCTCCTTCATGTTAGTCAGTTTCGTATGCACAAGATCAGTAATTTTATTTTCAAACTCTAAGATATCTTCTTTAATCTCTGTTTTAAGACTTTTCAAAATTTCTTTAATATTCAATTTGTTTTTAAAACTTATCAATTCTTCTTTTATACTCTAATTTTCATTGCCAAAATATTATTTAAGTAAATCTTTTGCTTTTTAATAGCCTTGGGCTGGAGGCAAATGTTGGCAACTGTGGACTGTCTTTTGGATATCCCCTTGTGTATTGCTCTAGAAAATGCAAGCAATCACTCTTATCATTACCTTTTCTTTCCATTCCTTTCTCAAATGCTGTAATGAAAACATCATACTGCAAAGGATCACCATCATAAACAGGAATGTCTCTTGGTGGCAAAGTAGAAGAGAGATTTTGTTGAACCAGAAGAGCAGTAATCGCATTTTGATTCTCCATCAGGTTCCAGATATCATGTTGGTTTCCATCATTCCATACAGGGAGGGTAGTACTAACATGGCCCTGCATACCCCTGTTCATATGAGCTCTAACAGGTGCTCTGAGAGCTGTTTGTTTTGGTCTAACAACCTGTTGCACATGATCAGGCAAATATTCATCTGCCTGTAGGTTTAATTTAGCTGATATTTCCCTTTGAGCCATTCCTTTACTCACATAAAAGCTCATCCCATCCAATACTAGCGCTGTTACTTGATCCCTTGGCCTTAAATATGTTGTTCATTGCATGGGTTTCTGCCAGCTCTGTCTCTAATGCCAGCTGTTCCATCTCTCTTTTCAATTGTCCCTCTTGTGCCTCAATCTCTCTTATCAATTGCTCCCTTTTTCTTTTCAATTGCTCGTCTTGTGCCTCAAGCTTGTGCCTTTCACTCATGGCGGCTGCCTGTTCCAAGAGAACAGCCCTATCTGCCTGAGCTTTAATACTAGCAGAGACCCTTGAAGATGCACATGGTGAAGAACTAGATTTGTGGCTTGATCTTTGTTTTGAGACATTTGAAACACTGTCTTCAGGTCCAATTTCTGATTCTACAACACTTTGTTGTAAGGCACCTTCAACTATAGAGTGTGTAGTTTGCTGTCCAACTTCAGATAACCACATCTCTACATCTTGTTTAAAACCATTAAAAGATTCCATTCTTTCATGAAACCACTGATTTCAAGCCAAGAGTGTTTTATTGTCATATGTCCCGGATGGGACAATGCAATTCTTATTGCTGCAGCACAGAATATGTAAATATGTAAACATTGTTGATAACAGGGAAACAAAGAAAAAGTTCAATAAAAAACAAATATAGCGGAAATAACAAACAATAATATAGTATTTTGCAGATCAGAGCTCAGAGCTTATTCATTGTTGTATTTAATAGCTTGATGGCTGTAGGGAAGAAGCTGTTCCTGAATCTAGACGTTTCAGTTTTCAGGCTCCTGTACCTTCTCCCTGATGGCAATGGTGAGATGAGTGTGTGGCCAGGATGGTGTGGGTCTTTGATGATGTTGGCTGTCTTTTTGAGGCAGCGACTATGATAGATCCTTTCGACGGTGGGGAGGTCAAAGCCGGTGATGGACTGGGCAGTGGTCACAACTTTTTATAGACTTTTTCGCTCCTGGACGTTCAAGTTGCGAACCAGGCCACGATGCAACCAGTCAAAATGCTCTCTACCGTGCACCTTTAGAGGTTTAGGAGATTCCTCTTCGACATGCCGAATCTCATAAATCTTATCAGGAAGTAGAGTCGCGGATGTGCCTTCTTTGCAGTTGCATCAGTGTGCTGGGTTCAGGAAAGATCTTCTGATATATGCACGCACAGGAATTTGAAGTTATTGACACTTTCCACCATCGTTCCCTTGATATAAACAGGATTGTGGTACCTCATCCTTCCCCTACCAAAGACCAAAATCAGTTCCTTGGTCTTACTGATGTTGAGAGCCAGGTTATTGTGCTGGCACCATTTTGTCAGTCGGTCGATCTCACTTCTATACTCTGACTCGTCCCCATCTGTGATTCGTCCAACCACAGTGGTGTCGTCGGTGAACTTGATGATGGAGTTTGCACTATGTCCAGCTAAGTCCATGTCGCAGTCATGGGTATAGAGTTAGTAAAGCAAGGGGCTGAGCACGCAACCTTGAGGTGCTCCCGTACTAATTGTTACTGAGAATGAAGTGGTTCCTCCATTTTGAACAGACTGTGGTCTGTGGATGAGGAAGGCGTGGATCCAATTGCAGAGGGATGCGCAGAGGCCCAGTTTCCTTTCAAACTCCCTTTCAGGCAGTAGTACTTTCACCAATGACTCGTGGTTTTCTCTGACTTTATTGAAGAGCTTGGTTAATTGAACCAGGTTAGATTGTACTTCCTTCACATTCTCATCTGATTTCATGAGCTCCTTCAGCCTTTCAATTAACTTGTTAGCTTGTTTGCATATTGTGTTTCCTGACTTCAGACACTTTTCCATGAACAATTCCCAGCCTTTGTCTATTGGCTTAATGATTCTTCTTTCTTTTCTGGAATCCTGTTCCACATCTCCCTCTTGTGGCCGAGCTTTAGACATACTGGCTCACTGTCCCTTTAAGACGTGTTGACATAAAGCCGTATGCTTTCAGGCTGGAATTCAAAACAACTGACCGAGAATTCAAACAATAGATATAATTGTAATTACCTCCTCCCTTGACTCCATCCAAGGACCTAAGCAGTCTTTCCAGGTGTGGCAGAAGTCCACCTGCACCTCCTCCAACCTCATCTATTGCATCCACTGCTCTAGATGTCAGCTGCTCTACATCGGTGAGACCAAGCGTAGGCTTGGCGATCGCTTCGCCCAACACCTGATCTCCCAGTAGCTCAGCACTCCAACTCCCCCTCCCATTCCGAATCCGACCTTTCTGTCCTGGGCCTCCTCCATGGCCAGAGTGAGGCCCACTGTAAATTGGAGGAGCAGCACTTCATATTTTGTTTGGATAGTTTACACCCCAGCAGTATGAACATTGACTTCTCCAATTTCTGCCACAGCCCACTGTCTCCACCTCTTCCTTTCTTCTTCCCATCCCCCCACATCAGTCTGAAGAATGGTCTCGACCCAAAACGTCGCCTATTTCCTTCGCTCCATAGATGCTGCCTCACCCGCTGAGTTTCGCCAGCATTTTTGTCTATCATTGTAATTCTCAAGGTCACTTCTCAAATCTCCATAGTAACATTTTCCATTACAGCTTAAATTTACAGCCGTTCCAATACAGCTTCTCTTATAGTAGCTGTTCCAATAAAACTTAATGCTGTGCATTCAGCTGTAGGTACTCACACTCCCTGCACGTTGGCTTTCGAAGTTTCCAATCTCCGTTAGTCTTATAAGCGCTGGTATCGACCTTCTCCAGTTGACGGCGTCAGGCAGATCTTTCGTTTCAGGTTTTCACAAGCTCTAGTTTCACTCATAGAGACAAGTTCTAACTTTAATGTAATGGCAATTTCTAGCCTTTTCAATGTCCAACTTTCTGTTGCCATTACTACACGGGAACGTGGGAGTGATCTTGCGCAGTCAAAAAGAATGGATCTTCCAGTAGTTATTTCCAGCTTAATTGATTCTTTATTGAAGTAGTTGTACAGACAAAAAGATGAACATACCAGGTCCTCTTTATTCTTATACAAATTGTAGCTTTCCGTTCTTACTATCTGGTAAGAACTGTGTTCTCTCCAACTCCCGTGGCTGGTCTGATCTGGCCACTCCCTCTCCAACTATGATATGTGTAATGTTCATCTATGTATCAAATGCCCACCCCAAGCGTTCAAAATAATATTGCTAGAAATATGTCAACAAAATAATATAATATGCCAACAGTAATTAGCCTAAGCATGAATGGTTCCTACAGTAGTAGCTGATGTTTTGGGTTTGGACCCTGCTTCAGGACAGAGACTCTTTGTGCACGGTTTTAACTCCAAAACACTGACCATCCCTTTGCTTCCACAGATGCTGCCTGACCTGTTCAGTTGCTCCAGCAGCTTGAAACATATGAGTGGATGGGCCTTACACTCAACATCCACATGGCCAAAGAGCTACACCAACCTGCCTGCTGTATCAATAAATGCTCATGGCCAGATTTTGGAAAGTATGGATAACTTCTGCATGTTAAGATCCATCTCTCGAAGAAGGCAGATATCAACGATGCAATTTCACCATGACCTTTCAATGCATGAACATTATCTTTGGTCCATTGAAGAAAAGCGTACTTGAGGTTTCAAACCTCTGACTTGCAACACAACTCATGGTCTAGCAGGTAGCATTGATCATTCCCTTGCCATGATGTTAACACCTTGACCACCTACCTCATGGCACTGGAGAAATAACACCAAAATGCTCTCTACAGAATCCTCTGTGGAGAGAGAAAACGATTCAAGGATGTGCTCAAAGTTTCCTTGAATAAGTTCAACATTTCCAGTGGTCTCTGGCAAAGTGGAAAATGACCCTTTGAGATGGTATTGAGAAGGTTGTAGACATGCACTAGGAACCCACAGAAGCTCGGAGTAAGGGGTAGAAGGAGCACACCCTCTGTCAGGCATCACCTTCCCACCGTGAAGGTCTGCAAATCCCACACTGGCCTGACCAAGGAGGGTTTGATATTAACAATGGGTCATTTTGATTCTTCATTAAGGAAGTCTACTCAAGGCCAAGAATTCTCAGATTGCACCCCACATAGAGTGAAATATAAATCCATTCTGCACTCTTATAATAAGAAAAGGATTTTTTCAATTAAAAAAAAAATTAGTTTACTACCTGAATGTTACTTTTATTTTAAATAACATGACTTTTGAAATATAAACTCATGGTTTATGAATTTTGAGCTCCAGTTAACCAATATTTAAAATGCTGAACTAATTTAGTTTATGCTTGCTTAACTTCTTGCCTTACCAATCTTCTGGCAGTGTTGCGCATTATATTGTGAGAATTACGAGTCACAGTCCCACATGATTGCAGCACATAGCCTCAGAACAAGAAAGCTGCTAACCAAACACATTAATTGGAGATTGATCATTGCTGATCGCTGGGGAGTGAGGGGAAAATCCTTTATAATTATGTCAAGCCCATGATTCAGCAGTGAATAGTAAAATACTGCCGTTGTTCCAGGCATTGTTTTTTGACAGAAGGACTGTAGGTTTGTTCTCAGTGTACTGTGTGGCACCTGTATCAAAAGTTGTGACTGGCTGTCTATTAATTAGATTCCAACGCAAGCTCGTTGGAAGTTTGAATCACCCTATGTGCTGGTAAATCGTGGATTTATTGATGAGTCTGTTAATCTAAATTCAGTTTAAGTTAAAAGAATATGTTCATAGGGAAGTAATAAATTTAGTTAAGGAACCCCACATACTTGAGCAGAGATGGCGTCTTCAATTGAAAGGTTAATCTGAGCAAGAACTTGATGCTTCTTCCTTTCATATGTTATTGCTGTGGTCTCCTTTGTATTTTGCCTGTTCTCTGTAAGACACAGCAGGGAACAGTCTACCCACCTGGTATGTATTAAACCTTTATTTCTGATATTTAGCTTTCCACAGATGCCAAATTAATCAACATTAGGACTTTTGTCCAGCACAGTGTTGAAAATTAAATGTGGGATCAAATAAATTATCAATGTTGGGGGGTTGGCAAATGCATTGATTTTGGAAGCTGTGAGTTACTTCGGAGTCACGTGAGTGATTCCGTGAAGACCCCGCCAGTCCTCATGCGCGTCATTACGTCTGACGCATGGCGCAGCGACCGGCTGGGAGGAGCAGCGCTTCTCCAGTGGTAAGTTTTAAAAAGCCTCAGGTAAGTGTCAAACTTGTTGGGGGTCATTTCTACACTTGTTAAATCTTGTTACAGGAGGACAACTCCAAGCATGGAGAAATCTTTGAGAGCAAGGCGAGCCGTTGCGAAAGTAACTAAAGACCACGGGAGTGCAGGTGGCGGGCGGCCGCGTAGTTCATCTACCGAGTCGCTAAAAGCAAGACTAGCGACTATAGACTTGGTGTCTGAGGGCACCGTGGCTGCGCCGGAGGGGCGTAAGGCCACCAGAAAGTCTGCACGGCCAATAGACTCGAACGAGTCCGGTCGGGAGGGTTCTCCCTCGAGAATGGATACCATGTTACAGATATCCAGGATGGAGCTCCTAATGGAGAGGATGCTCCATCAAGAGTGCAGGCCTCTCCAAAAGCCCGCGCCAGCAGCACCTACAGGGCTGCCTAGTGTCTCCCTCTTGGAGGAGGAGAGCATAATGGGTCAATATGATTCTGACACCAAATCTGTGGGCTTAGCAGTGGAGGCTGCCCCAAGGGATGAAGGGCACGAGCCAGAGGTCCCATTACTGGCGACAAGGTTTGCCACCCCAACAGACTCCGGAGAGCCGCTGGGTGAAGAGCTGGCTGCGAGTATAAATTACTTGGCCTCACACCAGCTTCAGGAGCTGGCCATGGATGCAACGGCCAAGAAGTACGATACCCCGGATAATTGTATCCTGCTTAAAGTGCCGGCCGTAAACCATGCCATCTGGGGCCATATGGGCGTAGGCATCAGGGCGCACGAGATAAAGCTGCAAAGGGTGCTGAAGCTGCTCGCATTGGGCATTACGGCTTTCGGTAGGTCGGTGGATGGTGGGCACCTGACTGATGTTCAGCAGGATGCCCTAGCTCTCATGTGCAATGTGCTGCACTTTGAGGTAAACTGCCTTAGGAAGAGCGCCATCCGCCCTACCATTAACCCGAGGTTCGCTGCCCTGTGTAAGTCTAGTAACATCCAGCCACCGAATTCGGGGAAGACCTCGCAAAGCGAGTGAAGGAGCTGGATGAGGAGGCGAAAACCATCGGGCTCATCAAGGTGCCAGTGACCAGCAGAACCCTTCGGAGGCAGTACCCCTGCAAGCAGTGTGCTGAAAATGGGTCCGGTCAAGGACCAAGCCGGCCATTCAATGTGCGCAGCTGGCGCACTCCAGCAGGAGTACGGGCAAACATGCCTTTTACCTCCAGAACCAGGGGACAAAGAACTCCACCGGTAACCATGGAGGTAGGTGGGTCTGGTTCTTGTCGAAACATATTGAGTGAGAATTACCTACCAGTTGGGGGGAGGTTACACTGGTTTCTGAAAGAATGGTATGAAATAACATCAAACTTGTTTATACTGCAAAGTATACAAGGGTTTCGAATTGAATGTATTCCCAATTTGTGTCCACCCACACAGCATTTACCAGAGAGGGCACTCATTTTCTCATAAAAGGAGAATTTGGAGGTTCAAGCTGAAATTGGAAAATTATATTTAAAAGGTGTAATTGAGAAGACAGTCTATCAAACTCACTAATTTGTATCTAATATTGTTCCTAGACCTAAGAAAGATGGTGAGAGTCGGATTATTTTGGACCTGACAGGACTTAATCTGTTTGTGCAGTATAATCATTTTAAAATGTAAACATTTGCTACTGCCAAGTAATTGGTTTCCAGAGGGTGTTATATAGCATGTCTAGATCTTAAGGATGCATATTACTCAGTGCCTGTTCATAAAGAATATCAGAGATATTTGAAATTTAGCTGGATGAGGCAATTATGGCGATTTAAAGCACTGCCTAATGGGTTAACCTCAGCCCCTAGGTTATTTACAAAGCTGCTAAAACCAGTACTGGGGTTACTCTGGGCTCAGGGTCATATTGTAATGTCTTATTTGGATGACATCTTAATAATTGGAAAAGCCTGGGACGCAGCTGAGTTATCGGTTTCAGCTATTAAATTCATAGTTGAGGGATTGGGGTTTCTCATCCATCCAGCTAAATCAACATTGGTACCGGTTAAAGTAATTGACTATTTGGGATTCACAGTTAATTCAACTTACATGGCTGTGACTCTGCCCAAGGGCAAGATATTAGATTTAATTGAAGGCTGTATCAAGCTCCTGGGGGAGCAATCACCTTCAATTAGACATGTGGCCAGCATGATTGGCAAATTGGTAGCTGCCTTTCTAGCTGTGCAGTATGGACCTTTGCATTACCAAAATGTACAGAGGGAAAAAGTGCAGGCAGTCAGGATACATGCAGGTCATTTCAACAGGTCCATGCAATTATCATCTGAAGCCATTGCTGAAGTACAGTGGTGGATAAGAAACATTTAAAATTGTTCTAGCAAAATTCTGATGGAAGCACTTTCAGTTGTTTTGCAGATTGATGTTAGTGCCCTAGGTTGGGGTGCTACTGATACCAGGTCTAGCTGTGGAGGCAGATGGAATATGCATGAGGCATTTATTCTCCAATCACATGGAATTAATTATTTAGAGCTTTTGGGAGCATTTTACGGGCTCAAGGCTTATTGTATCACAAAGCGTCACTTACATGTTCAGCTTCAGATTGCCAACACCACGGCAGTGGCGTATGTTAATCACATGGGTGAAATCAAGTCAGAATCTTGTGACAGATTGGCTAACCTTATTTGGAACTGGTGCATTAAAAATAACATTAGGTTTCAGCTGTCTACTTGCCAGGCAGATTCAATATGGTGGCAGACACCAGGTCACGCAAATTCAATGACAACACAGAATGGATGTTGAATCATGATGTTTTTAATGATATTGTTGTTCGGTATGGGATGCGATTTGTTTGCATCCAGACTCAATCACCAGGTACCGAAGTATGTTTCATGGGAACCAGATCCAGGGGCAGTAGCGGTGGATGTGTTCTCGCTACACTGGGGCTGAGTGTTCTTATATGCATTTCCCCTATTCTGCCTAATCAGTCGGTGCTTGACCAAGATCAAGCAGGCTCTGCTTCAGGACTTTTGGTGGTACGTACTGGCCTACACAGCCATGGTTCCTTCTCATTTCGGACATTTTGGTGGTCCCAAAACGTCATGATCTATCGGTGCACTCTGTGACTGGAGATCAACATTTGTTGTATGAACGTATTAATCTGTTAATTTGCAGATTCTAAGAAGGCCATACCTGGGTCTGGGACTATCCAATCATACCGTGGATGTCATCACATCGTCCTGGAGGGATAGTACATAAAAGCAGTACATCTCTCATGTCAGGAAATGGGAGGAGTTTTGTTTACATGGAAACATTACATACCACACAGCCTCCATCCCAGATGTGCTCGAATTTCTGTCCAAGTTATATTTTGATGAAGGGTTGAGCTACAGTGCCATCAATAGTGCCAGGAGTGCCCTGTGGTCGTACCTATGCCTGGGGTCAGAACTTCAGTCTGTAGGATCTCATCCGTTATTATCCCGATTTATGAAGGGTGTTTTTAATTCCACCATGCCAAGGTACTCTGAAATCTGGGATGTGAGCGTGGTACTCACTCTGCTTCGTCAGTGGGGTCCAGCCACATCCTTGTCATTGGCAAAGATTACCCTAAAGTTGGTCATGCTCATGGCGCTGGTGTCAGCACAAAGGGTTCAGACTTTGCACAAACAATGTCTGGACAGGATGGTGTCATCAGGGAATGACATTATGTTTTACATCTATGATCTAATCAAACAAAGCAGACCAGGGGTGTCAGGATTCAAGCTTGTATTGTCAGCATATCCCACGGATTTATGGCTGTGTGTAGTGGCGCACTTGCGGTGTTATATCGAGGTCACCAAGAGCCTCAGAGGCTCCGAAGTTGTTTATTAGCCACAAAAAGCCACATATGAAAGTGTCTGTTCAGACCATTTCAAGATGGCTGAAATAAGTGCTGTGTTGTGGAGGAGTTAATACTGACAATTTTAAATCTCACTCCACCAGGGCAGCATCAACGTCAGCAGCGAGGGCAATGGACGTCCCTCTAGATGGGATGGTCAAATGAATTGACTTTTCAGATGTTTCATAATAAACCACTTATTGAACCCGGGATGTTCGCCCATTACGTTTTAAGTTCTGTTTCATAGCTTCCCCTGGGAGAGAGGAGTCGCTATTGTGTTTTATTTTGTTTATTTTTTGTGAATTAAAGCATCGACATGGATTCGTATCTACGGCATGAAATCACAGAGCTTAGAAATCTTCACGGAATCACTCACGTGACTCCGAAGTAAAATAGTAAGATTAAATGAGAACTTACCAGTTTGAAGTTTGATCTTTATTTTATCAGGAGTTACGATGAGCGATTACATGCCCACCGCTCCCGGCCCACAATATCATAAAGGTCAACTGGAAGGTCTGGTTCATAATCTTACTATGTTATTTCAGTTACTGTTACCTGTGATTTCAAACCACTGCTTTGAAGACTGACGCGCATGCAGACTGGCGGGGTCTTCACGTAATCGTTCATCGTAACGCCTCATAAAATAAAGATCAAACTTCAAACTGGTAAGTCCTCATTTAATCTTACTATTTTATTCTAGTTGTAATGTTCAGTTCCGATAACTTTTGAAATACTACCTGAAACAAGGTGAAATTAATATTTTCAGTATGGTTTTATTTATTATAGGTTGTTTGACTGCTATCCTAAATTGTGCAAAGACACATCTGTCTGTAAACAATATTTTCTTATTTGCAATATCCTGGAACATCTTTATGAACAAGTCCGAGCTGAACCACAATTCCATCATTAGGAAACATAAATCATGAGGAATTCCATCTTTAGGAAATTAGGAAACACTTTACATAACCTTTCCACTGTGATACAGATGAAGACAATACTGAACTTTGGCTGTGGAAAAACATTTTAATCGGGAAAAGACAAGTAATTGAACATTTGATTGGTTATTAAAACTGGACCAATAGAGATTTTGAGTGAAGATTTGTGTTATAATGTCACAAATAAGTGAACATTGCCTGTGATTTTGTATTTCAAACAAGTTACTTTGAAATCATTGCTCTGAGCGCTGTTTTCTTTGAGTTTAGAGCAAATTGGATTAAGCTGGTCTAGTCCGTGACTTGTAGATAGGAGATGAATGAGAAGAGCTAAGATGTTTTATGTTATTATAATCCATTGTAATGTACCCTGCAATGACAGAGAGGCAATTTCACACCATATCAAGAGAAAAGGAATTGCTTACTAGTTGGATAAATAATAAGGTTATCTTAATGATGGTTTGCAAATCAGTAGAAAAGCAGATGTGTGTAAGCCTCTGCATAATTCAAATCACAGAATTTTATTAACATACTCAATTTAATCTTGTTGAATTATCTGACACTGGAGATCAATTGTGAATCCAGGAGAGCTGGATTATTCTGAAACATTACACCTGACCTCAGTTATTCCTACCGACATATAGTCAATATCATGGGAATTCTGGGCAATAAAGAATTCCAATAAGATTACCATTATTATTCTCAAGAAACGTTTATTTGAAAGTTGTGTAACATCGTCAAAGGTAAAGTCCAGGCCATGAAAGGAAACTTGCTAATTCTGAAGAAATCTCATGCGTGATACATAATTTGGCTTCCATTACATTTTGGTTGGGTTTGGGAAATATATCTTGGTGCTAAATGAGTCAAAGTGCTTGTTTTCAATTTTTGGATCAAGTGCAGGTTAAAGTCTGATGAATCTGACAAATGATTTAAATTGTTCCCAGTGACTTGTATTTCTGATATACGTATATCCTTAATTTATTTAAACATAAAGTGTACTGTAAAATTCTACCTGATGCAAGGGGATCAATAACTTTGCACAAAAAAAGGTTGTCAATGATTACAAAGGATTTGCCAAAGTTCACACCGTGTGCAACATATTCTAACAGATTAGTAAGTGATCAGAAAGATACAGCGATGTTAATCAACAGTGCCACCAACATGGAGTGTGGGTTTCGTGTGATCAAAGAGAAGCACAAATTCATTCATATTCCACGTCTATTTGTGACGAGAAGACAATAGTTCAGTTGTTGAGATGATCTTTAGGAGAGGAATATTGCTGGGTGTAGGTATAGAGGTGCACAGCAGGGCCCAGAACCTCCAACAGATTTTTATGGTTGATATTTTAAGGCGTGTGCAAGTTAGCCTGGATTCTGACACAAGAGGCCACCTTGCTGGGAGATCAGATATGGTAGGAATCTTGCCACAGGGGCTCACTGTCCCATGGTACGAGTTCATTCCAAGAACTCTCCTGAGTTTGCCCTGATTTGAACTCGGAGATTTACGATAGTGGCCACTCATCGGTACTCGGGGCTCTCGTGGACATTTTTCAACATGTTGAAAAATCTTCACGAGTCTTCCTGTGCTTACCTGCCATTAGCGAGTCTTCTTGAGTACCTGCCGTTAGCGTTACGAGCCACTAAGAGACGTCCCCGAGCTCCGACATACCCGCTACGTTCATTCTCCGTGCTTACCATGAGTTTGATTTTTTTTAAACTCGAGAGAGCTCTTGGAATGAACTCATACTCTTTAGTGTGAATTGACCCCTGCATTTCCTCTCTCTCTCTATCCCCCCTCACCCAAGTCACCTCAGCCTTTCGATCTCACCTCACTACAGCTGACAGTGAGTTGTTTCCTTTATCATTGTTGTTTTATTGCATATCTTTCATTCATTTGTTCTATATCTCTCTACATCATCGTCTATACTTCTCGTTTCCCTTTCCCGTGAGTTTTAGTCCGAAGAAGAGTCTCGACCTGAAACATCACCCATTCCTTCTCTCCAGAGATACTGCCTGTCCCTCTGAGTTACTCCAGCATTTTGTGTCTATCTTCGGTTAAAACCAGCATCTGCAGTTCCTTCCTGCACATTTTGTCTGCTTTCACTGTGATCATAGGACTGAACTATATTGGGTTGTAACACTAACTGGAAATGCCTGTTTCTTTCAACTGAGGTTGTTGTTATCATCTATGGGACTATGGCATGGAATTATTATTTGTAACGCTGTCACACAGTGCTTGCAGCTTCAGTTTGTCTGACTATCACAATAAACAGACACTTCCCTGCCCTTCTGGTTTGAATGAGTTATGTGACACCACAACACAGTACAAGAGAAACTGAATACACTGCAGGTGCCATGAATTAAAAATAGCCAAATGAACAAAATAGGTTTGTGTTGCCAGCAAAAGCAGCATACTGTAATCCAATTTCCCCCTTAGTGCACTGCAATCCTCTGAATTCCAGAATTCAATCCCAACTTCAATTCTTCCTGCTTCCACCATTCCACCACATCCTTCTCCCACTGAGCACTCAAAGGCTTCCTATTTTTGGCTGAAGCCGAGGGTATAAATAAGGAGGTGCATTTGTTCACAAGGTTTTGGTTTGCCGTCGATATTTTCTCCAATATATCAGAAGGGCACTAGGACTTTGCTTTATTTTCAAACCATCATGAATCTTGTTTTTCTAATTTTCAATAACAATGTAACAGACTCAGGCGTGAACAATTGGCGGACAGTAAAGCCCCATGCTTCAAAACTAAACTTTAACTGGCTCAGTGACAGACTGAGATCTGGGAGGCGGAACCCCTTAGCTCTGAAAGTGGGCACAGAGATGGTGGAACCCCATGAACCTGCACCTGCTGCTTCAGAAATAGGCAGCTCACCCACTTTGCTACTTCATATGATTGCAGCGCACCATCCGCGAGGGCTATTCTGTTTATTGCTTTCATGGCTCAGCTGGGTCTCGACATCTTGAAGGCTGACGCTGCTTAAAGTGAGAATGCCCTACTTAAAACCAGGCTGACCTGCTTAAAGAGATATGGTGCTGCCTGCAGGTTGTTTCAAGTGTCAATGTGGACTGTGATTCTTTGGGCAAGGCACAGAAATAGTGTCCACTGGGGGTGGCACAGTGGTGCAGCTATGAGAATCACTGCATCGCAGCGCCAGAGATCCAAATTCAATCCTTACCCCAGCTGATGTCTGTCTGGAGTTTGCCGTTCTTTCTGTGACTACCTGACTTACCTCTGGGTGCTCTGGATACCTCTCACATCTCTAAGACGTTTAGGTTGGTACATTAATCTCTGGAGAGAAGGAATGGGTGACGTCTATTTTTGGTGTAAACCAGAATCTGCAGTTCCTTCGTACACAATGAGCTTTTGATGGTTTGCACAGAGTTGGTGGGCAGAAGGGCCTGTTTCCAGGCCTTACTCTCTATGACGCTATGGCCATGGTCAGTGGCAGGCTGAAGTAATAGATGGGAGGAAATAGAACAATGGGCTGTATTATTCTGATGGCTACCCGATGGCTGTGGCACTCCTTCTAGTGTGACCTGGACTGCACTGCTGCAAGAATGGCCTAATCCTGGGCACTGTTTCCTATAGCCTTAATAAGCCTGAGGCTGGACACAGCTTGTAACAGCTTTGTGGACAATCTACCCAGGTCCTCTCTCACACACTCTTTATTTCAACCCACCCCCCCCCCCCCAGCCCCTCTCATCTAGTTTATTTCTTCTTTCCCACCCTTTCTTCTTCATCTGTCCATCACCCATTTGCTGTCTGGCACGACAGAGTTGCTGCCTTACAGCGTTTGCAGAGTCAGAGCCCCGGGTTCGATCCCAACTGCAGGTGCTGCCTGTACGGAGTTTGCACATTCTCCCCCATGGCTTTTCTCCGAGATCTTCGGTTTCCTCCCACACTCCAAAGACGTACTGATTTGTAGGTTAATTGGCTTGGTGTAGATGTTAATTGTCCCTAGTGTGTGTAGGATAGTGTTAATGTGCGGAGATTGCTGGTTGGTGCCAGTTGTCCAAGACTACTAATGCTTATGGCCTTCTAGATCAAGAGTAAGTCAAAGTCAACCTGCAAAGCAACCTTCATCTCCTTCCAGTGAATAAGCAACTATACTGCAGCCATTAGGGGCAGCGCTGAGTAGGAGGTCTTGGGCAGGAAAAAAAAAATTGGGAGAAGCACATGGGTGAATAATTATCATTTTTGCACAAACTGACAAAGTTTGTTATACGTTTGGTTGATGTTAACTTTGGGCTTCTCCAGCCTGCAAGGTCAATAGAAAATAGGTGCAGGAGTAGGCCATTCGACCCTTCAAGCCAGCACCGCCATTCAATGTGATCATGGCTGATCATCCACAATCAGTACCCCGTTCCTGCCTTCTCCCCATATCCCCTGACTCCGCCATCTTTAAGAGCCCAATATAGCTCTTTCTTGAAAGTATCCAGAGAAGCGGCCTCCACCGCCCTCTGAGGCAGAGAATTCCACAGACTCACAACTCTCTGTGTGAAAAAATGTTCCTCATCTCCGCAAATGTTCCTCATCTAATGCAAATGTGCATGATTGCAACAGATGTCTTTTTATGAAGCAAATCTTGGACATATCTTGCAGCTAAAAGGGTTAACATCTGACGGTTTGTGAAAGTCTGATTGAAATACGGAATAATAAAGAAACGGAAAATGCTGGCAGTGCAGGTTAGGCAAGAATAGAGTGCATGTTTCTTACTGATGATATTTTATCAGGTTTGTAAGTTCTGAGGGAAGAATAAGGCAACCCCTTATTCTTAAACTGTGGCCCCTGGTTCTGGACTCGCCCAACAACGGGAACATGTTTCCTGCATCTAGCATGTCCAAACTCTTAATAATCTTATATGCTTCAATAAGATTCCCTCTCATCCTTCTAAAATCAGGTACCTGGACAGCCTGGTGGTCCTCTTTTTGCTCCTTGGTTCGAGCTGAGACTGAAGCAGCTTGGAGGTTTCAGCAAGGATGGCCTTGCAGTAGAGCAGGTGACCTGTGCAACGTTTCCAATTGAAGTTCAGGTGCAAAAATATATTGGGCAGTTTTGGACTCCCATTGAGATCCTAGCTCCTCCCAGTTGACCAAGCTCTCAGCAATGGGAAAATCCAATCCATCGCTGCACCTTCGCCTTCACCACTTTAGCCCCCAGCTCCACAAATTCCCCAGACCCCAGCCTGTGGTTCTACACCCTAACCACAGCTCCACCACTTTACCCCGCACTCAGCTGCACAATATTGCCCCAAGGAGTCACTATTTAAAGGGATCACAAACCATTTCCAAATTGATTAATTCCCATTTACCGATTACATACTTCTGTTACTTTCGAGAGTTTATTTTCCCCAACGTTGTCACAGCCGACAGGAACAGTGAGCAAGGCACTGAAGCATCTTGTTCTGATTTCACGGCTTCTGAACAAACCAATTGCTCTCCCCTGAAGTACAACATGGCAGGGAGAATGTACAAGAGGGTACTTTGTCCAGGATGAGATATTGGGAAAATGGCGAGGAGCTAGGCCCAATATATTTTTGAGTGGGAGACTGCAGCACATCTGTGCTGAGAAATGAGACCTGCGCCATTTCTGGATGCTAATCGACGTTTTGATCTGCTTAATCCACAGTATTCTCAAGAAGCGTGACGCCTATACATCTATCAGGATGGCTCTCTAATGCAAATGTGCATGGTTGCAACAGATGTCTTTTTACGAAGCAAATCTTGGACATATCTTGCAGCCAAAAGGGTTAACATCTGGCGGTTTGTGAAAGTTATTGAAATACGGAATAATAAAGAAACGGAAAATGCTGGCAATGCAGGTTAGGCAAGAATAGAGTGCATGTTTCTTACTGATGATATTTCATCAGGTTTGTAAGTTCTGATGGAAGGTTCTTGAACTGGAACAGTTGGGAAAGATGTGAAGGACACCGTCCATGTCAGTCATGGCACTGCAGTGAGACCCAGACACACACACAGACCCATAGCCTGAAGCTTACTGATAGGCAGCCTCTGCTTATCTGCCACTCTGCTCTATCCCAAGGCACTGTGTGAAATCTCCTGGCGTTCCCGGATGTTGGACTATCAATTTTCCAACCCCAGTCCAGGCCTGGTCCACAGCATAGCATCAAAGTTACCATTCTTTCGATTCTTATTCTTACCATCTTTACCATTCGTTCATTCTTACCATTGAGGCCCAATGACAATTGGAGGAATAACGCCTCATATATCGCTTGGGCAGCATACAACCCAGCGTTATGAGTGATGACTTGTCTAACTTCAAGTAATCCTTCCTTTCCCTCTCTCTCCATCCCTCCCCCATCCTAGTTCTCTGACCAGTCTGACTGCATTCCTGATTAAATTTTATCTTTGAATGCCTCATTGTCACCTTCCCCTAGCTAGCAAAGATCTATTCTACATTTTCCTTGATCACTGTCACCTTTGATGTCTCTTTTTCACACCTTACCCTTCCATATCTCTGTCTCCCTCTCCCCTGACTCTCAGTCTGAAGAAGAGTCTCGACCCAAAATGTCACCCATTCCTTCTCTCCAGAGATGATGTCTGTCCCGCTGTCAATCTTCAGTGTAAACCAGCACCTGAAGTTCCTTCCTACCATTCTTTTGAATGGGAGGGAGGAAAGAGGATGATAAAGTTTAAAAATTATTTTACGTTAGTTTAACAATTTAAATAACGATGTATTTTTTTAATTAAAATCATATTCATTTTTAAAACATTGTTACAACAGCTTTAATGGTTTCAAATGATTTTGGAGCTATGTAAAAGCTGTTACACTCCTTGACAAGGAGTCAAACTCCCCCTCCACCTTGTCTTCTGTTCAATCCTGTCACCAATGTTATGGAGGAAGATCATCAGCCTTGGGCCTCTCAACACACTGCAGTTGCCTCCAGGAGAATGATCTCCAGTTAGATTTGTTTCTCCATGGAAGTATAGTTTTAGTTTTGGTTAGAGATACAGCGCGGAAACAGGCCCTTTGGCCTACCGTGCCAACCAGCGATCCCCGCACATGAACACTACCCAACACACACTAGGAACAATTTACACTTATACCAAGCCAATTAACCTACAAACCCGTATGTCTTTGGAGTGTGGGAGGAGACCAAAGATCTCAAAGAAAAGCCACGCGGTCACGGGGAGATCGTACAAGACAGCGCCCATAGTCGGGATGGACCCCGGGTCTCTGGTGCTGTAAGTGCTGTGATGGGCCTGTCCCACCTAGGTGATTTTGTCGGCGACTGCCGGCGACCGTCAAAGTCGTAGCATGTCGCCGAAAAAATGGCGACTCTACCCCCCTACGACAATGTCTACAACAACCTACCAACTAGTCGACGTCAAGCTACGGCAAGCTACCGACAACTGGCAACACGTTAAGATGTCTACCTC
Organism: Okamejei kenojei; assembly: GCA_035221665.1. Classification (NCBI taxonomy): domain Eukaryota; kingdom Metazoa; phylum Chordata; class Chondrichthyes; order Rajiformes; family Rajidae; genus Okamejei; species Okamejei kenojei. The sequence continues at coordinate 7,755,191 of CM069155.1, forward strand.
TGATTACACCTACGACAACCTATGTCCACCTGTGACAGGCTACGATAAGGTACGACCCTGTCGGCGACAAGTGAAGACGACTTAAGACAACAATTCAGTCGCCGGTACCTGTCGCCGGTTGACATAGGTTGACGTAGGTAGTCGCCAATGGAATTCACCGAAGTCAGCACCGGCGGCAACCTACATCATCCTGGCGACAACCTACGCCACCCTGGCGACAACCTACGACAAGCCGATGTCGCCGAAAAGTTTTGAACATTTCAAAATCCAGCGGCGACCTGAAAATGCTATGATTCTTTGGGCGACTGAGGAGACTATTCACGACCATACAAGTAACAACCCGGTGACCATGTGGCGACAGCCTAGTCACCTGTAGTCACCTAAACAATCGCCTAAGTGGGAGAAGGGCACAAGGCAGCAACTCTACCGCTGCGCCACCATGCCGCACAGACGTGCCAGATTGTCCCAGTATTTTTCCTGAACTCCAGCCGCAGTCGAGCAAGGCTTTTTATTTTGGAGAATTGCAACAGTTTTTTTAAAGGACAAGTATCAACAATTCCTTCACTGTTCTTGGGCATTTAACAAACCAGGTGCTCCGTTCTATTCACTTTGAACACCGCTAAGTGGCAGAGGCCAGTTACTAAGTTTTCTTATTATCTTTGCTTTTCTGCTGAGTTTGCACAGTTCTAAGGCAGACTCCATTCTAATAGCTCCCTGTAGGCTTCCTTGCTATCAGTCCCATCGGCATCCATTTCTCAAGAGATTCAATGCAGAGCAAATGTAACATATTACCGGCAGTGTGCAATCTCTACTCAGAGACTCATTGTAGCTGCTAATGGCTTTGATTCACTTTTGACTGCTCGAAGGACTAAATTTCAACAGCTTTTATCGGCTTTCCGAGAAAGTTTACAGTTGCTCTCTTGACCTGTAAAAGACCTTATGGAGTGAATGCAGTCACATGCATTCAATTACACATATTGCTTTTCTAACTGCTGTGCCCACAATACTACTGAATGCCAACGATACAACATGTGGTTCCTGATATTAGACCTAAAAAACTTGCAATTCTCTTTCGAGTCAAACTCTTTGGATAATCAACCCTTTTGCATCAAAACATTTTTTATAGGACTTTGCTTAGGCCTTATTTGGAGTACTGCACGCATCTTTGGTCACGCCATTAAGAAGGATGTGAAGACTTTGGAGAGGGTGCAGAAGAGGTTGTGTTACTCACTGGGTCAGGCAGCATCTGTGGAGGACGTGGATAGATGTCATTTTGGATGGGAAGTTTTGTCAGTCTGCCTGGATTAGCGTTTATTGGCTATAAGGAGAAGTTGGACAAACTTGAATTATTTTCGTTGAGCATCGGAGGTAGAGGGAAGACCTGATAGAAGTATATAAAATTATGAGGGGCATAGATATGATCAGATATGATAATGGCATTTTAAAAGCTTTCAGACACACACATGGATATGTAAGAATGGAGGGATAAGGATCACGTGCAGACAGGGAAGATTGGTTTAACCTGGCATCAAGTTCGACATAGATAGACACAAAAAGCTTGAGTAACTCAGTGGGTCAGACAGCATCTCTGGAGGAAAGGAATATGTAATGTTTTGGGTCGAGTCCCTTCTTCAGACACTTGTGAAGAAGGGTCTTGATCCAAAACCCTCACCTATTCCTTTTCTCCAGAGATGCTGTCTGACCCATTTAGTCAGTCCAGTTTTTATGTCTATCTTCAGTTTAAACCAGCATAGAAACATAGAAACATAGAAACATAGAAAATAGGTGCAGGAGTAGGCCATTCAACCTTTCGAGCCTGCACCGCCATTCAATATGATAATGGCTGATCAACCAACTCGGTATCCTGTACCTGCCTTCTCTACATACCCCCTGATCCCTTTAGCAAGAAGGGTCACATCTAACTCCCTCTTAAATATAGCCAATGAACTGGCCACAACTACCTTCTCTGGCAGAGAATTCCAGAGACTCACCACTCTCTGTGTGAAAAATGTTTTCCTCATCTCGGTCCTAAAGGAATTCACCCTTATCCTTAGACTGTGACCCCTTGTTCTGGACCTCCCCAACATCGGGAACAATCTTCCTGCATCTAGCCTATCCAACCCCTTAAGAATTTTGTAAGTTTCTATAAGATCCCCCCTCAGTCTTCTAAATTCTAGCGAGTATAAGTCAAGTCTATCCAGTCTTTCCTCATATGAAAGTCCTGACATCCCAGGAATCAGTCTGGTGAACCTAGAAGCATCTACAGTGTAGAAGCATCTACAGTTCCTTCCTACACATCATGATCAACATGGTGATTGTGGGCTGAAGGGCCTGTTCCTGTGTTGTGCTATTCTACATTCTAAGACAGAAGTAAAATTACAGTAAAAAAATCAATTATTAATGTACGAATGATAGAATGCACATTCTATTATGTTGAATATCTATATTAACAAATATGATGGGATGGAGTTTAAGATATAAGTGTAAAATCATTTTGAACAGTTACAACATTTTCAGAGTGATCACTCAGCCAATGTGCATTAGTGAATTCCTGTCCTACAGTCTACTGAAGTCTTGTAGGACAGACTCAGGATGTAGAACTAACATTGGAGATGTACTCCTGGCATGGGGTCTCTCTTTGTAAAAGTCAGACATCAGAAATAGCCCACAGTCTTCGAGGCCTCTCTTCGGTTTATCCAGCACTCCCCATACAATCTATCTCTGTCAAGGATCAAAGCTCGCAACATTACACATGAGATCCTTTGTAAAAAGAATGAGATTCTTCTTGACAGAGTGAAAATGTAGAATTCCAGAATATTTGTGGAATAATGTCATATTGTCTTAATATAGATTCCTTTCAAACATTTGCATTATTTTACCTTTAAAAAAAATATTGTTTGTTAATGTTGGCAATTGAATGCTGTTTTTTGCAATTGCTTATCTATATAACTATGTCTCATCTTTACCACTTCCTGTCTGCGCTGTAGATTGCTTTTAGAAACAAAAATGCTATATATTGCTATTATTTTAGGCCAACTTACTCACAGTAAGGCAGCCCCGAGGATTTTTCCGATCGATAAAAAATAAAAAAGTTATGAATGTTTAAAAAATCTTGAGATCAGCTGATTGGTCCTCTCGCCCGTCAATCACCGTGATGAAGGTAACGCCCCATATGGGGGGGGGGGGGGGGGGGGAAGGACTCTATAAAACCCTGGATGCCGGGATGTGAGTCAGTCACTCTAGAAGATCTCGAGGGAGAGCCATAACTGTGATTCTAAGCTGTCAACCAACAGAGCTATGAATCTGCAATTTACTTGCAATAAATCATTTGTTAGCCCTTAATGACAATGCAATGAGTTGTTTGGCCTGCCCTGTGCTTGAGACTGCAATGCAAAATGGAAATGAAATGACAATGCCATGAGTTGTTTGGCCTGCCCTGTGCTTGAGACCGCAATGCAAAATGGAAATGAAATGACAATGCCATGAGTTATTTGGCCTGCCCTGTGCTTAAAATTGAAATGGAAATGGAAATGAAATGAAATGAGTTGTTTGGCCTGCCTGAAACCACTAATTTAGCCCCAGAATGCCTCTATTGGCTAAGAAACCAGTCCCTTTTGCCCAAAATGAAATGACAGTGCCACGAGTTGTTTGGCCTGCCCTGTGCTTGAGACGGCAATGCAAAATGGAAATGAAATGAAGATGCCATGAGTTGTTTGGCCTGCCCTGTGCTTGAGACTGCAATGCAATATGGAAATGAAAAGACAATGCCATAAGTTGTTTGGCCTACCCTGTGCTTGAGACTGCAATGCAAAATTGAAATGAAATGACAATGCCATGAATTGTTTGGCAGTGCCCTGTGCTTGAGACTGCAATGCAAAATTGAAATGGAAATGACAATGCCATGAGTTGTTTGGCCTGCCCTGTGCTTGAGACTGCAATGCAAAATGGAAGTGGAAATGACAATGCCATGAGTTCTTTGGCCTGCCTGTGGTTGAGACTGTAATGCAAAATGAAAATGAAATGACAATGCCATGAGTTGTTTGGCCTTCCCGTGCTTGAGACTCCAATGTAAAATGGAAATGAAATTAAATGAGTTGTTTGGCCTGCCTGAACCCACTAATGTTGGCCCATAAGGCCCCTATTAGCTGAGAAACCAATCCCTTTTGCCCCAAATGCCTGTATTAGCCCAGAAGTAGCATTTTGGCCCAAAAGACCCGTGGCATGCCAGGAAAAGTCCAGAAAAAGTGCCTTTCACTGAGATTTCACTCCGATTTTTTGTAAAGAGTCCATTTGGCCCATCAGGCCTGTACCAACCGAGGAGGAGTTCCTTTGTCCCAACAGTAAGTACTCCCCCAGCAAGTATTAAACCTCACCCCAGTATTTTTCTCCCTCCCTTCATTGGCTCCCTGTGAGATCCAGGCCAGGATAGACGTTCCTCCTTCATTACTGTGATCTGCAGAAAAATATGAAAATTTTCTAAAGTTGATTCTGCCACTTCTCTCTCACAGAGTCTCTCATCTGTTTTGGGCAGAATTTCTGGCAGTTTCTGAGCTGACAACCCACCAGGCCTGAGTGACTGAGCTGCCAGCCCACCAGGCCTGAGTGACGGAGCTGCCAGCCAACCAGGTCTGAGTGACTGAGTGCCAGCCCAAGAATCCATTCGGCCCACAATGTCCATACTAGCCCTCTGGAAACCAGTCCCTTTGGCCCACAACACCCATACTAGCACTCCAGAAAGACCCCCCCCCCCTCCACTGGCCACCAATATTGGAATTGGTGGAGAGGTGGAATATTGCGTTGGGGACCAGCCCTCCCATGTGAACATGGGACCCAATGGGTCCCACTTGATCTGGTAAATCTTATGGAAACATATACAATCCTTAAGGGATTGGACAGGCTAGATGCAGGAAAAATGTTCCCGATGTTGGGTGAGTCCAGAGCCAGGGGTCACAGTTTAAGAATAAAGGGCAGGCCATTTAGGACTGAGATGAGGATTTATTTTTCAACCAGAGAGCTGTGAATCTGTGGAATTCTTCGCCACAGAAGGCAATGGAGGCCAATTCACTGGATGCTTTCAAGTGAGAATTAGATATAGCTCTTCGGGTTAACAGAATCAAGAAATGTGGGGAGGGGCTTGGGGTCGAATGGTCTACTCCTGCACCTATTTTCTATGTTTCTAACTCTTGGCCTCAACTACACCTTAATGGAGAATGGCAATACCTATGGTTGTCTCCCCCCTTGACTCAAGGACCAAAGCAGTCTATCCAGGTGTGGCAGAGGTTCATCTACACCTCCTCCGACCTCATCTATTGCATCCGCTGCTCTAGATGTCAGCTGCTCAAAATCGGTGAGGAATTGCTTAGCCGAACACCTCCGCTCGGTTCGCAATAAACAACCTGATGTCCTGGTGGCTCAGCACTTCAACTCCCCCTCCCATTCCGAATCTGACCTTTCTGTCCTGGGCCTTCTCCATGGCCAGAGTGAGGACATTTTTGTCCACCGTAGATTGGAGGAGCAGCACCTCATATTTTGCTTGGGCAGTTTGCATCCCAGCGGTATGAACATTGATTTCTCTAATTTCAGATAGTCCCTGCATACGCCTCCCCTTCTCAGCTCTCCCTCAGTTCATTGTCTCCGCCTCTTCCTTTCTTCTTCCCCACCCCCTACCCTCACATCAGTCTGAAGAAGGGTCTCAACCCGAAACGTCGCCTATTTCCTTCGCTCCATAGATGCTGCCTCACCCGCTGAGTTTCTCCAGCATTTTTGTCTACCTCTGGTTGCAGTAGTTTTAGCGAGGACCCGGTTTATTATGAGATAGTCCTCATATAATTGCTTTCCAACTAGGCTGCGTAAGTTGCACTGCAGAAGTGCTTTGACAACAAGCTAAGCCATGTCTTCAGGCTTAATTAGCTGTCAAAACTGTCAAGCAATGGAATGTTTGTGAAAGTAGTCTATGTGGACTTCAGTGAGGCCTTTGACAAGGTCCCACATGGAAACTGGTTCAAAAGGTTAGAACTCAGGGGATCCAAGACAAGTTGGCAAATTGGATCTAAAATTGGCTTGGCAATATGAGGTACAAGTTTGTTTTTAAGATTGGAAGTCTCTGACCAATGGTGCATCAGAAGGATTGTTGCTGTGAGCTGTTTTATGCCATGTACAATATAGATTTGGATATGAATGTAGGATGGTTTATTAGAGATTTGCAGATGACATAAACATTAGTGATGCTGTTGATATTGAGATGAAAGTCACAGACTGCAGAATGATATTGATTATTTAGTAATATGGGATGAACAATGGCAGATAGAATTTAATCCTGATAAGTGCAAGGTGTTGAACTTTAGGATGACTAATTAGTGTATGGCATACCCAATGAATGGTAGGGCCAGAGGACGTATTGAGAAACAGAAGAACTGTACTGTATTTAGTGCAGAAGGTTTATGTGTTTGTACCGACCCATGTTCTCCAGGGATGGTATCTGACCCGCTGAGCTACTCCAGCACGGAATGTCTTTTATTGTAAATCAGCATCTGTAGTTCCTTGTCTCTCTCTTCCAATGCAAGGAACCTGGTGTATAAGCCCAAGCACTCCTGAAGGTGGCAGCACAGGTAAATAATGTAGGGAACAAGCCGAGTAGAGGTGTACAGGGTAATGAGGGGTATAGAGGGGGAGAGAGTAGGAAGGCTTTCCCCACAAGTATGATGTTAAAAAACCCCAGAGAATGTAGGATTAACGAGGGGTAAAACATTTCAAGGGGATCAAAGTAAAACATTTTCACCAAAAGGGTTGTTGGAATTTGGATGCACTGCCTGAATATGTAGTGGATGCAGGTACTGTCCCAATAGTTAAGAAGTATCTAGATGACCACTTGCATCATAAAGGCATGGAAAAGTGCAGGTTAAATGCTGGTAAATGGGTTTAGTGTAGATGGGTCCCTGATGGTTAGCATGGACATGGTGGGCTAAAGGGCCTGTTTCTGTGCTGTATAGCTCCTTTGGACATGAATATTCAAAAATTATTTCACAGTGCAGTAATCATACTATTCAAAAATGTAAAGATGACCAAAAATCAAGGGCAATTAATTAATGTACGTATATGTCAACTCGATAAATTCATAAACATTTAAATTACGTGAAGCGTATCCATCGGTATCCAACGGTTGCCTGCCAAACCGTGCAGGTTTGGCAGGCAGACTGCCCAGCATTGCTGTTGGAGAATTTTATGAATGTTTCAGTCAGTGGCTGATTTCTGCGAGGAGTCCAGGAATGTAATCAGGGAACTGTGAGCTAGCACTTTTCAGGAAGTTTGGGATTTCCTTGTGTGCGCATGTTTGTCGGCAGGTTCTTGGTGCTTGGTGACCTTCCAGCAGCTCCTTATGTTCCTCAGGAAAACCCAAGCCTGTGCTTGAAATAACAATGAAACTTCAATGTGGGGAAATAAGCCTTGATCTATGATGCACAAGCTCGTATTCTTTGAACAGTGCTTTTGCGCTGGGTGTTAGCAATTATACAAGGGTGCTCTGTATTTTTTTATCATTTACCAGATTGTTTTCAGTTTTGGTCAGCTGCCTGCCAACACACACTTAAGTGCCTTCAAGTCAATCTGCTGTGATATCCATATGGAGTGTTTTCCTCTCTCAACGCAGAGAGCTCATTCCTTTCCCACCAGAGTTCATTCCCCTGCCAAGTGCTGCCAAGAGATGGTGCTGAAAGGCACACGAGTATGTGCAAGAGGACTTCTGGAACATAAGCAGGTAAACCTGTACAATTCTCACATTTCTGGTGTGTTTCCTGCTAGTTTCACAGCGAGGATAGCATCAGCAAGGGAAGAAACCCTGTTCTCTGATGTGAGCAGATTTACTTGTCAATTAACAGTGCCCTTGATTGTCTCTGGATCACAAATTAATGATTATACCAAAGGATTGGTTTGATTCCAATTCACCATCCCGAATGTCTCGTCTTGGAGCTCTTTCAACCCCAAAACACCCCTCTTTTAAATATATATTGATCTGAAATTGACAACGGTGTACACAGGAGTATGAAGAACAAGAACAAGAGTAGGTCGTTTGAGATCCAGTGGTGGGGGCCGTCGAAAACAAAGGGAGGCCATGTGGGGGTGGGCTGAGAGCGAAGGGAGACCCACCGGGATGGGGAGGGGGGCTGCCAGGCAGTAGATAAGATTGCTCTGCGAATTTTTGCACCTTTGTTGATGCCAAAATGTGGGGACGATCTCTAGTACTCTTGTTAGACACAAAATGCTGGAGTAACTCAGCGGAACAGGCAACATCTCTGGAGAGGAGGAATGGGTCACGTTTTGGGTTGAGACCCTTCTTCACTACTTGCGTACTGCCTAGGTATGGTCCGCTATATGACTTTACCGGTTTGTATGCAAAACAAATCATTTCACAGTACCTAGACACATGTGAGCATAAAATAACATTGAATCGTTGAACTGCAATTCAATACGATCATTGATGATTTTCTACCACCCTGTTTTTTTTGGAATTAATCTCAATTTCGCCAAAATGTATTGATCTTACTTATGAATATATTCAATATTTGATTATCTTTAGCCTTTTGATGAAGAGAATTCTATGGATTTGTAATCCTCTGACTCAATATATTCTCACCATTAGAATGAAAAAGTTAAAGCTACCTTTTGTAATTAGAGCCCATGGATCTGGTCACTGTCCAGAGGAAGTGTGATCTTGCTATTTGTTGTGTCATTCCCTCTTAGTTGTATTTGTTTCACATTTAATTCCTCCAAACTCCAGTGAATACAGATCCATCTTCATAAATACATAAAGTTATAAAGTTCCGCAGCACAGAAACAAGGCCCTTCTTCCCACCAGGTTTCTTGCCAAACTACTGAACAATTATCCTAGTCCCTGTGACCACACAAGGATTGCATCCTTTGAATCCTTGCTTGTATCAATAGACAATAGACAATAGACAATAGGTGCAGGAGTAGGCCCTTTGAGGCAGCACTGCCATTCATAGTGATCATGGCTGATCATCCACACTCAGTACTCCGTTACTGCCTTTTCCCCATATCTCCTCTATCTTTAAGAGCTCTATCCAACTCTCTCTTGAAAGCATACAGAGAATTGGCCTCCACTGCCTTCTGAGGCAGAGAATTCCACAGATTCACAACCCTCTATGCAAAAATGTATTTCCTCATCTCTGTTCTAAATGGCTTATCCCTTAGTCTTAACTGAGGTCCCTAGTTCTGGACTCCCCCAACAGTGGGAACATGTTTCCTGCGTCTAGCATGTCCAAACCCTTAACAATCTTATATGTTTCAATAAGATGCCCTATCATCCTTCTATATTCCAGAGTACATAAGCCCAGCCGCTCCATTCTATCAACATATGACAGTCCCGCCATCCCGGGAATTAACCTCGTGAACCTACGCTGCACTCCCTCAATAGCAAGAATGTCCTTCCTCAAATTTGCAGACCAAATCTGCACACAATACTCCAGGTGTGGTCTCACTAGCGCCCTGCTCAATTGCAGAAGGACCTCTTTGCTCCTATAGTCAACTCCTCTTGTTATGAATGCCAACATGCCATTCACTTTCTTCACTGCCTGCTGTACCTGCATGCTTACTTTCAGTGACTAATGAACAATGACCCCCTGATCTCATTGTACTTCCCCTTTTCCCAACTTGACACCATTCAGATAATAATCTGCCTTCCAGTTTTGGCCACCAAAGTGGATAACCTCACATTTATCCACATTAAACTGCATCTGCCATGCATCTGCCCACTCACCCAACATTTCCAAGTCACCCTGCATCCTCATAGCATCCTCTCACAGTTCACACTGCCACCCAGCTTTGTGTCATCTGCAAATTTGCTAATGTTACGTTTAATCCCTTCTTCTAAATCATTCATGTACATTGTAAATAGCTGTGGTCCCAGCACCGCGCCTTGTGGTGCCCCACCAGTCACTGGCTGCCATTCTGAAAGGGACCCATTAATCCCTACTCTTTGTTTCTTGTCTGCCAACCAATTTTCTATCCATGTCAGTACCCTACCCCCAATACCATGTGCTCTAAATACCATCTGGTATTTATCTGTCTAAATGCCACTTAAACATAATTATTGTATCTGATTCCACCGCCTCCTCTGGCAGCATATAAAAAGTTACGCATTAAATGTGTACACATAGGTGGCATGGTGGCACCGTGGTAGAATTGCTGCCTTACAGCGCAGGAGACCCAGGTTCGATCCCACCTACGGATGCTGTCTGTACGGATTTCTCCCCGTGACTGCGTGGATTTTTGTCTGAGATCTTCGGTTTTCTCCAACACTCCAAAGACGTCGAGGAATGTAGGTTAATTGGCTTGGTGTAGATGTAAGTGTAAATGTAAAATTGTCCTTAGTGTGTGTAGGATAGTGTTTATGTGTGGGGATCGATGGCCAGTGCACACTTGGTGGGCCGAAGGGGCCTGTTTCTGTGCTGTATCTCTAAAATGAATACAAAACCCCCAAAAAACATGAAATCCCCCTCAAATTTTCCTGCCCCCCAACCTTAAAACAATGCCCTCTTCTTTTTGGTAGTCCTATCATGGGAACACAGTGCTGACTACTACCCTCATCCTTATTCAATCCCTTCTCAGAGGAGAATCCCATTTTTCCAGGAATCTGTCTGCAAATCCGTCTACAACAACAGCTCCAAGGCAGGTGTTACCATCACTATGAGTGGCTGGTATTAGAAAGGTAAATATTGTATCACCTGTAGGCAAAAGCTTGGAGGTTACAACTCGCTGTTATCGGGAGGATTACCAATTTGTATGTCCTGTAATTTTCAATGTTTTCTTACAATGGGCATCAACCGCACAAACCATGGAGTATAGACCCTTGCACTTGTTCATGAACTTATTATGGTCAATACCCATCCAACCACTTAATTTTTGATACACTACAGATTGTGACAATCACAGTATATTTTCCCATGGTTAAGAAGGAACTGCAGATGCTGGAAAATCGAAGGTAGACAAAAATGCTGGAGAAACTCAGCAGGTGAGGCAGCATGTATGGAGCGAAGGAAATAGGCAACTTTTCGGGTCGAAACCCTTCTTCAGACTGATATGAGGGTGGGGGGGGGGGGGGGGGGGGGGGGGAAGAAGAAAGGAAGAGGTGGAGCCAGTGGTCTGAGGGAGAGTTGAGCCGAAATTAGAGAAGTTAATGTTCATACCGCTGGGGTGCAATGTGCCCAAACGAAATATGAGGTGCTGCTCCTCCAATTTACAGTGGTCCTCACTCTAGCCATGGAGGAGGCCCAGGACAGAAAGTGCTGTCAGCGAAGCGATCGCCAAGACTACCCTTGGTCTCACTGATGTAGAGCAGCTGACATCTAGAGCAGCGGATGCAATAGATGAGGTTGGAGGAGGTGCAGGTGAACCTCTGCTGCACCTGGAAAAACTGCTTGGGTGCTTGGATGGAGTCACGGGGGGAAGAAAGCGACAAGTGTAGCATTTCCTGCGGTTGCAAGGGAAAGTGCCCGGAGTGGGGGTGGTGCGGGTGGGAAGGGATGAATTGACCTTGGAATTACGGTGGGAGCGGTCTCTGTGGAAAACAGACAAGGGAGGAGATGGGTAGATGTGGGAAGTGGTGGGATCACGTTGGAGGTGGCGAAAATGTCAGAGGATTATTTGTTGTATGTGAGGGCTGGTAGGGTGGAAGGTGAGGACAAGGAGGACTTTCCCTTGTAACCTCCGGAAATGCTACACCTTATATTTTCCCATGGTCCTCACACAGATCACCTTCACAATATGGACCTGTCTGATATGGATTTGTGGCACCTTAAAGTACCAGTTGAGGAAAACGTGGTTATTCTCTCCAGTCCGAAGTTCACTTTCTTCCAGCTCTCCGCTTTCTATAATTAGTTTAGTTTGGAGATACAGCGCAGAAACAAGCCCTCTGGCCCACCCAGTCCGCGCCGACCAGCGATCCCCGCACACTAACAATATCCTACGCACGCTAGGGACAAGTTTACAAACTTGTCCAAGCCAATTAGCCTGCAAACCTGAACGCCTTTGTAGTGTGGGAGGAAACTGGAGCACCCAGAGAAAGCCCACGTGGTCATGGGGAGAACATACAAACTCCGTACAGAGAGCCCCCGTAGTCAGTGACTCAGCTTGCATTGCCCAAACTTCAGGAAACATTGCAACCAAGAAGCACAGATCCAACCTACACTTAAATCTGTGATAGAATCACATTTGTGTTGTTTTCCAAATTCATTCACAAGGTGGTAGATTCAGAATAGCAAAAAGACAAGCCTTTCTATTTGCTTTTGTTTTAAGTGTTCCCATTTGGGCTCCCTCTCTCATTTCCCCTCTCTCCATCCAAGTCGTACCAGCTTCTTGTTGAATCTCATTGTCTACTCATTCTCACCTAGTCCACAGCTAACAATGGCCTGTTTTCCACTAGGGGCTAACAATGGCCTGAAAAGACCACCAGGGGCGCCGGGGAGATGGCCAGCCCTGCCAGCAGTCTGTTCGTTTTTTTCATCTTTTGTTATTTTCAGTGTTTGTTAAAAGTTTGATTTAATGTACTTTGGTTTGTTTTATGTGGGGGGGGGGGGGGGGGGGGGGCGGATTGGGGGAAACTTGTTTTCAAGCTCTTACCTTCCCGGAGAAGTGATCATTTTTCGGATCACATTCTCCGGGCTCTGTGGCCTACTATCACTGGGGCTGGAGGCCTCCTCGGACTGTCGTGAGCCCCACCGCGGGGCGTGGACTTACCATCGGAGCGGATCCCTTGCCTGGGATCGCTCACACCGCGGCCTGCGGACTTACCATCAAGAGCTCGCCGTCTCGGGAAAGGCAAGTCGGGAGCTCCAACGCCGCGGTATGACTGACCTGGCCAGTGAAATTCCTCGTATGTTGCAAAACATACTTGGCGAATAAAATCTGATTCTGATTCTGATTCTGATTTCTTTATCATCTTTACTTTTTTGCATGTCTTTCATTCATCTTTTCTATATCTCTCCCCATCACCATATGTATCTCTCATTTCCTTTTCCACTGACTCTCGACCCAGAACGTCACCTATCCCTTTTCTCCAGAGATGCTGACTGACCCGCTGAGTTACTCCAACTTTTTGTGTCTAAACCAGCATCTGCAGTTCCTTCCTACACATTCTGCCATAAGGACACAGTATCACATTTTAGAACAAAACACTGTGGTTGTGAAAAAAGCTCTTGACCTGAACCATCACCTACCTATTCCTTCTCTCCAGAGATGCTGCCTGTTTCGATGAGTTTCTCCAGCATTTGTGTCTATCTTCTGTGGTTGTTGTTCTTCATTTCCTATCCTCTTTCACTTCCCAGTTTTAAGAGGAAATACAAAATTCCTTCCTTCTCCTTATCATTTGATTTTTGCTTTTGCAGGATGGGACCTTTCATTTTAATTCCCCAATGTCCTCTTGTTGTGGGAAATCAATTTGCTCTTTATATTATCTTTCAATGTATGTTTTTTATAGGAGGGAGTTCTTTCTCATCTTTACACAGTGATTGAACTATTCATTCACAGTCTCTTGGTGTAGTATAAGGTCTGCCGCATCCTCCTTGTCTGCCATTGTCATAAAGTCCTACAGCGCAGAAACAGGCCCTTCAGGCCAACTTGCCCACACCAGCCAATATGTCCCAGCTACACAAGTCCCACCTGCCCGCATTTCATCCATATCCCTCCAAACCTGTCCTATCCATGTACCTGTCTAACTTTTTCTTAAACATTGGGATAGTCCCTGCCTCAACTACGTCTTCTGGCAGCTTGTTCCATACACCACCACCCACCACATGTAAAAAGGTTACCCCTCAGATTTCCAATTAAATCTTTTCCCCTTCACCTTAAACCTATGTCCTCTGTTCCTCGATTCCCCTACTCTGGGCAAGAGACTGTGCATCTACCGGATCTATTCCTCTCATCATTGTAAACACCTCTGTAAGATCATTCCTTATCCTCTTGCTCTCCAAATATAGAGTCCCAGTCTACTCAACCTCTCACTAGAGCTCAGACCCTCTAGTCCTGGCAACATCCTCATAAATCTTCTCTGTACCCTTTCCAGCTTGACAACATCTATCTTATAACATGGTGCCCAGAACTGAACACAATACTAACTGTGGCCTCACCAATGACTTATAAAACAGGAACATGACCTATCAACTTTTCCAGTGCTATCCTTGCACACCTCGTTTCAGTTGTCATGAGCTTTTACTTTTGCAACTGTGATGTTATAACGCAGTGAAAATTTGTCGCACATAATGCTTGCCTTAGCTGCCAACACATTGTCACAATTTGACATAGATCTTGCATTCAAACAGCAAGTTGGATGGATATGCTGTGAAACACAATATACCTGCAATATACAATCTGGTACTTTGCAATATTTTAATCAAATAATGGCAAGCCACATAATCAAATGAGCAAATATTGCATTAGATGACACATCTGGGATTATCAAAACTGCATTACATAATCTTGACAAGACATAAATATGATGGATCAAATTTATTTTGCAGCCTATGATTGATGTATAAGCTTCCAAGTTTACAAGGCAGAGACTGTGATCATCTGTCATCAACACACTGTCTTTTTCAGTGTTATTTCAGTAATGCACACTGCAGTCAAGGCTCGACATTTCACACCCGATAAGAGAATCTCAGAGAGAAACCTGTCGGCAGATTCAAGAGACAGAAAGCCTCCTCTATTAACTGGCATAAATTGTTCGTTAATACTATATCATGCAACCCCTACTGTTAAATGTTACTTTAGGCTTCATGCTGATTTTTGTGGTGTTTCTTTCTAGCACTCTGCAGTGCACCAAATTAACCATGTGTATTAAGTGTATTGAGATGAGATCTGTTGCGACTTAATTTATGATGAGAGTTATATTTAATAAGATTGGCTCCACGAGGACTAGAGCTGGGCTGAATGCTGGTCTCCAACTGAACCAAGCTAGACAAGATTCTGTTTATTTGCAAATAATTAATTTCAGTGAAAATGGATATATTTGACCTGAATTTATTGGTGGCTTTTCCAAAAGCAAATCGGCACAGTCTTTGACAGAAAGGTTACATCGCATCAATTCCACATTGTGTGTTTGACTTTATTTTTGTTTTAAATAAACATTTGCAATTACTTATCAGAAGTGGAAGGGTCAGTGAAGGGGGGTAAATTCTTTGTTATGCTCTGGGTTACAGACCTGATTCTTAATCCTCTTGTGGATGAAATGGCCTTTATAATAAATTGCAGTGACAAATTCTTCAGTGTGTCCAGTTGAATCTTTGTTGTAAAACTGTGGTATCTAGATCGCCTACTATGCAGTTGGAAAGAACAATGTGTAATAAGGAACTGCAGACGCTGGTTTAAACCGAAGTTAGACACCAAAAGCTGGAGTATTTCAGCGGGACAGGCAGCATCTCTGGAGAGAAGGAATGGGTGACGTTTCGGGTCGAGACCCTTCTTCAGACTGGAAAGAACAATGTATACTTTAAGAATCTATATTAGAAAGGATAGATTGAAGTAAGGCCATGTATTTCATCAAATCTAACCACATGTCCATTCCACAGACTACACAATCTGTTTTATCATAGGCTGCATCAAATCTGTTTGATCCCCTGGGGGGAAGCCTCCAGAAAGATTTTATTTTCTCCCTCCCCAACCAACCATAAATCAAACAGAAAACAAAAAATCCTCGCATTCCCAACTAACCTCACGCGGCACAGTTGCTTCAGATGGGATGTCAGGCACAGAGTGCAGTCTCTGCATTTGCCATCGAGTGACTTTGCTGTGAGGAGATATGGTCGGCTGACATGGATATAGAGCAGCGTACTGTTCCAACAATATCCAATTATAAAGTGGCAAACAGGACAATGCTATTAATATTCCAGTCAAGATGATTAGTGGGTAGTATTCTGGCAGGATCTACCCATGCATCAGTAATTGTAGAAAGTTATAAATAAAACACAACTCTGCATAATTATTTTGACAGAAATAATCACATATGAAATGTGACAAATGTTTAAATCATCAAATATGATCTAGAAATAATATGCAGGTGGCTCCACCTACAAACAAATCATTAAAGTCATTTCATTGAATAGTTTGTCACGATGTGGTTTTTGAATTCAAGGAAGGGTAGTTGTCGTAAGATCGGTTATGGATGAGCACATGTTTTATGTGTAGGAGAACCCTATGTATTTAAAAATTAAATGACTTATCGTAGCGAAAATAATGTTGGGAAGGAAAAAAAATCATGTAAATGTTGGAAGTCTTTACTATTCAGTGAGTTGCTCTTTTGTAAGGGAGTACTGGAAATGTCTAAAATAGCTTGGCAATTATAAAAATCATGACTGATTAGTCTTTGGCAATTAGTTCCCTTCTAATTGATTTTTTTATCCATTGCTAGTTATTTATGCTGTTCTGTTGCACAGGCTTCCAGCTCTTGCAGGTGCTTGTGCAGCCGACAGCGTGTACAGCCTTCTCCCATCATTTGTCTTTTACCTCCTCCACCCACTTACATTCTTAAGGCAATGTAGTTCGACTGTGGTCACTGGTTGGTGCCTCTGTTCACCTGTGGGGCGTGATAAGGTCTGCAGGTTATTTGTCATAAAATATATCACGTTCTGTCCTCCGTTGAGTTTCTCACATGTTTTGCCAGCATGGCTACCAGATAACCATCAGAGAAAATAACCCTAAATGTTTGACTCTTCAAGAATGGTCTCGACCCGAAACATCACCCATTCCTTCTCTCCAGAGATGCTGCCTGTCCCGCTGAGTTACTCCAGCTTTTTATGTCTATCTTCAGTTTAAACCAGCATCAGCAGTTCCTTCATACACACCCTAAATGTTTTATCCTTTTCAAATCTAGTGACAGCCAGATCAATTGCAACATCTCTAGAGCAATATTTCAATTCAGCTTTATTTGGAACAAAGTCTGTGACTTTAAAAAACTGGTACTGATTTATTTTGTATTCCTTGCGCGTAAATTGGTATCCCCTTTCCCAGCCTTTTCCACAATGTTTTATCCAACAATAAAGAGGGAATTGACTGCAATCAAGTCTGCCTGATCATTGAGTGTTTTAGTCATTCTAAGATGCAGGAGTCTAGAAAGTGAATTCGAGGAATACCTTTGTGGCCATCTTTTATGTATTAATAACACACTGTTTTGGACATGTTTTGTGATGTTTGCATATATTTCGTGGGGAATTTGGACTGGGTGCTTCCTGTTGTGATTCACTCTGGTACTGATATCATTTGCCTGTCATACTTTACGCTAGTAATGGCATGATCAACATTCACAACGTTTACTTAACGTCAGAAATTGGATCAAAAGGTTGCAATTTACGACCTATGTTATTAACGCACAATTCAGTGTTGGAGTACCTCATGCTGAAAGTAATGAAACCTGTGAGATTTAAAGTGTCCCCCTGGGTTATCAATGAAAATCATCTCCTTTAATTTTCGTGTCTGTTAAGCACTGACACCAGCAGCGCTCACTACAGATGGAGGCCTCTGTGAGCTGGTAATTGCAGTTCACACACCCTGTGATCTGTGACCTGATGCTGCTTCTAAATGGAATGCCAAGGGATCATTTATGGACACAGTTTGCAATCGGCCCACTCCATGCTTGGTGGGTTCCCTAGAAACTCTGCTCCTCATTATATTCTCCCTCCTGCTCCATTCTCTTCATGATCCCCCCCTCTTCATCTGCCATTAGATCACTTCAATAGCATGAACCCTCTTCACAGGAGCCAGCATGTGAGTTGCATTGTTGTTGTTGGCTGCCTCAGCAAGTGGCAGTGTGTGTGAAACGTCCAGGATGGGTTTCAATCTCTCTTTAATGGGCCTGTCCCACTTAGGCGATTTTTCAGCAGACTGCTGACGACTGTCAAGAGTGGAACACACACACACACACACACACACATCGCTTCCTTCACCAGCCCGTTATGCAGGTGGGGAACAGGCCAGGCGGGGGGAGCGCTGTCTCAAAAATTCACACGGTGCAAAGCCAATGTGATACAGGAAGGTTGGTGCTGTAAAAGGATGGCTAAAGCACAGTGTACGGTAAGTCCTTTAAAAGTTGGGGGGGGGGGGGGGGAGGAGAGAGGGGAGGAGGAGGGAGAAGGCGAGAGAAGGAGTGGAGATAACTTTTAAGAAGCCAGAGATACACGGCTGTGAAGCTCGGCAGACATTACCGGTCGGTTATCCTTGGTTCTGAAAACTACTGCTTACCTTTTTTTCTCCCAATGAGCCAATGAAATTCACCGGCTACAACCTACGAGAACCTCTGAGAACCTTCGACCTCCAGGCAACCTACCTACGGCACGAGAATTCTCGCTACTCTCCATGGCGGCTTCATTCTAGTCGCCGCTAATTTTTCAACAAGTTGAAAAACTCACGGTGACCATAATGACGCCGCGACTGGTTTCCAGAATGCGGGAACTCCTCACGACCATGAAGGCGTCTCCCCGGCAACCAGCCGCGAACATGTGGCGACCATGTGGCGACTGCATAGTCTCCTGCAGTCGCCTAAAAAGTCGCCTACATGGGACAGGACCATTAGGGAATAAATCAGGATAATTCTTCCTTAAAGCAGATGACCCAAATGTGTGTCTTCCAATCTGGTATTACATCGAAACTAGGTGCAGGAGTAGGCCATTTGGACCCTTTGAGCCAGCACCACTATTCAATATGTCATGGCTAATCATCCAAAATCATTACCCCGTTCCTGCTTTCTCCCTATATCCCTTTCTGTACCATTAAAACCAGACCATTAAAGTCTGCTATCTAGACTCAATGAAAAATGGCCAGTCATTGAACATTAGTCAATTAGCTTTGAAGAGTTTTCATTGCTGTTCAAAGTTTTAGTTTCAGAGTAATAAGTATCGGTCATTTCATCCTATTTTAAATAAACCCCCTGTCAATTTTGTGCGGAAAATACTTGTGGCAAACACGCATCAGCAGAGGAGAAACCAACAAACTTTGCATGTGACGAAAGATGAGTTTTGAAAGTCATCGGAGATTGGGACTCAAAGTTAGCAGTCGCTGCTGAAGAATCCTGTGGCTTCACACTGCCGTTCGACAATTACTCAGGGTGTTGGCACAGGCCCACTGTAGGACAGACATATGTACTTAGCCCTGTCACCACATGCAAAGGGCGAATCTCCACTGGTATCGGAGCTTGCCCTATTAGTGCTATTTCAGAGCCTCCTATTTTACAGCCAATATATCAACTCAGCCCAATTTACTGCTGCCCCAGTGGTAGTTCTTTTAAATGTGTTTTTGTTCTCATAACATCATCCTTTTAAGTGAACTGAGCAATGATCAATGTGCGTGATGAGTTATTGCTGATGTAAACCTTTTTCTCTTTAAAAGGTTTGATTGACGAATGATCTTCTGTGCAACAGCAAAGCTATCATATATTATGCAGCCTACTAGCCATGCACAAATAATGATGGGCTGTTTACTTGATAGTGTTAATAATGAGCTTCAGAATGGACTCACATTTAGAGCACCTCTGTTGGAATGATGAACAGGAGAGATAGATGTAAAATAGACAATAAGAGCAGGCTTGGTATTGTGCAAAATCAATTTTCCAAATGTATCCACTCAGCTCAGTCATTTTATCCTGAAACCTACAGTAAAGGTGATACACCAATGCTACGAAGATAGACGCAAAATGCTGGAGTAACTCAGTGGGTCAGGCAGCATCTCTGGAGAGGAGGAATGGGTGGCATTTCGGGTCACGACCCTGCTTCAGACTGGTTGTGGATAATGGAAACGAGAGAAAAAGACAGCGATGTGGAGAGATAAAGAACAATGAATGAAAGATATGCAAAAAAGTACAGCTGATAAAGGAATCAGGTCATTGTTTGCTGTTTGTAGGGTGAAAATGAGAAGCTAGTGTGACTTGGGTGTTGGAGGGATAGAGAGAGGGAATGCCGGGGCTACCTGAAGTGAGAGTAATGCTACGAAGAGCTGAGTAAGGCTTTGTATCCCAGCTATACCTGTGGCCTTGACATGGCTATATTAGTCAGGCCATACACAAGTTCTGTACACAGGAAATGAGAGTGCTGCCTAGGAATTGATATGCAGTTTTCATTAAAAATGTTCCTTTGATTAATTTTCTGGCCATCTTGGTTTCATACATTGTGTGTGTGCGTGTGTGGGGGGGGGGGGGGGGGGGGGGGGGGGGAGTACTATCTAGTACTATCTGTGCATATTTGCATAATGTGTTGCTTTCCAATCGAGTATTATATCATTGCATTTTTTAAATTGGAACATTTCATTTCATAATGAATTCTTGGAGTTTCTTGACAATTTTCCTCCCTCCTACAGGAGCTGGCTACTTTTTGACATTTGTTTCTGACACTCACAAATGAAGGTCCCTCTCATGTAACGGGGCACTAGTTATTTAGATGTGAGCCTTGATGTACTGTCAACAGGCCATGTGACCATGGGTAGAATCACAGCCATGATCAATGCCATTCTCACCGGATGTTCATAGGAACCACCCTTGCTATAAAATGGCTAAATAACCACTGAGGGCATTAGCATGGTTTATTTAACCCTTCTAACCCATGGATAGTAATTTCATGATTCAATCAGTCTGAAATCATCTTATATAAAACACATGCCATTAAATATAGAACATTGTTTAAGTCAGTATTTTGATTTTTAGTTTAGTTTAGTTTAGTTTAGGTTAGTTTAGTTAAGAGGTACAGTGTTGAAACAGGCCCTTCGGCCCACCGAGTCCGCGTTGACCAGCGATCCCCGCTCACTAACACTATCCTACACACACTAGGGGCAATTTACATTTTTTTTAAACCAAGCCAATTATCCTACAAACCTGTGACGACTTCATTGAATCTTAAGACACCTTTGATATCCCTGTTCCTATTATCAATTTTACTTTCAATCTAATTTCCTGAGGCATCTTGTTAGGTTTCTATAATTCCATCACTGCTTACATTATGGTTTTATCCACAGTCCTAGCTATTATGACCCCAGCCCTTTTCAAATGAGACCTATCCGAATGCTGTAACATATTGTCCACAGTCTCCCAGTTTGTAATCCTGGCACACACCTGGGCCGCCAGGGTGGCAGTCAGTCAGTCAATTAATTAATTAATTAGTTTGAATGGTTATCTGTAGTTTATTTCTTGAACTAATTGGTCACCTGAGGTCTAGCTTTATTAATGAGTTGGATTAAGCTTGATATTAAATAAATTAGCAAACGTGATTAATTGCTGAGCTCGGTATCGGTTTTAGCATGTGTATCTGCAGACAGAATTTATTCACAGCTCATTTTCCTTTGGCTAATACTAGCAGTATTAAATCCATACTAACAGGACCCTAACACTGACCACCAAAATAACTAAACCCAGTTAATAATTAGATGTTTAACCCTGTCTGTTTTTGATGCTGTCCTCTCTGCTGATTGTGACATCATCTTTTTCTATATTTCCTCCACCATGATTATTTCGTGCTGCCCTTGAGTTTAAGGCCTTTAAGTCTTTCCCTACTGCATCAAATTCCCTCTTGGACTAAATTTCCATTTCAGCTCTGTTTAGCAAGCTTTTATCAGATAACCCCGCTTCTGTTCAGACAGCTCGGACTGGGAATGAGATACATAGTCGGGTCATTTGTGGAAAAACTCTTAAATCATTTTACCTGGCCTTTGTGATACTTGACGTAACAATGCATTCACTGAGCACAAATAAGAAATGTTACATTCTTCATCATTGTCATGCTTTATCTTGAAAGCAGAATAAAATAATCAAATGTTTCAGCTTAAGGCTCTTCAAGTATAACCTTCCCTATTGGAGAGAAGCTCTTCTCTATTCGTGTTTTACTTTACTATGTATCTCTGATCAATTTTAACGATATGGTTTTTAAGGTTTGGAGTGGAAAAAAATTGAGTCTTTTCAGCTGGTTTCTATCTCTATTTCGCACCATTAAAAACCAGTTAAAGGCGTTATTGGAACATATATTAAACATTATTGCTGAAGGTCATCTTGTGTGGTCTTAATTCTCCAGCACACTGAATATGTGCACCTACCAGTGAATATTACATAAATGTCAAAGATGTGTGAAGCTGAAGTCACAAGTCTCCATCCAAGCAGTGATAAATGCTAGATTGAAATATGTTACTGGAATGAAGATGAACTCCTACAGAAAAATGAGTAAATCTGTCCATTTTGATGGTGTATTAACCATTTCTGTTTTCCCTTCGAATGGTTCATTGTATTGCATAAACACAGAGATTCAGTGCAATCTGCTTCTGGCTCTTAATAAATGGCTCTTAATACTTCAGGCTCTTAATAAATAGTTTTTAATAAATGGCTCAAAAGACTGGTCAAATTTGAAGGTAAGAGTGGTAATGGCCACTGTTATATAAGTTAAGGTAGCACAGCAACCTCAGGTGAGGAACAGCTGCTTCCACTAAGACATCACCATCTACCTGTAGCTTCACAGAAACCCCAGCATCTTGAGGTCTGGTTCCTAATTCTTGAGCGGTATAAAGTTCTTGAACTTGGAAATGGCTCCAGGTAAGTATGCTGAATTGATATTGGCAAACCTTTGGAGGAGAAGTCTTTAATATTATGTGGTGATCGCACGCACACACACCCATCGCCTCAATCTGTATTAGTAATGCTGAAATGGAGATAGTTGAGAGTTGCAAGCTCCTATGTCATAAATATCACCACCAATGTCCTGGTCCGGCCATACTGATGACTCAGCCAAGAAAGCACACCAACACTTATACTCCCTCAGAAGTCTAAGGAAACCCGCCATGACTCCATCGACTCTTTCCAATTTCTACAGATGTTCCTAACTGGATACATCCCAGCTTTCTGTGGTAGTGACATTTCCAGGACCGCAAGAGTTTTGCTCTGGGAAAGCAGCCAACATAATCATGAAAAACTGACATCCCAGTCACTCTCCCATCACCCCTCTTCTGGCAGGCAGAAGATGCAAAAACTCGAAAGCACATACCACCAGATCCAAAAACAGCGTCTTCCTTGCTGTTATCCGACTCTTGAACAGACTTGTCATATGTACGAAGGATGAATTGCTGATCTTCCAATCTACCTGGTTGCAGTCTTTATCTGCACTTCTTCTGTAGCTGCCAAACTATATTTTGCATCCTATTATTTTTTTTCTTTTAGAACAGGGACCTGTAGAGTCATAGAGAGTCATAAAATGATATAGCATGGAAACAGACCCTTCGGCCCAACTTGCCCACACTGGCCAACATGTCCCAGCTACACTAGCTCCACCTGCCCGCGTCTGGCCCACATCCTTCCAAATCTATCCTGTCCATGTGTTATCTAAGTGCGTCTTAAATGTTGCGATAGTACCTGCCTCAACTACCTCCTCCGGCAGCTCGTTCCATACACCCATCACCCTTCGTATGAAAAAATGACCCCTCAGGTTCCTATCAAATCTTTTCCCCCTCACCTTAAACCTCTGGTTTTTGATTCCCCTTCTCTGGGCAAGTCTCTGTGCGCCTACCTGATCTATTTCTCTCATAATTTTGTACACCTATATAAGATCACCCCTCATTCTCCTGCACGTAAAATAATAGAGTCCCAGCCTACTCAACCTCTCACTATAGCTCAGAACCTCTAGTCCTGGCAACATCCTTGTAACTCTTCTCTGCACCCTTTCCATCTTGACAACATCTTTCCTATAACACGGTGCCCAAAACTGAACACAATATTCTAAATGCGGCCTCACCAATGTCTTATACAACTGCAACATGACCTCTCAACTTCTATACTCAATGCTCTACTGATGAAGCCCAATGTGCCAAACGACCACCCTATCTACCCATGATGTACCTGTACTCTTGGACCCTCTGCTCTACCACACTCCCACAGCCCCACCATTCACTGTGTAGGTCCTGCCCTTGTTAGTGCTCCCAAAATGCAACACCTCACATTTCTCTATTAAATTCCCATCATCCATTTCTCAACCACCTGCCCAACCGATCAAGATCCTGCTGCAAATTTTGTCACCCATCTTCACTATCTTCAATACCACGCACTTTTGTATCATCTACAAACTTGCTACTCATGCCATATATGTTCTCCTCCAAATCATTGATATATATGACAAACAGCAATGGTCCCAGCACCAAATCCTGAGGCACACCACTAGTCACAGGTCTCCAGTCTAAGAAGCAACCTTCCACCATCACCCTCTCCTTCCATGAAGCCAATTTTCTATCCTTTCAACCGTCCTATCTTGGATCCTATGCACTCTGAACTTCCAGAGCAGCCTACAATGCGGAAACTTGTCAAATGCCTTACTGAAATCCATGTATACAACATCTACAGCTCTGCCCTCATCGACCTTTTAGGTTACATCCTCTAAAACTCAATCAAATTCGTAGAGACGCAACCTCCCACCTACAAAACCATGTTGTCTACTCAATATCAGCCCTTAACCATCTAAATACATATTTCTCCTATCCCTCAGAATACTCTCTATTGTAATTTTCTGACCATACATGTTAAGCTCACTAGCCTATAGTTCCCAGCCTTTTCTATGCAGCTCTTCTTGATTAGAGGCACAACATTTGCCTCCCTCTAATCTTCCGGCACCTCCACTGTATTTAATGACGACTCATCAATCTCAGCCAAGGCTCCTACAATTTACTCTCTAGATTCCAACATTATCCTCTGATATATCTGATCAGGCCTGGGAGATTTGTCTACCTTCATATTTGTCAGCCCCTTCAGCACCTCTGCGACTGAATGCACTCCAGACACCTCCAGTGTCTGCCCCAAGTTCTTCCAACCTCATGTCTTTCTCCATGGTAAAAACAGAGGAGAAATACTCACTGAGGACCTTGCCCATCTCCTGTGGTTCCACACAGTTGATCACTTTAATTGCTGAGGGGATCCCACTCTCTCTCTGATTACCCTTTTCCCCTTTATGTGTTTACAAATTCTCTTGGGATTATCCTTAACGCTATCTGCCCGGGCTATCTCCTGTACTATTTTTGCCATTCTGATTTTTTTTTTTTTAGCTTACTCCTTAGTTCCTGAAACTCCTCCAGGGAGCAGTACAGCACTAGGACGGGCCCTTCAGCCCACAATGTTTGTGCCAAACATGATGCGGTTAAACTGATCTCATCTGCCTGTGCATGCTCCATATCCCTCTATACCTTGCAATTCCATGTGCCTATCTAAAAGCCTCTTAAAAGCCACCAGCTACCATACATCCACTCTTAAATGCTACTTTAGCGAGGATGGCACGCAAAATACTTTCTCCCTGTAATCTTGCCACAATTTAGACCAACAACTAATACCAACACCTTCAGCTCACATTATTTTAAGGTGCTTACGGGAATCCCCGCTTCCCTTTATGTGGGAAGGAACTTCAGATGCCGGTTAAAACCGAAGATAGACACAAAAAGCCGGAGTAACTCCGCGGGACAGACAGCATCTCTGGAGAAAAGGAATAGGCGACTTTTCTCGACCCGAAACATCATCTATTCCTTTGCTCCAGAGATGCCGTCTGACCCTCTGAGTTACTCCAACTTTTTGTGTCTATCCCCACTTCCTGTTGTTCCTCTACAACTCCCAATGGCCCATACAACGGGTTCAAAATACACCCATTACAAAGCTGAGTGAGTTCACTTTTACGAAGGCTTTTGGTGATGTGAATAATGTGTTCATTGTTAATTAAACCAGTCAGCCTGACTTGCATGGAACATAATTGATAACAAATGTGGAATCACCCTCACACACGTCTTAATGCTGCCAGGGATATTTAATTCATTCTAGATTTCCCTCTTTTTTAATTACTCTTTCTGTGCTTTGATTTTCAATTGACCATTCTCAATGACACCTCCATGTTCAGGCATTTCACATTGCACATTGCACATTGCACATCACAAACCTTGAATCTCATTAGTGTAGAGTAGTGTAGTTGCTTGTTCCATTCATTCAGGCCTGATGTCGTGAGGGTCTGGCACCTTTACCATGTCATACACGTGGGGTTTGCTGCATGGTGGGAGAGTCTAGGACTAAAGGTCATAGCCTCAGAATTAAAGGACGTTCTTTTAGGAAGGAGATAAGGAGAAATGTATTTAGTCAAAGGGTGGTGAATCTGTAGAACTCATTACCACAGACGGCGGTGGAGACCAAGTTAGTGGATATTTTTTATAAGGCAGAGATAAACAGATTCTTGATTAGTACAGGTGTCAGGGGCTATGGGGAGAAGGCAGGAGAATGGGGTTGGGAGGGAGAGATAGATCAGCCATTATTGAATGGCAGAGTACATTTGCTGGGCTGAATGGCCTAATTCTACACCTAACAGTTATGATCTTATGACCTTATGACAGTTACTATCACACATATGTGTGGAGAGTGGTGGAAAATTATTGCAGCAAACACCTGAAGGGTGCTGCATCGTGTCTACGTCACACGCGTGAAGAGTGCTGCAACATTACTGCATCACATGCATGGAGAGTGCTGCACGTTACTCCATTGCACACGTGCAGAGGGTGCTGCATCGTTATGGCATCATGCATGTGTCGGGTGCTTCACCGTTGCTACCTCACATGTGTAGAGAAAGTTAGCATGTTACACATGCAGAGGGTGCTTTATCATTGCTACATCACACGTTTAAAGAGAGCTGCGCCATTACTATCTCATATACACCGTGTAGTATACCTTGGCGTTTAATTGTTTGAACCATTTTTGGGTGCACTTTGTGGAAAGGTTACAGGAATTTCTGACACAGCTTGGCCTCTCTCTTTCCTCTTAGTAACCCTTATGACAGATGATTTGTACTGTTACACTGACAGCCCAGCTTTCATTAATTTCAAATTAGTGAAGCAATTTATTTGCCTTTCAGGACATTAAAACCTTTGCTCAACTGCTGTTTGGCGGCCTGCCTGTGGGTGGGTGGTGGCGTGGGAAGGAGCAAATTATCCAATTGGTAAAAGAATTGCTTTAAAATCTTTGCCACATTTGGTGAAATATTTTTTTTTAATTTTATGTTTGTTTCATTATCGATTTTCTGAATATAAATAGGCGTTAAAATGCCATGTAGCTTGTTGCCAGTTGCAATGACTTGAGAAATGCGAGGGTGAGGTGTTTATCTTTCAGAATAAAAAAAGCACCTGCCTCCCAAGCAAATATCCCAAAGGCACAAACAATGGTACTTTATTGTCACCTGTACCTCCACACAGTGAAGTTCCTTTTTTACATACAATTCAGTACAATTTAACTGTACATAAGCACGATCGTACCTAAGTATAAGAAGAGTAGGTAACACTGAGGCAGTACACAGGAGTCGCCATGTTTCCGCCGCCATCTTCTATCCCTAAAGTTCAATGTTCTTAAAAATGCAGAGTGGGATAACCAGTGGCAGCTGATGCAAGTGATCCTCAGGATTCAACAGGGCCTCATGTGGCCCACTCCATCAAACTGGACATGTTGACCCTCTCCTCCCATAGCTGCAGCTTCAACTCTGACTCCATGCGCTCATGCAATGGTGCATCTCCCTCAGTCCTGCAACTGTCCTTGGAATACCCAGTGCATCTCCGGTTGAGCGGGAGGTGAGTCCCCAGTATGCAGGCCGGCATGGTCCCTCTGCTCCATCCACCGCCATGTCTTACCTACTCACAAACAGGGCTCCAAAGAGAACCAGCAGACATTCCTTTCCCCAGGATTGTCAATAGCAAATGTGGATGAATGTGTATTAAATTCAGCCCCTTGCATGCTTGAGACGCACATCGGGCTTACCAGCAAGGAAAACAAGAGGATCAAGAACATCAACTGTGGCTGCAACAACCTTTGTGTTTTAGGAAGATAGACACAAAAAGCAGGAGCAACTCAGCGGGTCAGACAGCATCTCTGGAGAAAAGGAATAGGTGACGTTTTGGGTTGAGACCCTTCTTCAGACTCTCTTTGTGTTTCACTAGAAGGCACAAACACACATTGCTCTCTGTATTATATTTAAAACAACGCAGTTCACAAATGAATGAGGCTGACAGCATTTCAGCTTGTTTTATTGGCATCAAGAACAAACTTCCTTTGATGTAAAAATTAAATGCAGTCACATTAATGGTACTGGGACAAACAGCAAACAGTAAATCACCCCCTGATGTGCAAATATCAAGCCTTTCAGCTCACTCACAAACCTAATTTAGTATGGATTTTGCTTAAATGCTTTGAAATTGTACCAGCTACTTCAAAGCTCCAATGACTCTTGTTTATCTCAGTGTCCGTCTGCTGCTTCAGAGGTGCAGAAAGCAGCTGACCTTCACCATTTATTGTAGAGTTGTTTAGGCAGAGGTGAGTTTGAGGAAGACATTGTGTAATCACGCTACCGATCGCTGGCTCTCATGCCTGTGTTCCAACTATTCACAGTCAGAGAGCAAAGTCAGCAGCATAAGTCGATGTACTCCTGGAGGTAACCTTGACCACGACAACCATAATATACTGTATTTTTCTAATGATGGATGACACTGCAGCAACCATTTGAAACAAGCTGATTCAAAGAAGCCAAGTGGCAAATTTCCATGTTTATTGTTGCTCCTTGTTAGTGCCAACTGGTACTTTTCCATGTGGTTGCAGATAAAGCTCACTGAAGCTTTCATAATAAAAGCACTCCTAGTCACTTGATTTTCTTTTTTAAAGATATTCTTGAGGTGATGATCTATTAACAGAATATCTGTGTTGGATTAATATATTAAGATGTTTAGTTTAGTTTAGTCTAGTTTAGTTTATTGTCACGTGTACCAAGGTGCAGTGAAAAACGTTTGGTGCATGCTAAACCAGTCAGCGGAAAGACAATACATGATTATAATCGAGCCATCCACAGTGTACAGATACATGATAAAAGGAATAATGTTCAGTGCAAGAGAAAGTCTAGTAAAATCCGATTAAAGGGTGTCCAAGGGTCTCCAGTAACGTTGGGAGCAGCGCATAACTGCTCTCTAGATGATAGGATGATTTAGTTGCCTGATAACAGCTGGGGAGAAACTGTTCTTGAATCTAGAGCTGTGCGTTTTCATACTTTTGCACCTCTTGCCTGATGAGAGGAGAGAAGAGAAGAGGAGGTGACTGGGGTGAGATTCATCTTTGATTATGTTGCTGGCCTTGCCGAGGCAGCGTGAAGTGTAAATCATGTCAATGAAAGGAAGATTGGTTTGTGTGATGGTCTGGGCTGCATCCACAACTGCAATTTCTTGCTGTCTTGGATGGAGCTGTTCGTAAACCATGCTGTGATGCAATCCATATTTAGACATTTTTCCATTGATTATGTTATTTGAACGGAATCATTGTACATATTTGAGGTTCAATGGAGACACGATGGTAAAATCTTATTGAAAATCCTGGCATCTGTTGAGGAAATGGACAGACAATATTTCGACTGTGAAAGAGAGGTTGGTGCAGGACAAAGCCTGGCACCCAGGTGACGGGCAGTGATTGGCAGATGGGTGGAGTAGGTGACAAAGGCCAGAGGTGACAATAGGGTGCCAGATAAGGAAAGGTGAGGAGGAGTGAAATGTAAAGCCAGAGGGATGGTTATTGATGGAAGGGGATAGGGAGGAGGGGAAAGGGGTTGTAAAAGGGAGATCTGCGACTTGGGGATGGGAGGTCACCCTCCTCACCTGTATCCACCTATCATTTAGTTTACATTACTCTAGCTGATCATTGTTGCTTACCGAGGTACGGTGAAAAGCTTTTGGTTGCATAGCATACAATCAAAGAAACAAATGTACATGATTCCACAGTGCACAGATAAAGGATAAAGAGGACAACATTTAGAGCACGATAAAGTCCGATAAAGGCTAAGGTCTCTAAGGAGTTAGATGGGAAGTCAGGACCCCACTAGCTGATGAAAGGACCGTTCAGTTGCCTGATGATAGCTGGGAAGAAACTGTCCCTTATCAGGAGATGCGTGTTTTCAAACTTCTGTACCTCTTGCCTGATGGGAGGGGGGAAAAAAGGAGTCACCCGGATGAGACTAGCCCTTTATTATGTTGCGGGCCTTGCCGAGACAGCGTGAAGTGTAGAACGAGTCAATGGAAGGGAGGTTGGTTTGCGTGATGTTTTGGGCAATGTTCACAACTGTCTACAATTTTAGGAGTCTTGGACGGAGTTTTTCCCAGATGACGCTGGATACATCCCGATAAAATGCTTTCTGCGACACAGCTGTAGATGTTGGTGACATGCCAAACTTCCTAAGCCTTCTAAGGAAGTTGTCACACTTGCCACTCCCACAGACACTTGAGACTCTTTCCACACTCCTCCCCTGAGCTATTAGGAGGTACGCCTGCATTTAATCTGCTCCCCTAATCTATCACTTGGTATAAATACCTGAGATCATCAATTGGGTGCTGACTAATCTGTTCTGCATTCTGTCGGTTCGATAGCAGTTCTGAGTTCTGTTGGTTCCAAGTCTATATCTTTCAGTTCCATTCGCATTTGTATTTTAGGTTTTCTTCAGTACTTCTCAGTGAGCCTGCATTCGAGTCCATTTCGGGACCCTCTGACACAAGTAGAGGCGTTGGTGTGCTTTGTTGACCATAGCATTCCAGGACAAATAGCTGGTAATATTTATTCCTCGGAACATGAAGTTTTTGACCATCTCCACCTCGGTGCCATCACTGTGTATTGGGGCGTATGTCTTCTTTCACTTCCTGAAGTCAATCACAACCTCCTTGTCTTGCTGACATTGAGGGAGAGGCTCTTGGCTTGACATCAGGTTACAAGGTTCTCAATCATCTTTCTGTACCAGGCACGGAAATCGCTGTCAAAACATGCGGGGGACACAATTTCCTTGCGTCTGCGCGCGCATGCGCACACACGCGAGGCTTCGGCCATGGGCCCTGTGGACGGTAACATCGCGACCTGACCTGGTCGGTGACCGACTCTGAACTCCAGCAACAGTAGCTTCGTCCACCCCGAATCGTGGGGCTTATATCGGCCCGTTCATGGGGTCTTTCATCGGCCGGCGGGGGCTTCAATATCGGGAGCCTCGATCGCCTCGATACAGCAGTTTGATTTTAAACTATGCCGGGCGCTGAAAGGCCCGCGAATGGGCCGATTCAGCCCTTAGAAAGCATCAGATGAAGTCCGGATTACAAAACATGGGTGGGATGAATCACCCCCCACCTCTCAAAGCACGGGGACGGACGTGTCGCCCCTGTCTCCCCCCAGGATTTCCCTACCTGTTCTGTACCCTGTTTCATCATTATTTGATATCTGTCCCACTACAGTGGTGTCATCTGTAAATTGAGTGGTAAGGAAGGCCAGATGTTGGTTTAAATCAAAGATAGGCACAAAATGCTGGAGTAACTCAGCGGGATGGGCAGCGTCTCTGGAGAGAAGGAATGGGTGAAGTTTCGATTCGATATCCTTCTTCAATCTGAAACGCCACCCATTCCTTCTCTCCAGAGAAGCTGCCTGTCCCGCTGATTTACTCCAGCATTTTGTGCCAACCTGTAAATTGAGTTGGATTGTCAGTCAGTTACTTTAGTTTATTGTCACGTGTCACGTGTACCGAGGTACAGTGAAAAGCTTTTTGTTGTGGGCCATCCAGTCAGCAGAAAGTCAGACTGGACATGATTGCATTCGAGCCGTGCACAGTGTACAGATACAGGATAAAGTGAATAGCGTTCAGTGCAAGATAAAGTCCAATAAAGTCAGATTAAGATAGTCCGAGGGTCTCCAATCTGGTAGATGGGATCTCCGGGCTGCTTTCTAGTTGGTGCTAGGATGGTTCAGTTGCCTGATATCAGCTGGGAAGAAACTTTCCCTGAATCTGGAGGTACATATTTTCACACTTCAATCCCTATTGCCTGATGGAAAAGGGGAGAAAAGGGAGTGATGGTAAGTAGTTCCACAATCATGCATTTATGAGGAGTGTAGTAAAGGCCTGACAAATGCATCCTTGCAAGGCACCAGTGTTGAGAATGATCGTAGCGAAGATGTGTCTATTATCCTCACTGATTGTGGTCTGTTGGTCAGGAAGTCGAGGATCCAGTTGCAGACGGGAGTGCTGACTCCAAGTTCCATGCGTTTGGAAATGAGCTTGGTTTGGATAATGGTATTGAAAGCAGAACTATAGTCGGTGAATAGTGTCTGTTTGGCGATGGACTGATTATTATTAGCGATTCCATGTTGGTAGAAGACAGATTTGGATATATAATAGACACAAAATGCTGGGGTAACTCAGCGGGACAGGCAGCATCTCTGAAGAGTCTGACTTAAGTGTCTTTCTTATCCAGGTGTCCCAGGGATGAGTGTAGGGCAGGGAGATGACACCAACCATGGGCTTGTGGCGGTGGGCGAACTGCAGTGGATCAAGGCTGGTTAATTTGTACCTTTACCTGCCTCTCGAAGCTCATCCTCATTCACGTTGTATATTAATGATTTGGACGAGGGGATCGAAGGATTTGTGGCAGTTTGCTTCATTCTCACTTGTCTTCATGTCAAGTCAAGTCACTTTTATTTATATAGCACATTTACAAAACAACTCTCGTCGGCCAAAGTGCTTTACATTGGTAGAGGTACTAATGTTATACAACAATGGTTCATAGATAAATACATACATAAATACATACATAAATGCCTCACTCAGAGGGCGTCAAGAAAGGCTTGAGAGTAAAGATGAGTTTTTAGTCTTGAATTAAAGGAGTTGACGGAGGGGGCAGTTCTGATGGGAAGAGGGATGCTGTCTCTTCCATCTTCTTACCCCCACCCACCCACTCCATCAGTCTGAAGAAAGTTCTGACCCAAAACTTCACTGTCCATTCCCTCCACAGAAGCTGCCTGACCCTCGAAGCTCCTCCAGGATTTTATATTTTTACTAAATAATTTTGGTGATGGACTGATTATTATTAGCGATTCCATGTTTGTGGAAGATAGATTTGGGTATATAATAGACATGAAATCCTGGAGTAACTCAGCGGGACAGGCAGCATCTCTGAAGAGAAAGAACGGGTGACTTTTCGGGTCGAGACCCTTTTTCAGACTCCTTCATAGTTGCCACCCTGCTCACTCCATGGTCCTTGTGGTCGAGGGCTAATGAATAACAGCAGCTGCCTCTCAACTGCAGGCAATATAAACTGTTATTAAAAGATGCAACATATATTTAAGCTGTCGGAATCGACCCTGCCTACTGGCCTTTGCAAATTATTATTATTGATAAAAGGTCAATTTTATTTTTCTGTAATTTTGAATCTCGTCCACAATTAAAGCACATATTTTTGAAATCTAACCCACAACTTGTGCAGGGCCCTATTAATCCCATTTAAATGTTATCATTACTGAAATACTCAAAGCTTACGTTTTATGAATTTATAACCAAATTGTAAAGGGGCGGTGGGTTACGTAGCTGGACAATTACAGGGCTGGACAGGTAAATGTTTCTACAGGGTGAAGCACTTTAGAAAGATAGAAAACTGGTGCACGACTAGGCCATTTGGCCCTTCGAGCCAGCACCGCCATTCAATATGATCATGACTGATCATCCAAAAGCTGTACCCCATCCCCACTTTCTCCCCATATCCCTTGATTCCGTTAGCCCTAAGAGCTAAATCTAACTCTCTCTTGAAAACATCCAGTGAATTGGCCTCCACTGCCTTCTATGGCAGAGATTTCCACAGTTTCACAACTCTCTGGGTGAAAAGGTTTTTCCACATCTCAGTCCTAAATGGCCTACCCCTTATTCTTAAAATGTGACCCCTGGTTCTGGACTCCCCCAACGTCAGGAACACTTTTCCTGCATCTAGCCTGCCCAATCTCTTAAGTATTCTCTATGTTTTTATAAGATATCCTCTCATCCTTCTAAATTCCAGTGAATACAAGCCCAGTCGACCCATTCTTTAATCTATTTGCCTCTGCGTGCATCTGTAAAAGCAACCAAAGATTGAGGGGGGTGAGGGGGAAGAATATCTCCCAATAGTTTAGCAGCAGCTGATGCCCTAGTAATGTGATGGCAATTGGCTAGACAGGTGTCTGAATTATATTTGACGTGCGTAAAAAAGAAATCCTAATTAAATTAATTTCACTGATATTTTTGCAACCACCCACACAACAAGAGTTTGAGGGATAAATATAAAAGGAGCTAAATATAGTGTAGCACAGAGCGGCAAAGGGTATGAGAAGTTACAGCTGCACAGGATTGAATCGATCTATTTTTAGAGATTGTTCAAGGCTGGTACTTTGATTCCAGATTGGGTTGTACATGACACTGTACTGGCCATGTTATTATCTGGATGTGCTCCTTGTAGATTACCTCGATATAAATTTAAAATAAAATTCTCTCATGGCTTGCTGAGAAGACTCGTTGCCGTCGACACAAGAGGCAGAGTGATATTTGACACAGCAACCTCTCGGAGAAGATGCGTCGTATTTAGCCCAGCCCTCGAAATTGTGATTCAGGAATACTCCAGTCAAAACATGACACCTTTTTGATACATCTCGCAGCGCTCTTCTGTATCTCTGTTTCAAAGGGGGTGATTGAAACACGGCTGCTGCAGTTTCGCGGTGAATCTCTCATAAAATAATTACGAAGAGCCCTCGTCGGAAAGGGTTCTTGTTTCTGACATGTTGAACAAGCCGTTGACGTTTTCATGGCAGTCAGTCAAGCACATCAGTAATGCCAATCACTATTTGTGGTAAATTTCTACCATCTGCTAAAGAAAACCACTGCCTTGCGTCGGTGTGTTACTGCTGTCTCAGGATATCTTGCCATCAGGTTATCTCCAGTAAGATTCGACTGGACTGACACGACACGTGTCTGCTTAGGGCGGCGTGTCTAAGTGACTGAGCAGAAGTGATGCTCAGCTTTGGAGATTGAAAGTCAAACAACTTCAGACACTGGGCGATCATAAGTCGCCAAGTGCTTGAGCAATCCTGATGGAGGATCTACGACCTGAAACATCAACGCTGTTACTGATACTCAGCTCCAGAAATTGAAAACCAAACAACTGCAGATATTTGAACAACTCTGTTGAAGGGTCTTTGACCTGAGACATGAACTCTCTTTCTCCTTGCACAGATGCTACTTGGAGCACTTCCAATATTTGATCCTCAGTCTCACTGTTCAGAAAAATCCCACAATGTATCTTTAGGTTGGAAACGGTAGCACAATGAAGCAGCTATTGAATGTGAAAGCTTGAAAAATAGTAAGATTCTTTGAATTCTAGAGACACGAGAAATTGAAAATGCTGGACTGTTAAAATGTATGGTCGGTACGTCAAGTTGGGCTGAAGGGCCTGTTTCCATGCTGTATGACTCTCTGAGTTAATGTCTAATTCACATGGACGTGTTAGGCTGAAAGGCCTGTTTTCGTGCTATATGACTCTATGAAGCAACGTCTAAATCACATGGATGAGTTGGAGAAATGGGTGATGTTTCGGGTCAGGACTATGGAGGCCAGGCCTGTCTGTCCCCTCCAGAAATGTTGCCTGACACGCTGAGTTACTCCAGCCCTTTCTGTAAATTCGATGTGGATTAGTATCTCAGTTGGAGTGGAATTTGCAAATCATCCACCCAAGTTATTGTCAAAGTGGTGAATGAAGCAAACAATTCCAGGATAATTCAAAGGTAGACACAAATTACTGGTGTAATTCAGCGGGACCGGCAGCATCCCTGGAGAGAATGGGTGACGTTTCGGGTCGAGACCCTTCTTCAAGATATCCAGGATAATTCACATTGATTTCCCTTATGTAAAGCTCTGAGGGAGTGAAGAGGGTTTCAGCGGCAGTTTGAAGACACCAAAGTAACTGCGTGTCTTATTATTTATTTCTGGTCACTGGTGCTAAACGTCCTAAGAAATAGCATCAGTGCATAATATGCTGGCTCTGGACTTTACTCGACAGAAGTCTGGAATGGATTTCAGAGGCAGAACGCAGTGCACTGATGTGACTATAAAGTGCAATTAGCATGGCTGCACGTGGATGAGTTTCTACGCATTTTGTTTTGACAGTTTAAAAATGCAGGTGAGAACAAGAGCCCACGTCGAACTCTGCCAATTCAATAACAATTGTTTATTCCTATTATTGACAATAAAGAAGGTAAATGTTTTTAATTTGTAATTGTATCCTTGGGCATGTGCACAGGCTGTGATCTCACCTTGGCATGTCAAATAAGCACAGGAGGGTTTGGCTCAGTTCTCAGGGAATGCAGTGTAATCGTCCCGTGAATGTGATCATCAGGTGCAGTAAGTTTTCTTGGGTTCAAAGCGGCCGTTCACTCTTGGACACTCTGGCAGGGACAGCACAGATGTGCAGCAGTAGAGTTGTTGCCTTACTACGCCAGAGACACGGATTCAATCCTGACCACGGGTGCTGTCTGTACGAAGGTTCTACATTCTCCCTGTGACCATGTGGGTTTTCTCCTGGTGCTCTGGTTTCCTCACACACTCCAAAGATGTACAGGTCGGCAGGTTAATTTGTTTCGGTACAATTGTAAATTATGCCAAGTGTATAGGATAGTGTTAATGTACCGGATGATCGCTGGTCGGCGCGGACTTGGTGGGCAAGAGGGCCTGCTTTGGCACCATATCTTCTAAGGTTAAAGTTTTAACTAAGACTTTGACTCACTCTTCCATCTCCAATACTCGTTCACATTTTCATGGCATCTTCGCATGTGACTGCAGGAAATAGAACACCTGCCTTTTTAGTTCTGCCTTTTGCACCATCCAAGATCCTAAATATGCTGTCCTGATCATTCACCCCAAATTCAATGATGCCACCTTAGTTTTCCAGATTAATGTACCTCATTTATGCTCACACTGTCATCTCTACATTGGGGAAATCCTGTTCAAATTTGCTAATCGCTCTGTAGAGCAGTTTCATTCAGTCTGTTGCGATGATCCTGAGCTTCCATTGCCTGCTTCTTTAAATATCCATCCCACTCGCTCTCTGACTTCTGTCTTTGTTCTCATTCAAGATTCCAATGAAACTAAATATAAGTGCAAGCAACCTTTCTTCCAACATTACAGAATTGTGAAGCAAATTCAATCATTTCAAGTCATCAGCCATTCATATTTCCGGCATTTTTCTCCCCCTTCCCTTCTGGTAATATCAGATTTAATTTTGCTCTTATTTATTACACTACTGATGTGTCTTTTATTAGTCTCACAATGAGGCCGTGGAATTGAGTACAAGAATTGGAATGCCATTGCCCGACTCTCAGTCTCAAGTTGGGTCTCGACCAAAAACGTTACCTATTCCTTTTCTCCAGAGATGCTGCCTGGCTCGCTGACCGACTCCAGCATTTTTGTGTCTATCTTAGTTGGAATGCCTTGTTACAACTGAACAAAACATTGCTGCAGCAGCATATGGAATATTGTATATCATTCTGCTCACCGCACTAGTGAGGGACGTGGTAGCATTTGAAAAGGCGCAGAGGATATGTGTTAGGATGTTGCGTGGAATGGAGGACTTTAGTTACAAGGACAAATCGGATAGGGTTTGTTTTCACTGTGGGGTGACTTCATAGAGGTCTGTAAGATCTTGAAGGGCATAGGTACGTTAGATAGACAGTCTTTTTCCCAAAGTAGGGAGTTCTAGAGAGTTTATGTTGAAGGTGAGAAGGGAAACATTTTTAAGGGGATCTGTAGGTAAGTGGGTATATGGAATGAGATGCTGGATGGGGTGGTGGAGGCAGAGAGCCTTGTGGACTGGTACTTGGATAGGAAAAGAGGAGAGGGACATTGGCCTAATGCAGGCAAATGGGATTAGCTTTGATAGACTACAGGGTTGGCATGGATGAGTTAAGCTGAAGAGCCCATTACTGTGACCACCCTCTCTCAGCTACTATATCATTACTGGTATCTTCAATTGATCCAGGTGTCTGTTCACCATAGTTCTTTTTGTCTCTAACTCCCTTCCTTGAAGCTTAAAATTCGCTTAATTTCAAACTGGTTCTGATGAAAGGCCTTCTCCAAACATGTTGCCTGGCCTGTTGAATGTTGCCTGTAATGTCTGTTTTAATTTAACTTTCAGTTTTTTTACGCAGCTAGTTTTCATTAACTTGGGAACCTAAATAAGTCACGTCCTTTTGCAGAAAGGCATAAATGCTTTTTTTAAAGCATGGTGGGAAGTGGGGGGGAAACCAAAGCACACAGAGGAAACACACATGGTCACAGGAAGTTGCTAATTTGACATTCATCTTTATCATTCCACCATACTCTCTCGAGTAGAGTAGGTTGTATCATTTTAAGATGAAGGGGAAAAGATTTAATAGGAATCTGAAGGGTAACATTTTCACACAAAGGGTGGTGGGCGTATGGAACGAGCTGCCAGAGGAGGAAGTTGAGGCAGAGACTATTGCAATGTTGAAGAAACGGATAGACAGGTACATGGGTAGGACAGGTTTGGAGGGATATGGGCCAAATGCAGGCAGGTTGGGTCGAAGGGCCTGTATGACTTAATGACTCAATGACGCTATATAATCAATTAATATTATCAGTAGACTCATCTTTCATCTGTTGAATAGGGTTACACATTGCATTTGTCCTGCTCTCTCCAGAATATGATATCAACTTCATAAGTTCTTGCCAACAGTACCTCACTGAACTACAATCCTTCAGCACCATTCTCATTGCCAGCGTAGATTATATGTATACAGTGAGCTCTTCAGCTCCAACTTTTAGATCCTGATTAAAAACCCCTCTGGGGTGACTGCCTTAAAATAACAATCATTGTTTGTTAATCAATATTACATATAGATGACATTCACATCAGTATTGATGTGGATAGAGAACTGGCTGGCAGACAGGAAGCAAAGAGTAGGAGTGAACGGGTCCTTTTCAGGATGGCAGACAGTGACTAGTGGGGTGCCGCAAGGCTCAGTGCTGGGACCCCAGCTATTTACAATATACATTAATGATTTGGACGAGGGAATTAAATGCAACATCTCGAAGTTTGCGGATGACACAAAGCTGGGGGGCAGTGTTAGCTGTGAGGAGGATGCTAGGAGGCTGCAGGATGACTTGGGTAGACTGGGTGAGTGGGCAAATGCATGGCAGATGCAGTATAATGTGGATAAATGTGAGGTTATCCACTTTGGTGGCAAAAACAGGAAGGTAGACTATTATTTGAATGGTGACCGATTAGGAAAAGGGGAAATGTAGCGAGACCTGGGTGTCATAGTACACCAGTCATTGAAAGTAGGCATGCAGGTGCAGCAGGCTGTGAAGAAAGCGAATGGTATGTTGGCATTCATAGCAAAAGGATTTGAGTACAAGAGCAGGGAGGTTCTATTGCAGTTGTACAGGGTCTTGGTGAGGCCATACCTGGAGTATTGCGTACAGTTTTGGTCTCCTAATCTGAGGAAAGACATTCTTGCCATAGAGGAAGTACAGAGAAGGTTCACCAGACTGATTCCTGGGATGGCAGGACTTCCATATGAAGAAAGACTGGATAGACTTGGCTTGTACTCGCTGGAATTTAGAAGATTGAGGGGTGATCTCATAGAGACTTACAAAATTCTTAAGGGGATGGACAGGGTAGATGCAGGAAGATTGTTCCCGATGTTGGGGAAGTCCAGGACAAGGGGTCACAGTTTAAGGATAAGGGGGAAGTCTTTTAGGACCGAGATGAGAACATCGTTTTTCACACAGAGAGTGGTGAATCTGTGGAATTCTCTGCCACAGAAGGTAGTTGAGGCCAGTTCGTTGGCCATATTTAAGAGGGAGTTGGATGTGGCCCTTGTGGCTGAAGGGATCAGGGGGTATGGAGAGAAGGCAGGTACAGGATACTGAGTTGGATGATCAGCCATGATGATATTGAATGGCGGTGCAGGCTCGAAGGGCCGAATGGCCTACTCCTGCACCTATTTTCTATGTTTCCATGTTTCTATGACACTTGTAATCAGCTCTCTACACTAGAGTGTGCTCTACACTGTACTCTCTACACTAGAGTGTGTTCTACACTGTACTCTCTACACTTATTTTAGTTTAGTTTTGGGATACAGCGTGGAAACAGGCCCTTCGGCCCACCGAGTCCACCCCGACCAGTGATCCCTGCACATCAGGCACGTGCCATGAGTAATTACTCAGGGTT
Organism: Okamejei kenojei; assembly: GCA_035221665.1. Classification (NCBI taxonomy): domain Eukaryota; kingdom Metazoa; phylum Chordata; class Chondrichthyes; order Rajiformes; family Rajidae; genus Okamejei; species Okamejei kenojei. The sequence continues at coordinate 7,795,256 of CM069155.1, forward strand.
GGCACTCAGTCCGCTAAATAAAATATTAACCGCGCATGCGCAGATTGTTCGCTCCGTTAAATAAATAAATAAATAAAAACAGTGACATTTCAATTTGCCCAAGGCTTCCTAGTCCTAGACCAATTGGGGGAACAGTTCCTTTCACAGCGTGTGGAGAGTCTGTGTCAGGGGTAAAGTTGTGGGGAGGGCACGAGTGTTGAGAAGGAGGGTGTCGGGGATAATGCCAGAAGCTTACTCACACACCGCTGCCGCAGCTTTCCGAGCACGAAGCCCCCGCACTGTAGCTGGGGATAGAAGCAGCTCGGGTAGCCAGTGACTCCAACTCTCCCGCTTTCGGCGGGAGATCGCCTGCTGAAAGGCCATTTTCGCAAAATCTCCCGCTCTCCCGCTAAATAAACACAAAATGTACTTACCACATTATTGGTACTCAAGCTCCATTCTTCTCTCTTTGTTACCTAACATACACTTAAAATATTGACAAACCATATTTGAAAACCCCGCCAAGACACTTGCTCTGCGCATGCGCAGTAGACCGATGCGCATGCGCAGTGCTGCAAAGGCAGGATTTCTGCTGCCTTCAGCCCCGCTTATCATTGACGGCTTCAGGCAGCGCTGACGGCACGTGGGTTGCACAGAGCTTCCCGTGTTACAAGCGCTGCGGATGAAAGGCATGGAGAATTATGCCTACCTAAGAGATCGATCTCTTACATACGCATAATTCTCCCATGCCTTTACTATTTATATTTAGTTATCACCATGTTATAATATTAGTCAGGGTAGGCAGTGCCTACCTTGCCTGACCTGACGGCACGTGCCTGCTGCACATTAACACTATCCTACACACACACGCCAATTTACACATCCAGCAAGCCAATTAACCTTGTGTGGGAAGAAACCGAAGATCTTGGAGAAAACCCACGCTGGTCATGGGGAGAACGTGCAAACTCCGTACAGTCAGCACCCGTAGTTGGGATCAAACCCGGGCCTCCGGCGCTGCAAGCTCTGTAAGGCAGCAACTCTACCGCTGCGCCAACATGCCGCCCTTATGCGCACAATACAGAAATGTAGACTTATGTCTACATTTCTACATAACTATGTGGAGACTTAAGATTCAAGATTCAAGAGAGTTTATTGTCATGTGTCCCAGATAGGACAATGAAATTCTTGCTTTGCTTCTGCACAACAGAATATAGTAGGCATGAATACAGAACAGATCAGTGTGTTCATATACCATTATATAAATATATACACACATGGAAAAATAAACAGATCAAGTGCAAATAAACAGATAATGGGCTATTAATGTTCTTATGTAGAAAGTATGTTTCTACATAATTTGGCTGGGGTGTAAGAGTCATGATATCAGCAGTGTCATTTCGCACTGTCGCACTCAAACACAGTAAGGGTTCTGCCTGAGTTATAATGAGAGCTAAAATATTCCATCAGACACGGCTTCATAGGGTTGACGAGATTGATTGATTGATTGATTGATTGATAGAAGCAGCATGGAAACAGGATCATCAGCCCACCGAAGTCCACTCCGACCATCGATCACCCATTCACATTACTATGACGTTATCCCACTTTCCTATCTGCTCCCTATACACTACGGGCAATTTACAGAGGCAAATTAGCCAACAACGTTGCGCGTCTTTTTGGGATGTGCATGGTATCCAGAGCTGCTGAAGGAAACCTACATGGTCACAGTGAGACCTTGCAAACTCCACACAGCAGGCAAGGTCAGAATCAACGGCAAATCTCTGGCACTCTGTGACACTATGCCTCCCATTAAGGTACACGTGAACAACGATTACCTGTCATATCCACACAGGATAGGAAAGGCTCTAAGTCTAGTTTAGTTTATTAGTTTAGAGATACAGCTCTGTATCAAATCAGTTCTGGGCTGATTGACACTCAATGCATGATGTCTATAGATTACCAAGAGATGTGGGTGTGTAAAATGAGCAGTAATTCAGGCTACTGGTGCATTTGGTATGATGATAGCAGACCTAACAAAATATTACATCTTACTACCAAAGAGGGAAACTTGACCTTACACTAGATGCCTGACACACTCTTTTCACAATGTCCCAAAGAACTTATCATGCATTGAAATATTCCTGAAGTCATGTCATTATGTAATATTGGAAATACATCTGGTAATTCACGAACAATAAATTGTGATTTTGTGATATTAGTTCATGAATAAATATTGGTAAAGACACCGAGGACAACTACACTTCTTCGAAATAGTGTATAACGACATTTAATTTGAGAGAGCGGTCTTAAGATATGTCTTAATATAAATTATGTCCTAAGATATGTCTTAAGATTAATATTTCACTTGTAAAACAGGATTTCTGACAGTGCAGCCTTCTCTCAGTATCAGACTGGAGAATCACACTGGAATTTGTGCCCAAATTCTGGTTATTGAAGTAGATGGAAGAATCTACACTTGTATTCATCTTTAAATTCTCGTCAAAGCCAGAAATAAAAAATAAACCAGCATATTGAGCTAGGAGCCAGAGGAATACACAATGAAAGGTGGGAGCTTCCCATGGCAGGAGGTGTGTGCAATAGAAGTGGACAGGTGGTGATGAAGATCAGTCGTGAAATTCCCAATACGTATGGGAAAGTTTCCAAAGATGGACACAAAAAGCTGGAGTAACTCAGCGGGTCAGATAGCATCTCTGGAGAAAAGGAATACGCGACGTTTTCAGACGGAGAGTCAGGGGAAAGGAAAACAAGAGATATAGATGGTGAAGTGGAGAGATATAGAACAAATGAATGAAAGATATGCAAAAAAGTAATGACGATAACAGGCCATTGTTGGCTGTGGCCTAGGTGAGAACAAGTACGGACATAGAGACTCAACAAGACGGCTTTGAAGCTGGCACGACTTGGGTGGGGGACGAATGAAGGAGAGGAATTCAAGGGTTACTTGAAGTTAAAGAAACCAATGAGATGTAAGCTGCCCTAGCGAAATATGAGATGCTGTTCTGACTTGTTTCCAACAGGTTTCCAACTTGGCACGGGTGGGATATCTACCTCAAAGGAGTAGTTTGCTTACATTGATGTCAAACCAATAGCTTGAGTAATAAATGGAGGTTTCATTTCAGAATAATTCAGAATAATCACTTTCTTTTTTCGCTCTAACTGGGGTATTTAATCACTTATACTTCATCTACAAAAGTATTTCAGACTTGCTTCTGAACATAAACTGTAAAAACCTATTTAGACTCTTCTTCCTTCAACAGCCGGGACTGTGGCAGATATCTTTTAAACCCGTACCATGAAAGTGGACATAGTTTGTGATGGTAATCCGAACAGACCAGTCCATAGAATCCCCTCTGATGCAGAACCTGTGGCTCTTGCAGTTGGGATTTATGATTCCCTTGACCTGTTGAGACCTCCTTGCTTTTTGATAAACAGTTTGGCTGGCCCTCGAACAAAGTTCTCCAGTGGTTGCTAGGTGATAAAAACTGCCCTAATTACTAATCATGAACTTGGCATAAGTTACAAATTAGCAAAGGTTTTTTTACATCTGTGCAATTTGATTAAATCCAGTTCAAACCACTCCCTTCAGGTGAGGAACTCATTTGCAACAAACATGAACTGTTTTACTGAGCTTCTGAATGTTGGTAAGATGAGGTTCATTGTTCATTTGTGAGCTATATTACAAGCAGTGTTGCCTCCATCAAAACATGTGTCGTAAGGAACTGCAGATGCCGGTTTACACCGAAGATAGACACAAAATGCTGGAGTAAGTCAGCAGGACAGGCAGCATGTCTGGAGAAAAGGAACACGTTGGGCAGAAAGGCCTGTTTCCGTGCTGTATCTCTAAACTAAACTGAGTTGCAGATGTTTCGAGTTGAGGCCCTTCTTCAGACTGGGTCTGAGTTACTCCAGCATTTTATCTCCATCAAAGCATGTTTTATTTGGAGAGTGAGAGGAGCTAAAGGACTTGCCTGATTTTTGTCAGTGTAATATTATAAAGGGCCTGTCCCACTTTCCCGAGTTACTCACGAATTCTCCCGAGTTTTCCCCTTGATTCAAACTCAGAGAATGTCCGTAGAGAGTCCGTAGGAGGCCGTAGGAGTCCGTAGATATATCATAGCGGCTCGTTATGCCAGCCGTATGTACCTGGAGCATCAGGTAAGTCGGGACGTTTTTTCCAGCATGACAAAAAAGTCCACGAGTAAAAAGATAGTCGGGATGAGAAAAATTGCAACTTTCGTAAATCACAAAAATCTTGATTTTTTTTAAGGTTCCTTTCAATTCGGCAGATGACTCAGCAAAGTGGGACAGGCCCTTAACCAGTTGTTATAATCACAGATGTGATTTATTTTACCGTGTGATGTAAAGATTAGGATAAAAGTTTAGAAAATGTCACAAGGATGGCATATTCTTCAATTATGATGAAACATTTCTTAAAATATTCCATTTATTTCATCACATCTGTTTTGCGGTTACAGGGAAGATTTCAGAAACAGAAGTCATTTTGCATTTTGGAATTACATTCAGTAATTTTTCCTGTGCACTTAGTTAATCGGTAAACTCTGTGGAGTAGGAGGTTATTCGCTAGACAGGACTATCAGTCTGAAGAAGGATCTCATCCCGAAACATCACCCATTCCTTCCCTCCAAAGATGCTGCCTGTCCCGCAGACTGACTCAAGCACTTTGTGTCTCTCTTCGGTGTAAACCAGTACCTGCAGTGCCTTCCTATACATATCAGTTTTTATTGACAGAGGTTCACCTGCACCTCCTCCAACCTCATCTACTGCATCCGCTGCTCCAGATGCCAGATGATCTATATCGGTGAGACCAAGCGGAGGCTTGGCGATCGTTTCGCCGAACACCTCCGCTCGGTCCGCAATAACCAAGCCGACCTCCCGGTGGCTCAGCATTTCACCTCCCTATCTCCCATTCCGTATCCGACCTCTCGGTCCTGGACCTCCTCCACGGCCAGAGTGAGCAACACCGCAAGTTGGAGGAACAGCACCTCATATTCCGCTTGGGGAGTCTGCATCCTCTGGGCTTGAACATTGAATTTTCTCAATTCTGTTAACCCTTGCTGTCTCCTCCCCTTCCCACCTCTCCCTCAGCCCTCGGGCCCTGGCATTCCCTCTCTCTCTATCTCTCTCCCCCACCCTAGTCGCACTAGCTTCTCATTTTCACACCACAAACAGCTTACAATGGCTTGTTCCCTTTATCATCGATACTTTTTTGCATATCTTTCATTCATTGTTCTTTATCTTTCCACATCACTGTCTATATCTCTCGTTTCCCTGATCCCTGACCAGTCTGAAGAAGGGTCTCGACCCGAAATGTCGCCTATCTCCTTCGCTCCTTAGATGCTGCTGCACCCGCTGAGTTTCTCCAGCCTTTTGTGTACCCTCAGTTTTTATTATCTGGTTGAAAACAAATTAACATTGTACAGATAAATAATATCTGAATTTTAGCTGTTTCCATTGCGTTTTGTGAGTCAGGTGAATTTCCATTAATAAAAACCCAGCAAAGCCACAAAGATGTTGAAATAATGATATTTGACCCAAGTCTCCACACAGGTTCCCTACAGACATTCCTTGTGTGTATAGCTCCTTAGTGCAACTGGCACAATGAAGTATTGGTTATCAGGGACAAATTGTCTTAAACCTGGCTCCTATGCATTGCCTGGCAAAGGGCAGCAACAAGCAGGTCACTAAATAAATAAACATTAGTGTACAGTTTCATAAGGACATAAGTTCATAAGTGATAGGAGTAGAATTAGACCATTCGGCCCATCAAGTCTACTCCGCCATTCAATCATGGCTGATCTATCCTTTCCTCCTACCCCATTCTTCTGCCTTCTCCCCATAATCTCTGGCACACATACTAATCAACAATCTATCTATCTCTGCCTTAAAAATATCCATTGACGGCCTCCAAGCTTTGCGTGGCAAATAATTCCACAGCTTCGCCACCCTCTGACTAATTAAATTTCTCCTCATCTACTTCCTAAAAGAACGTCCTTTAATTCTAATCCTTTCATTTGTCCCTATTGCATCAACCTTTGAAGCATTTTTACACCTTAATCGTTTTCGTCTTTTTTATTTAAGATGCAGTATTTTCATTGACAGAAATCTGTGAGATTATTTACATTTGAATGTGGTTATCGGGACAACTGGGCGTGCTATGGAAATATTTCCACAGCACACTGGCCTTGAGCTGAATCTCCCGTGATCTTTATTTGACTCTCAGATGAATGACAGAAAAATAAATCCCATTAAGTTCTTCTGCGGACAATGCCACGACTGAACCAAATGGCGTGCTGCAGTCCGTGCGTTTGATTTATTAGATGCTAAAATCTGCTTTGTAAAATAAAAATTATACTGATAAGGAATAATTGCCATATTAGCAATTGCAAGCGTTTGGAGTACCATTGTTCATAGAAATTGACTTTTTCTCAGTGGCTGACGCCTTCTTCGAGCTGAGTACTGGGCAGAAGGAAATGATGGAGCTTTTCTCCTGAGGGGAGGTTGGTTTATACAATAAATGTTATCATTTTTTTCAGTGAGGCAGACAGAGGAGAGTGTGGTCGGAATTGGAAGGGCAGGAAAACATAACCCTCTGCACTTAAAATAGAGTTTTGCACTGGGAAGCTTGTTCCATTGTATATTCTGTAACGCATCCCCGTCAATACGAGCTATCTACATTAACTTCACCAGCAAACTGCTGGTCTGACTCCTCATAATACAATCATCGAATTATACAATCACAGAAAGAGGTTTTTCCTCCCATGTAGCCTATGCTGGTGGAGCAATCTCATCAGTTCCATTTCATCTGGCCCTCTATTGTTATTTTAAGATTCAAGATTCAAGAGAGTTTATTGTCGTGTCCCAGATAGGACAATGAAATTCTTGCTTTGCTTCAGCACAACGGAATATAGTAGGCATGAATAATATAGAACAGATCAGTGTGTCCATATACCATTGAATATATATATATATACACACATAAATAAGCATATAAAGTGCAGTAGGCTAATTAAAGTTCAGATTTTGTTTGAGTTGAGTGCAATAGTCTGATGGCTGTGGGGAAGTGGCTATTGCTGAACCTGGTTGTTGCAGATTTCAGGCTCCGGTACCTTCTACCTGAAGGCAGCGGAGAGATGAGTGTGTGGCCAGGATTTTCTCCAGAATATTTAATTCAATTCCTATATGAAGGCACGGGCTGATGCTGCTACTTCCTCCTTCACAGACAATGAATTCACAATCGTGATTGCTTCATGAAAAATAATTTTGCCGACAATGTTAAATCTGTGAATATGGGTGTAAAGCATGTCTCCCGCTCTCATATGCCCCCCTCCCAGCTTACGCAGAAGACAGAGGATGTTGAAAGATTGGCGCACTATCGGGGCTAACCCTGACCTTCCCATCCACGCTGACTTGAACAATCTGCCCAACATGCGCCTGAAGTCCCGCAAACCCTTCTGGTCTTCAGTCAAATCCCTGGAAGAATTTGATGCCAAGACTGAGTGGCTCAGAGCCTGGAAAGATACCAACGCCAACAACGGAGAGGTCATCACAGACCCCACAGTGAAACCACCAGGATTTGTGGCTAACCTTGAACAGAATCTGCACCCTCCATGCAAGAAGAGCCCATCACCTGCATGAGTGGGGGATGACAGACAGCCCTGCTTGTGTCTGTGGACATCCAGACCAGACCATCCCATACATCGTGAATGACTGCTCACTGAGGCTTTTCCCTGGTGGCATCAAAGCCATCCCCCCAGTAACTGATGCTGTCCTGGCCTGGATGTCTACCCTTGATCTGCAACTTTAGGCTGTACACGCCCTACGCAAGAAGAAGATGAACCGATCCACAAATAAAACTGTGAATGTTGGAAAATTAAAATGAAATGTAAAATGCAGGATATACACAGCAGGTCAGTCAGCAACTGTGAAGAGTGAAACTGAGTTAATGTTTCAGATTGACCAACTATTATCAGATCCACTGGAGAAAGGAATATTTGGGAGAAAACGTGATCCTGTTGCACGTGTCTCAATTGTGATGTTTGTTGTTTAGTTTAGAGATATAGCACAGAAACAGGCCCTTCGGCCCTCCGAGTCTGCGCCATCCAGCGATCCCAGCATATTAACACTACCCTTACACACACTAGGGACAATTTACATTTATACGGACCTGATTAACCTACAAACCTGTACGTACAAACTCCGTACAGATGGTCTGGATCAAACCCGGGTCTCTGGCGCTGCTAGGCAGCAACTCCACCGGCTGCGCCACCGTGCCGCCCCAACGTTTGAGACATTGATTCTGTCTTCCCTCATGCGGTCTTGCATTTTCTGCTTTTATTTCCTCCTAGTCATGAATTTGAACATCTCTACCCAATCTTCTGCTGACCTTCCCCAGGTATAAGAGGCAGATCGATGTGAAGTGTTTCCGGTACGGAAACTGCTGCTTGTTCCCGGCTGTCATGCATTTAAGTGACACAAATCAGGTCTTGCAAATTTCCTTTTCAAATTCCTTTTGTCTCCTAATTTTCTGAAGGGAAATAACTCAGGCTCTTCCGCAGCTCGACAAATGCCAGCAACCCTCCAGCAGTTTGCCCGAATGGCCACGGTTCATGTGTCAGCTGAATGAGGGTAAGCAAAGCATTGGGCCATGATAGGCATCAATCTATACCAATCCCATCCTGCCACTTCCAAGTACACGGGCTATTTTACACTTGCAACAATGCTGCTGGAAATCCCATGACCCAACGGGTTCATATCTGCAGTTTACCGAATGGTCATTTTGAAGCAGGAAAACTGACCACTGCTCCTATCTACCTTTACAGAGCTTCCCTGGGTTCTGAACCACACCACATGTACACGAGGGAGCTCCCATAAATAGCATTAAATTCAAACAAGAACCAGGCATGAAAAGTAAACCTGTACACATATAACCTGCCCACAGTAATCCGACAGCCTTGTCTCTTCAGAACGCAGTCTGCCAGATTCATTGTGAGAGGCCACTTAAGAGATTTGCTTTGGAAATTGACAAGCAATTGCTACTATTGATACTTGTTGAACAAAACTCTGTGAAATGATGTGACAGCGACTGATACTTAAAACACTGAGTGTGGGAGATCCTAAATCTGTATGGTTGTAGCTAGTCTGAGAAGACTATAAATAAATGTCCTCATCAGCACCATTCATCTTAATGCTTGCAATGGGGAGAAGGCAGGCATGGGTTATTGATTGGGGACGATCAGCCATGATCACAATGAAGGGCCGAATGGCCTCCGCCTGCACTTATTTTCTATGTTTCTATGTTTCTATTAGTTATCACATTGAGTATTTTCTGACATGAACAAAATCGACTTATGGACATCTGTAAACATAATCCATTGGTAAACCCGGGTAAGGCCTGTATAGGCAACCCAAAACAGTTATTAGCCATCATTTATTAGTTTACTTTAGATTAGTTTAGAGATACGGCACAGAAATAGTCCCTTTGGCCCACCGAGTCTGCACTGACCAGCGATCCCCACATAATAACACTGCCCTACACACAATACCGACAATTTACATTCATACATTTGTACATTTTTGGAGAGTGGGAGGAAATTGAAGATCTCAGAGAAAACCCACGCGGTCACTGGGAGAGCGTGCAAACTCCGTGCAGACAGCACCTGTAGTCGGGGTCGAACCCGGGTCTCCGGCGCTGAAAACGCTGTAAGGCAGCAACTCTACCGCTGCGCCACTGTGTCGCAATTTGTTCTTGCATCTAAATCAGCACAGACTGGAATCAAGGTTCGGGCTTGGCAGGTTTGCGCAGCTAGGTTTCAAATCAAACAGTGCGGGTAGAAGAGCTGAATAACATGCGATTTAATTGATGTGAGCAGTGAAGTGAGCACTATGGGTCATTGAGACAGTGATATGGGTGTCATTTCTTTGAAATTTCATGCACATTCTCCTCATTTGCTTAATTTTTAAGTAGCTATTGTGCTTAATAGAATTAGTGAAAAATATTAGCCGCACCTGAGTTCATTTTATAGTGGCTGATTCGTGCTGAAGCCGTTTTCCTAATGATCTATCATGTTCAGAGATAAAGCTTGTGTCCTGCACAAGATCAGGTCTCAAACCGTGGCATGTTAAACAAAACCAGGCACGTGAAAGAAGGTAAGGACAAGAAACAGACAGTCCTGTTTGTATTATGTTGCTGGGCCTTCCCCAGTACACACAGCCTATTTCATTAATCACTGCCTGTCTACACTGTTGCATCCCTGAAATTAATCTCATCTCAGAATTGCTGCCTGAAGCTCAATTTTTAATATAGACAAAGCAAACTGCTGTACCACACGAAAACTGCTGCATAGTGTTAATAGAGTTGCTGACCTTCACAACGCAAGGTTTTACAAGCCATTTGAACATTAGTTTTCAAATGTAGACGATAATAGATTTGCTCTTGACATCAAATAATGACAAGATACAAATAATATTATTATTTTGAAGGTATGTACATTTTTGTTATTTTTAAGAAGAGAATATTCCAGCTCTTCCATCCTGAGGCCGGCTAAGATGATGTCTGCTGACATTTCGGAGAAACCTTCGTTGAAGCTGGGTTCGGTAATGAAGGGCTCAGCAAATCTGTCATCTAGTTCCAGACTTGCCAAACCGAGTTTAAGCCCAAGAACGACTCCTCAATGACTGGTCGATTGTTGCCGATTTCCTTCAGGGTGGCACGGTGGTGTAGCAGTAGAGTTGCTGCCTTACAGCGCTTGCAGCGCCAGAGACCCGGGCTCGACCCTAACTACGGGTGCTGTCTGTACGGAGTTTGTACGTTTTCCCCATGACCTGCGTGGGTTTTCTCCGAGATCTTCGGTTTCCTCCTACACTCCAAAGACGTAGAGGTTTGGAGGTTAGTTGGCTTGGTGTATGTGTAAATTGTCCCTAGTGCGTGTGGGATAGTGTTAATGTGCGGGGATCGCTGTAGGCGCGGAATCGATGGTCCAAAGGGCCTGTTTCTGCGCTGTATTTCTAAACTAAAGTAAATTAAAAGAGGCAAGATTTTGCCCATTGCCGTGCGCCTGATTTAAGTTCCATGTATCTTTCACTTGTTAATCGGGGCAATGGTAGATTGTGAGTGGAACCATGCCCTTCAGGTCTGATCATTTTAAACAGGCACTGCTTTAGAATAGACAATAGACAATAGGTGCAGGAGTAGGCCATTTGGCCCTTCGAGCCAGCACCGCCATTCAATGTGATCATGGCTGATCATCCCCAATCAGTACCCCGTTCCTGCCTTCTCCCCATATCCCCCGACTCTGCTATTTTTAAGAGCCCTTCTTCTTTCGTGTGGCGTGCACAGCCTAAAGTTGTTGGACAACTCGTTCTATTTGATCTTCCGCTTGTGCACGTCGAGTTGATTGCATTAGTCGAAACAGGGCGGAGCACGTGAAGGTTGCAATCTTCCACCGCTTTAAGAGCCCTATCTAGCTCTCTCTTGAAAGCATCCAGAGAACCTGCCTCCACCGCCCTCTGAGGCAGAGAATTCCACAGACTCACCACTCTCTGTGAGAAAAAGTGTTTCCTCATCTCTGTTCTAAATGGCTTACACCTTATTCTTAAACTGTGGCCCCTGGTTCTGGACTCCCCCAACAGCGGGAACATATTTCCTGCCTCTAGTGTGTCCAAGCCCTTTACAATCTTATATGTTTCAATGAGATCCCCTTTCATCTTTCCAAACTCCAGAATGTACATGCCCAGCTGTCCCATTCTCTCAGCATATGACAGTCCCGCCATCCCGGGAATTAACCTTGTAAACCTCCCGCAATAGCAAGAATGTCCTTCCTCAAATTAGGGGACCAAAACTGCACACAATACTCCAGTTGTGGTCTCACTAGGGCCCTGTACAACTGTAGAAGGACCTCTTTGTTCCAATATTCGATTCCTCTTGTTTGAAAGGCCAACATGCCATTCGCTTTCTTCATTGCCTGCTGTACCTGCATGCTTACTTTCATAGACTGATGTACAAGGACCCCCAGATCCCGTTGTACTTCCCCTTTTCCCAATTTGACGCCAACTTGATAGTAATCTGCCTTCCTGTTTTTGCTACCAATGTGGATAACCTCACATTTATCTGCATTAAACTTCATCTGCCATGCTTCTGCCCACTCCCCCAACCTGTCCAAGTCACCCTGCATTCTCATAGCATCCTCCTCACAGTTCACACTGCCACCCAGCTTTGTGTCATCTGCAAATTTGCTAATGTTACTTTGAATCCCATCATCCAAATCATTGATGTATATTGTAAATAGCTGCAGTCCCAGCACCGAGCCTTGCGGTACCCCACTAGTCACTGCCTGCCATTCTGAAAGGGACCTGTTAATCCCTACTCTTTGTTTCCTGACTGCCAACCACTTCTCTATCCATGTCAGCACTCTACCCCCAATACCATGTGCCCTAATTTTGCCCACTAATCTCCTATGTGGGACCTTATCAAATGCTTTCTAAAAGTCTAGGTGCACTACATCCACTGGCTCTCCCTTGTCCATTATCCTAGTTACATCTTAAAAATATTCCAGAAGATTAGTCAAGCCTGCCTATTTTACAAGATTACTTTTGAATGCTGGGAAGTTTTCAGTTTAGTTCATAGATACAGCACGGAAACGGACACTTTGGCTCATCAAGTCCACCAACTCACTCTAGTTCCATGCTATCCCACTCTCTCATCCACACCCTGCATGTTAGGGGCAATTATACAAAGGCCAATTAACCTACAAACCCGCACATCTTTGGGACTTTGCTGGCTTTACCTTGCACTAAACGTTATTCCCTTATGCCCCTGTCCCACTTAGGAAACCTGAACGGAAACCTCTGGAGACTTTGCGCCCCACCCAAGGTTTTCATGCGGTTCCCGGAGGTTCCCGGAGGTTTTTGTCAGTCTCCCTAATGGTTGAAAGTGGTTTCCGTTTTAAAAATCAGTAATTTTTTAGTCGAAGCCAGTTGCGATGCTAGTTGAAGGTGGTTGCCGGAGGACAAAAACCACCAGGAACCTCCGGGAAGCGCACAGAAACCTTGGGTGGGGCGCAACGTCTCCAGAGGTTTCCGTTCAGGTTTCCTAAGTGGGACAGGGGCATTATCATGCATCTATATTGCAAATGGCTCGATTGTAATCATGTATTGTTTTCTGCTGACTAGATAGCACGCAACTAGAAGCTTTTCACCATACCTCGGTACACGTGACAATAAACTAAAACTGAACTGAATGTGGAAGGAAACCGGAGCACCTTGAGAAAACCCACCCAGTCAAAGGGAGAACTTGCAAACTCCACACCGACAGTATCCGAGGTCAGGATCAAAGCAGGGTGTCCGGCACAGTGAGGTTGCAGCTCCAACGACTGCGTTCCTATACCACCCGTGTGACAGGGCCATGGGTGCATGGGTGGGGGGGGGGGGAGTGTGTATGGGGCGGTAGATAGTAGTTGTTGATTGCCGGTAGCCAAAAGTAAAAAGTAAACCTCTACCCATCGCTAATGTTAATGCCATCCATAATCAAATCATGTTGGCAGATTTTCTTCCAGTTGCCAAAGTGACCAACAAAGTAGGCGTGTGTGAGGAAACAGATTTATTATCACATTTCTCACTTGCGTTGAGAAAATATATGTGACAAATTGAATTATTCAATGTTTTTGAGTTATTGCATGGTTATTTAGAATATAGCCTATTTGTAAGAAATTTCAAATGGATGTACTTTAGACTTTAGACTATAGACTTTAGATATTTTAGACTTAAGACTAGAGATACAGTGTGGAAATAGGAGGTAGTCAAACAATGCTGGAGTAATTCAACTGGTGAGGCAGCATCTCTGGAGAGAAGGAATGGGCGACGTTTCGGGTCGAGACCCTTCCTCAGTCTGAAGATGGGGCTTTATCTCTGATTATTTTAGATAGGCCCTATTTTGGAAGTGTTGCTTATTTTACATCTCTCCCCAGATTAGTTTCCAATGCAGGGCAGTTGAGTGCATTGGAGGCCAGTATAATGGTAATTAATTGAAAGGTACAGCATGGAAACAGGCCCTTTTGGCCCAATAAGTCCATGATGACCCGTTCACCTGAGTTCTATGTTACTAACTTTCACATCCACACACTAGGGGCAATTTACAATTAACCTACAAATCATCATATTCATAATCATGAACATACTTTATTAGCCAAGTATGTTTTGCAACATATGAGGAATTTCATTTGCCGTACAGTCATACCAATAAAAAGCAACAGAACACACAAAGTACATTTTAACATGAATATCCACCACAGTGACTCCTCCACATTCCTCACTGTGATGGAAGGTGAAAAAAAGTTCAATCTCCTCCCTTTTTGTCCTCCAGCGGTCGGGGGCCTCTAACATTCCGTTGACGGGGCGATCTTGGCTCCCGTAGCCGGCGGCGGGCTCCTCGTTGGGGAATCTCAGCTCCCCCGCACCGGACGATCGTCCCCGGGTAGGGGCTAGTCGATCGTCGTGCGGCTTTTGGAGCTTCCCGACTTAAACCGAGACTGCGAGCTCCTTGATGTTAAAGTCCGCAGGCCGCAGTTGGAACGTCGATCCCAGGCAAGGAATTGGCTCCGATGGTAAGTCTACGCCCCGCTGTGAGGCTCAAAGTCAGTCCCGAGCAAGGCCTCCAGCTTCACGATGATAGGCCGCAGAGCGATCAGAGATACGATCCGGAAAACAATCGCATCTCTGGCAAGGTAAGAGTTTGAAAAAAAGTTTCCCCCGACCCCGTCCCCCACTTCCCACATAAAACAAACCAGAGAACATTAACACATACTTTTTAAACACACTAAAATAAGAAAAAGCAAGACGAAAAGGACAGACAGACTATAGGCGAGGCTGCCATCGAAGCGCCACCCAGTGGTTGCTCCCACAACCTTCATGTCTTTCAGAAGTGGGAGGAAACTGGAGCACAGAGAGGAAACCTACATGGTCACAGGGAGAACGTGCAAACTTCACACAATAAGCATCAGAGATCAGGATTGAATCCAAATCTCTGTGGCTCTGAAGCAGCAGTTTTACCGGATGTGCCATTGTGCCGCCACAAAGCCACCGTGCTCCCCACACTAAATACTAATTGTTCAGTAGAAACAAGGAACTGCAGGTGCTGGTTTTACGAAAAGAAGAGACAAAGTGCTGGAGTAACTCAGCAGGTCAGGTAGCTTCTCTGGAGAACAGGGATAGGTGACGTTTCAGGTCAGGACCCTGCTTCAGACTGATTGTGGGGGTGGGGGATGGGAAGAAAGCTGGAAGAGAGGAGGGACAAGTCAAAATCTGGCATGTAAGTGGTAGACATACAAATTGAAGGAACAGCATCTCATATTTTGCTTGGGCAGCTTATAAATCAGCGGTATGAATATTAATTTATCTAATCTGAAATACCCTTTTTCTAATCTGAAAATTCCTTCTCTCCCCATCCATCCCGACCCTAGTTGTCCTGCTAGTTTCACTGTTCCTGTTCCTTAATTATCAACTCCTCCACAGCCAACAATGGACCATTGTGGGTTCCTTGGCCATCGGTGGCAGCTCCGAATTGTTTTGTACCTTTTCATTCCTCTAGTTTCCCTCTCCCCTAACTAACTGTAGAAGGGTCTCGACCCAAATTGTCACCTCTTCCTTAGCTCCAGAGATGGTGCCTGCCCCCTGAGTTACTCCATCTTTTTGTGTCTATCTTCCAAGTACTAGGTTGATACAGGTGAGCGGGTTGTACAGTGTTAGCTGTCAACCGTAAACCTCTACATTTCCTCTGGTTATGACAATCTATGGAGTGTCCTACAGGCTGCAAATATTTTCCAAATGATCGCTGTTCACAGCTGAGGTGATAATGTTCGTGTGGGCAGGCGCGATGCTGCCTCACAACATCCTGTCCTTCTCAACACCCAAGTTGTTCCTCTCTCTGGCAGCAGTCACTGAGACTGACTCGGACACTCTCTCAACATGTACTAATCATGCTGAGCACAGCTGCAGTCCATCATCACCACTTAGACTGCTTCTTCCACTCCAGTCACTTGCAAAGGTGCCACATACAGTGCACTAAATACCCTGGATTATTCAGGCAAAGATTTGCTGGGATGCAACAGATAGAATAACGAGCTGGTAACCTTCCATCATTAAATCTGCTTCACATCCTCGCAATGCGTTGATATGCCAGCTCTGCCTTGTGAACACCATGTTATAACTGTTGGCCTTGTCGGCTGGAATCAAATGGGTGATAGTGTATCAGCCACCAGTTTCACATTTATCTTTATCTTTAGAGATACAGCGTGGAAACTGGCCCACAGAGTCCACACCGACCAAGGATCACCCCGTACGCTAGAACTATCCTACACGCAAGGGACAATTTACATTTTTTACTGAACCCTATTAACCTACAAACCTGTATGTCACTGGAGTGTGGGAGAAAAACTGGAGCACCCTGAGTAAATCCACGCGATCTCAGGGGGAACGTACAAACTCATACAGACAGCACCCATAGACAGTATTGAACCCGGGTCTCTGGTGCTGTAAGCCAGCAACTCTACAGCTGCACCACCGTGCCACCCAAGATCTCAAGTCTATCTATTTCACTTGCTTCAGATAATTTGTATATGCTTGGAAATTAATTTTGCTTCATTTTGTTTTTAAATCATTTTGTATTACTCTGTAAATCTGGCTGGGTATTTCCAATCATTAATCCCCCGGATGACATTGATCGGACCTTCCACTCTAGGTTTGTGATGATGCGCACTCACCCACATCATGTCCCGCCCCCATTGCCTGCTGACTGACGTCTCTCTCGTCCAATCGGCACCCTCGATCAGCAGTCCCACCTCCACTGTCTCGCTGAAAGCGGAGATTTTAAAATCCGGATTACAAAAACTTGGGGGGATGTCCCCCTCTTCTCAAAACGTGGAGGGGACGTGTCCCCTTTGCCCCCCCCTGAGTTTTCCGCCCCAACTCCATGCAACATTCCTTTTGGACTATTGCAGGGTAGTTAGACAAGGAACAAAGGAGGATCCGGCATGGGAGGACCGCCGTGAGGTCATAAGGTCATAAAAGATAGGAGTAGAATTAGGCCATTCGGCCCATCAAGTCTATTCCGCATTCAATCATGCCAGATCTATCTCTCCCTCCTAACCCCATTCTCCCCATAACCTCTCTCACCCATACTAATCAAGAATCTATCTGTCTCTGCCTTAAAAATATCCACTGACTCACTTTGCCTCCACAGCCTTCTGTGGCAAAGAATTCCACAGATTTACCACCCAATTACTAAAGAAATCTCTTCTTCTTCCAAGCCTATTCAGTGCGTTTCAATATGGTCCCCCCTGATTCTTCTAAACTCCAGTGAGTACAAGCCCAGTGCCCTCAAATGCTCAACATAGGATAACCTACTCATTCCTGGCGAGGGGGGGGGGGAGAACATAGGTAGACCTGGCGCGGGGGTACTTTTTGTAAGCACCCTCTAAGTGGCGACTATTTGTATACCTTGGGTATGGAAGCAAAGAATTTCACTGTGACTTGTCACAAGTGACAATAAAGTATTAATTAATTAATCAATTCATTAATTCATTAATTCATCCATTCAAGGTAACCTGCAAAAACTTGCAGGTAAGTGATGGTTCATAGTTACCTAAACCATTGCCCATTCCAACCTTAAAGCTGTGCCCACAAATCTCCAGCACGCTTCCATTCTGTATTCATCACCGTAAACTCAAGATTGTACAAGATGTTGGTGAGGCCACATTTGGAGTATTGTGTTCACATTTGGTCCCACTGCTGTTGGACAGATGCTTTTAAACTGGAAAGGGTGCAGAGAACATGTACATGTTGCCAGGATTTGAGGGCCTGAGCTATAGGGAGAGGTTCGGCAGGCTAGGACTTTATTCCTTGGAGTGCCGGAGGATGAGGGGTGATCTTATAGAGATGTATAAGATCTAGAGGGGAATATATAGCATAGATGCACAAAGTAGGGGAATCCAGAACCAGAGGGCATAGGTTTAAGGTGAGAGGGGAAAGATATATTAGGAACCTGGGGAGCAACGTTTTCACACAGGGGGTAGTTGGTATATGTATATACCAACTACCAGTTGGCTCCCCCAGGAATACACATATATATATATATGTATTCTTTCTGCACACTGAGCTCTTTTTTTCCCATGATTATATTGTTTACTTTATTTACATATTCGGTTGTGCTGCTGCAAGTAAAAATTAATTGTTCTGTCTGGGACATAAGACAATAGACTCTTGATTGAGTCACAACTTAGCTGTGCAATGCACGACTACTAAGGTCCAAGTAGGTCTGTAGGTCCAGGACACACTGCTCTCTCTGCTCCTTCAACATGCACCGTGGTGAGTTTCATGTGCTGCTTGCAAAGCAAGGTGGTCTATAAGCCCAGGAGCCCAAACTCTACCTGCTGAATAGGAGCTTCGCCAAATGTGCCTTTGCATCAGTTTGGGCACATAGATTTGGATAATGTACTACCCATGTGGTCTTTCCCCAGCAATATCTTCTTGTCCTTACAACTTTGGTGTCCTCAATCTCGCAAGGCACAAAGCGAAGTCCCAGATGAAGTGCAGCTGTAAAAGCTTTGAAATGTGAGTTGCATTCCCTGTTGGAGAGGAGCAGCAACTGCAAGAACGGGCAGAAGGTAATTTTAAAAATGCTAATCCTAACCGTAGCGTAAATCAACCACCACACTCCGTCACCAGCAACAATGCCCTCCTTCCAGGAACACAATTAGATTAAACCTTGCCCTACTTTGAGAACTGGAATTCAGCTGGGTTAATAACAAAACTAACTGGCATAAATTTTATGATCAGTTTGCACAAAGATGTTGTTCTCGTGTTAAACACTGAAACACGACTTCAAAAAGGACCCGCTGGCATCTGCCTGAAACACTGCCCAATATATAACCCTGAACCAACAGCATTATAAAAAACAAACATTTTGTAAATTATTTATTCGCTGCAAATGGGAATTTGCAGTGCACATGTTAGCTGCCAGCATTATAGCAGTACTTACATTCAAAAACTTAATTAGATTGTATGTGTGGGAAGAAACTGTAGATGCTGGTTTACACCGAAGATAGACACAAACTGCTGGAGTAACACAACATCCATGAAGAATGCAAATAAGTGACGTCTCGGGTCTAGATGAGGGTTACTTGAAATTAGAGGATGAAAAGAACAAAAGTCACCCTCTCTCTCCACCCCACTCCCGCCCAAGTTGTCCTCCTAGTTTCCCCGCTAAATTTCACTGTTCATATCCCCTCATTATCACCTTGGACCATTGTGGGCTCCACCTTTCTTTGATCATTGGTGCTGGTTTTGATTTGTTCTTTTCATACCTTTCATTAATTTGTTCTTTGTACCTTTTTATACATCTAGTTTCTTCTCTCCTGACTCTCAGCTTCAAGAAGGGCCTCGACCCGAAATACATACAGTTCCTTTTCTCCAGAGATGCTCCTGAACCACTGAGTTACTCCAGCATTTTGTGTCTATAATTAGATTGTTTAGTACTATAAGACATCCTAAGATCATGAAAGGCTCTATATAAATGCACACTTTCTTTCTTCACTTTTTGCCTTGCTTTTTCTGTCACACACACAAGAAACTGCCTCCAATTTTCTCACCTTCACTCGGTCCGCCTGGACCTACCTGATCTCCCGTTTGCCAAACACTTTCATTTCCCTTCCCATCCCCACACTGACCTTTCTGATCTAGGCCTCCTCCATTGTCATAGTGAGGCCAAATGCAGTTTGGAGGAACACCATCTCATATATTAGCCCGGGCAGCTTGCAGCCCAGTGGTGTGACGATTAATTTCACTAACTTCACGTAACCCTTGCAACCCCCTTTCTCTCCATCCCTCCCACAACTTGGTCGTACCAGCTTCAAAGTCATCTTGTTGCGTCTCATTGTTTGTAACTCGTTTTCACTTAACACACAGCTAACAATGGCCTGTTTCCTTTATCATCGTTATTTTGTTTGCATATCTTTTTGCATAATTCTACATTTATTCTACATCTCTCTACATCACCCTTTCCCCTTTCCCCTGTCTGAAGAAGGGTCTCGACCCGAAAGGTCAGCTATTCCTTTCCTCCAGAGATGCTGTCTGACCCGTGGAGTTACTCCAGCATTTTGTGTCTATCTCCAATGACTAACATATGTATTTCAATTACATCTTTTTGTGGGAGTGACTGTTAATGGTCAATTTTCCCCACGGATGCAGTCTGACATGCTGTCTCCAGCTCTTTCTGTTTTTATTTTAGATTTCCAGCATCTGCGGCTTTTGAATTGTGTGTCCCCTTCCCAACAGTTGGCTCTCCCAGGAATAATTAAACCTATAAATATTAATTTACGCCAGTGAATTGCATCTAACTTACGGTACAGCCATTCTTCAATTTATAAAAGAAATGCTTTCTTAAAACTTGTTTCACGAAGCAAAATGTAACAAATTGAACGCGCTGTGCAAAATGTATTATGGGCAATCATGTACCAGGTTGTATTTCTATGCATAGAAAATGTGTTTTCTCCAGTGAAAAATAGCTTTGTAAATCAAAGGTACATGCTGCAAAAAATCAATGGTGAAAACTTGTTAATTGAGCACACATAAGATTTACTCTTCTTAAGGTCATAAGGAATAGGACTAGAATTAAGGCCATTTGGCCCATCAAGTCTACTCTGACATTCAATCATGGCTGATCTACCTCTCCCTCCTAAAGGGCCTGTCCCACTGTACAAGGTAATTCAAGAGTTCTCCCGAGTTTCCCCAGATTCGAACTCGGAGAATTACAGTAATAGCCGCTCGTAGGTACTCGGGGCTCTTGTGAAAATGTTTTAACATGTTTTAAAAAAATGTCAAGAGTATACCGCGTTTCCCGAGTACCTGCCGTTAGCGTTACGAGCCGCTAAGAGACGTCCTGAGCTCCGACGTACCCGCTACGTACATTCTACGTACTTACCACAAGTTTGATTTTTTTTTTCAGCTCGGGACAGCTCTTGGGTAAACTCGTATAGTGAGACAGGCCCTTAACCCCATTCTCCTGCATTCTTCCCATAACCTCTGACACCCATACTAATCAACAATCTATCTATCTCTGCCTTAAAAAAATATCCATTGACGGCATCCACAGCTATGTGTGGCAAATAATTCCACAGATTCACCACCCTCTGACTAAATACATTTCTCCTAATCTCCTTCCTAAAAGAACGTCCTGTAATTCTAATCCTTTCATTTGTCCTATTGCATCTACCGTTGCAGGATTTTTACACCTTAATCGTTTTCGTCGTTTTTATTGAAAATGCAGTATTTTCATTGACAAAAGTCTGAGATTATTTACATTTCAATTATTTAATCAAGAACCCTGTGTCAGTAAATGTGCCTAAAGCTCCTTGACTGCTCCGACTCAGTATACAATTGTGAAGGAGTTAGGGTCATGAAGATAGACACAGATTGCTGGAGTAACTCAGCGGGACAGGCAGCATATCTGGAGAGAAGGAATGGGTGACGTTTTGGGTCGACACCCTTCTTTATTCTTACGGACAATATCTGGTAGTTGTGGAGCATTGTCCGTCAGTGCACACGGGTCCCACAGACAGTTAATTTCAGAGACCCATCTACAGCCTAATGCAATGACAACACCACTACATAGGCATACATAACTCATGTCACTTAAATAGCATCATTTTGATGAATGCTGGTGGGAACCCGCGGGAATCTGACATCTATCCAGCAGCAGGCAGTTGAACCACCGTTCAGCAATCAGTGGTTTATGGTTTTTGATCGGTCAGCTCTTGCCCAGACAGAAAACCATTTGTAAATGCATTACAGCAGAATAATTGCTACGGGAACGCTGTCTGAATTTGCATACTTATTTAAAAACTGTCCCAGTGCTGGGGAGGGGTGAAGGTGGAAAGAGTGCAACCATTTTTTATGATGCAAATTCTAAAGGAGTTTAGATTGATGCCAATTGCCTTCCCTACCTGGCGTTTTTCCAAATAATAATTCCAACAAATGTAACAGAAGTTCTCACTGTCAATGAGCACAATGCATGACATTCTTCAAATACCTCTCTAATGAGCGGCCCAACACCTATCGCCGAGCTTGATGGTGATGTAATGGTGAATATGCTCGGTAATTGCTAATAAAAATTCAAAAATAAATAATGAGCTTCCTGGAAAGCACTTTAGGGAATCAAATGTTGGAATTTTTCAGCCACTGTTTGTGGGAACATGGTTAAAAATGCAGCTGCATCTCCAAGCCCTGTTCCAGCTGTGCGCTGCAAATGCATCATTATTTAACTAACCATGTTCTTTAAAATAATGAAACTCCATGCAGATTGTTATCTCGATTCCCTCTGTTCAACTGGGAGGACCCATTTCTGGGACTTGCTCCTGTTTACTCCCTTTCTCCAGGGCAATGCTGCAAGAGGATTCTCTTGAACTTCAACAGGTGTACGGCAGAAAACATATCGACTGGTCGCATCACGACCTGGTTCGGCAACTTGAATGCCCGAGAGCGAAGAAGACTGCAAAAGTTTGTGAACACCGCTCACTGCATCAACGGCTTTAACCTCCCCACCATCGAAGGGATTTACTGGAGTCGCTGCCTCAAAAAGGCAGCCAGCATCATCAGAGACCGACAGCACCCTGGCCACAAACTCATTTCACGCCTGTCATTGGGAAAAAGGTACAGGGGCCTGAAAACTGTAACGTCCAGGTTCAAAAACAGCTTCTTCCTACATCCATTAGGCAATGGTCTATGTATATGTGTATTATGATCTATATATATATGTGTATTTATGATTATGTGTTTATATGCACACACTGAATTTTCTCTCTCATTTATAATATTGTTTACAGTGTACTATGTTTATATACTGTATTCTGTTGTGCTGCTGCAAGTAAGAAGTTAATTGTTCTCTCTGGGACATATGACAATGAAACACTCTTGACTCTTGACATGAGGTACTGCAGCAACAGTAGTCAATCAACATAAGGAACATCACCCGCTGTCCATGGCGGGAACTTTGAGCCTTGGTGTTAGCCCGACGTTCAACCCCCAGAATCAGAAGCAGTCTAAATTCAGCTCACATCTCCATCATCAAAATATTTGTACCATTTCCATCCCTGCCCCTTTTCTCCTCACATTATGAAACATTTTAAGCGAGTGTGTAAAATCGCACTGCTTTCCACTCACGCTTACTGAACTGTCACACATTAACGAAAGGCATGAACTGACCAAATACCATAAATAATAAAGGATTTGACCTTTGGTATCACCAAGGTGCTCGACCTTGCTGATGCTGCACTTGAACCATGTTATGGGCAGACTGTATCATTCTTGGTGCCAGCAAGGTTTTAACCCATGCTTTGGGGGCTGCATTGCACCCAAATGTATTCTTGTTTTTACCCAGTCCATAAAGCTGTGCTTTCCAGTAGAGGTCACTAGATACTGAGTGGAAAATCTGGATGGGGACTTCTCCTCCCTCCGAAAGTCTGTATTTCCATGCCAACTTTATTTTTATCCGGCTTCCACCTCCTATGACCCCGTGAACCTTCTTGGTTCAGCTGGACATGGAAGTGATCAGTGGGTTCACCCTCCTGGTTATCTGCCATTGCTTTCCATCATCCTGATCTCCCCGTCGATTTAAAAATTCTCCCCTACCTCTGCTGCCAGCAGAGTTCATAATTTAATCTGGATTCAGACACAACATTAATTTTTACATAATAAATTTGGGGCATTGTTTCAATAAATGTGAGAGGATAAGTCTGGTAAACTTTTTATTTTACAGCTGCAGTAAAAATTTAAAACAGATGCTTTTGTCATCTTTAAATATTAAGGACTCACTTTCAGTAGCCCAAACAAAGCATAACAATAAATCATAAAAAATTAATGAATAATTCAGAATGGAAAGGTACAAAAAATATTGCTGCTCCTGAACATACTTCACGTCATCCATCTGCTCAATGTGTAAAGGGAGCTGTGTAAATGCAGTCCATGTTCGATTTAGAAAAAAAAGCATCAGAATAACAACTAAGTAAGGGTTATTTCAGATGAAAATGAGAGCCATTAATAATGCACTCACTGGAGTTACTGCAGAAAATCACAGAATCCCAGTTACTGCCTGGACAGGAATCATTAACTTGTGACAAATTATAATAAAGATTGTTAGATAGCTTGGCCTCTGTCCAGTTCCAGCCATGTTTCAATGTATATTTTCCTGCTCGCCACAGACAGACACAAAAAACTGGAGTAACGCAGTGGGTCAGGCAGCATCACTGGCGAAAAGGAATAGATGATGTTTCAGGTCGAGACCCTTCTTCAGACTTAGAGTCAAAGGAAAGGGAAACGAGAGATACAGACGGTGATATAGAGAGATATAGAACAAATGAATGAAAGGTATGCAAAAAGGTATTGATGATAAAGGAAACAGGCCATTGTTAGATGTGTGCTAGGTGAAAATGAGTTACAGACAATGAGACTCAACAAGACGACTATGAAGCTAGTATGACTTGAGTTGGGGATGGAGAATGAAAGGGTTACTTGAAGTTAGAGAAATCAAAACTCATAGAGCTGGGTTGCAAGCTGCCTAAGTGAAATATGAGGTGCTGTTCCCCCAAAATGCGTTTGGCCTCACTCTGACCTGATCGTCATATCTTCCTGTTGCTGCAGAGGCCTTGAATGTCTCATTCTTTTGTTCAATTGTCTCCAGTTCCTAGCTTCTCCACTGGATCGTTTTTCCTTTAAGTTTAGGTTATTAAACATTGTTAGGTTTTTCATTTGTTCACAGAGGTTCATTGCCTCACACAGACCCTTCAGCCCATCGCGTACATGCTGATCAAAATGTCTATCCACATTGATCGAATTTGCCTATGTTTGGCCTATATCCCTCCAAACCTCTCCTATCCATTTACCTATTCAAATGTCTGTTCAACATTTGTAATTACACCTGCTTCTTCTACTTCCTCAGGCAGTTTGTTCCTCACACCCTCTGTGGAAAAACTTGCTTTTCCAGACCTCTTTAAATCTTTCCTCTCTCAACTTAAACCTATGCCAGGTTTTAGACTCTCCTATGACAGGAAAAAGAATATGACTATCTACCCATTACATTGTACCCATTACATGGCCCTCCCCATAATTGTATAAACCTCTATCAGGGCAGTCCTTAGCTTCTTTCACTCCAGGATGGTCAGTCTCAAACTATACAATATCTCCTTTCAATGCAAGCCTCCAGTCCAGGCAACATTCTCGTGGTTCTTTTCTGTACACTCTCTAGTTTAATCACATCCTTTTTTTTATCATGCCGACTGGAACTGCGCATAATACTCCAAGTGCGGCCTAACCAACGATTGGCACAACTCTAACGTGATGTCCAGACTACGATATTCAATGTGTAGAAAGGAACCGCAGATACTGGTTGGTCCAGAACCAGGGGCCACAGTCTTAGAATAAAGGGGAGGTCATTTAAGACTGAGGTGAGAAAAAACGTTTTCACCCAGAGAGTTGTGAATTTATGGAATTCCCTGCCACAGAGGGCAGTGGAGGCCAAGTCACTGGATGGATTTAAGAGAGATGGATTTAAGAGAGAGTTAGATATAGCTCTAGGGGCTAGTGGAGTCAAGGGATATGGGGAGAAGGCAGGCACGGGCTATTGATAGGGGACGATCAGCCATGATCACAATGAATGGCGGTGTTGGCTCGAAGGGCTGAATGCCTCCTCCTGCACCTATTTTCTATGTTTCTATGTTTCTATGTTTCTATGACCCAAAGATAGACGTCAAGATGCTGGAGTAACTCAGCGGGACGGGCAGCATCTCTGGAGAGAAGGAATGGTTGACGTTTCAGGTCGAGACCCTTCTTCAGACCAAAGAAGGGTCTTGACCCGAATCGTCACCCATTCCTTCTATCCAGAGATGCTGCCTGTCCCGCTGAGTTACTCCTATATTCAATGTCTCAGCTGATGAAAGCCAGCCAATGTTACACCTTCTGCACCACTTAGTCTACCTTTGTTGCCACTTTCAGGGAATTATGTAGGTCATAAGGTTATAAGGTCATAAGAGATAGGAGTAGAATTAGACCATTCGGCCCTTCAAGTCTTCTCCACCATTCAATCATGGCTAATCTATCTCTCCCTCCTAATCCCATTCTCCTACCTTCTCCCCATAACCTCAGACACCTGTACAAATCAAGAATCTATCTATCTCAAAAATATTCACTGGCTTTGCCTCCACAGCTTTCTGTGACAAAGAATTCCACAGATTCACCACCTTCTGACTAAAGACATTTCTCCTTGTTTCTTTCTTAAAAGAATGTCCTTTAATTCTGAGGCCATGACCTCCAGTCTTAGACTCTCCCACTAGTACGTGTACATGTACTCCAAGGTCTCGCAGTTCAATAACACTCTCCAGAGCCCTGCCAGTCATTGGCCTGAAAGGCTTCTCTTCACAATTGTCTGAGTTAAATTCCCTCAGCCTTTCTCTTACCTATTTTCCCAGTTGATTTAAATTGTGTTGTAACCTTAGACAACCTTGTTCACTATCTACCATGGTACCAATTTTGATTTTCTCTGCAAACTTACTAATCAGGCCATCTACATTATTTCCCAAATCATTCAACATGGTTCATATTACAATTATACAGTATATACAAACAATATGGAAATATATTGTGGGATAACACTGGTTACATATCTCCAATCTGAAAAGCAAATCTCCCATGCTAACCTCCGATGACCCACCTCCGACCAATGTTGCATCAAACTTTGCAGCCTGGACTCTAATCTTCTCGATCAACCGATCATGGACCTTGTTAAAGGCCTTTCTAAATTCCATGTTGACAACATTCACTGCCCTGCCCTTGTCAATCCCTTCTATCATCTCCTCAAAAAGCTCAATTAAATTTGTGAGACAAGATCCATGGTAAACATCTTCATTGCCATGTTTCTTATTTGCGTAATTCTCTCCCTCTTGTTCATTACAGAATAGAATTACAGAAGAATTTCCTTTCTCCCATTGAGCAGAAGACTTGGATATAGAGCAGGAGGGAAGAGCGTAGTGTGAAGAGGATGAAGACTGCAAGTATGTCATGGACCTGTCACAACACGCCACCACCTCGGAGACAGGAATCATGCGAATTACCACATTGTAGGGGGATGCCGCTCAATGGGATAGATACGAGGCTGCCTGGAGCAGCTTGTAGGCATGTCGCTACAGAGGGTGTACACCCCGAGAGGACTCGGATCATAATCTTCATGATGCACTGTGAGCTGGTGAGTGAGCTTCCAGTGTTGCTAACAGGTCCAGAGGAGGTTTACAAGAATGATCCCAGGAATGAGCAGGTTAAGCTGTGATGATCGTTTGTCGACACTGGGCCTGTACTCACTGGAGTTTAGAAGAGTGATGATCATCATCATCATCATCGTTGAAACATCAGTGGGCACGGTGCCTTACGATGCTGTGTACGACAGTGAACTTCTGCTGAAGTGTGGATGGCCTTTGGCTCGCTAGAAGCCCATCCGCCCTTTGACAGGTCTTGTTTTTGGTCCTGCTGGGGGCCCACAGCCCCCTCCTCAACTGGCAAACCAGGTGGGGGAGACGGTTTAGTCGACGACTATCCGACCATGGAGCAGGTAGCACGGGATTACATGGTACCCGTGGGGGGGGTGGTTATTGAAACATACAGAACCGTGAAAGGCTTTGATAGAGTGGATGGGGAGAGGATGTCTCCACTAGTGGGAGAGTCTAGGATTAGAGGTCATAGCCTCAGAATTAAAGGACGTTTTTTTAGGAAGGAGATGAGGGGAAATGTCTTTAGTCAGGCAGTGGTGAATCTGTGGAATTATTTGCCACAGAAGGCTGTGGAGGCCGTCAGTGGATATGTTAAAGGCGGAGATAGATAGATTCTTGATTAGTACAGGTATCAGATGTTATGGATAGAAGGCAGGAGAATGGGGTTAGGAGGGAGAGATAGATCAGTCATGATTGAATGGTGGAGTAGACTTGATGGGCTGAATGGCCTAATTCTACTCCTATCACTTATGACATGAAGTTATGGCCTTATAGCCTTGAACGAGGAGTGATATGTCGCTCTCCATGCACCCCCCCCCCCCCCCCCCCCCCCCCCCCCCCCCCCCACTCCCCATCCCATCTCAATCACACACTTTGTCTCATCAGCAGAATCCTCACAGCTTATCCAGCATGCAGACCTTGGGAAGAATAGTGAGGACACAAGGGTCCAGGCACCTGCCATTTCATTTCCTTCTTTGCCTTCTTACCGGCACCTGATGGAGTGAGAATGTGCTTCCACTCA
This sequence comes from Okamejei kenojei, assembly GCA_035221665.1. Lineage (NCBI taxonomy): Eukaryota > Metazoa > Chordata > Chondrichthyes > Rajiformes > Rajidae > Okamejei > Okamejei kenojei. Next base: position 7,823,594 of record CM069155.1, read on the forward strand.
CCTGAACCAAATAGCTTCGGCCAACAATAACTCAATCACTACCCGCTTCATCATTCCCTCACCACAAAGCCAATCTGCTGTTGCCCTGATGCTGAAGGCCAGACACAGCCTTGTGATTTTCTGTCACAGTTGGCTCTAATCCACTTTCCTGTCCACCCACGCAGATTAAAGCGTGTTTTCCATTGCGAGGAAGATAAAAGATGAATCTTTAGCAGGAGCCCATTGGCTTCACTTTGCACAACTCAGATCAGGCTCACTGCAGATTGTGTCCAAGTTCAGGAACCATTAGAACTTGACAGATACATGATGACATATGATGAAAGAATGGATCGACTAGGCTTATATTCACTGGAATTTAAAAGAATGAGAGGGGATCTTATAGAAGCATATAAAATTCTTAAGGGATTGGACAGGCTAGATGCAGGAAAAAATGGTCCTGACATTGGGGGAGTCCAGAACCAAGGGTCACAGTTTAAAAATAAGCGGTGGGCCATTTAGGACTGAGATGAGGAAAAGCTTGTTCCCCCAGAGAGTTGTGAATCTGTGGAATTCTCTGCCACAAAAGTCGGTGGAGGCCAATTCACTGGATGTTTTAAGAGTGAGTTAGATATAGCTCTTTAGGCTAACGGAATCCAGGGATATGGGGAGAAAGCAGGAACGGGATACTGATTTGGGATGATCAGCCATGATCATATTGAATGGCGGTGCTGGCTCGGTGGGCCCAATGGCCTACTCCTGCACCTATTTTCCATGTTTCTATGTTTCTATGACACATAGCTCCTTCCGTTTGATCTGCGCTCCACACTGGCGTGAGGCAGCGTGAAATTAATTGTCGGCAAAAACCTCTGCAAACAAAACCCAAGATACAGTGGAAGAGGAATTCTTGGAAAGCACTGTTGGATGTTGTGAAGGTGTAATGTGGGTTTTTATTGGAAGGTTGGAATGAAGTGAGGCAAACAACCTCTGTCTGGGAAATCGCAGATTATTTAATGCGACACCCAACTTGAAGGGATTTCTTCATGGATTAAGGGCACAGAATGGTGCTTGGTCCCATAGCAGCATTGTGAAGGGATGCATCTTTAGAGGCAGCATGTCATGGGGGAAATCTTGAACAGGAACCCTATCAGAAAGCATTAGTCAAGGTGCCATCGGGATGCACAATACCTGGCTCAGTATTTTTACCTTCATTGGCTAAGGTTGGATTTTGTTTAGTTTAGAGATACAGCGCGGAAACAGGCCCTTCGTCCCACCGAGTCCGCACCGACCAGCGATCATCACACATTAAAGGGCCTGTCCCACTTAGGCGATTTTTTTGGTGACTACAGACAACTAATGCTGTCGCCACATGGTCGTGGAGTGTTGCCTGTATGGTTGTGAGTTGTCTCCTCAAGATGCTTAAAGAGTCGTAACTTTTATCTTGTCGCCGCTGGATTTTGAAATGTTGTAAACCTTTCGGCGACTGTGGGCTTGACGTAGCTTAACGGTCGGAGTGTATGACGGGCCCCGCACAGCAGCAACAGTGAAGACGGCGGCTCCACCTCCTCCTGCACCGTGCCAGCCCTCACAGCGGCCGCTGAATCATTTCAATTCAGTGAATGCCGCTCCGCCAACGACGGCAACCGCTTTAAAAACAACCCCTCCCGCACGCCGAGGCTGGGAGGAGGGAGGGAGTGAGGAAAGAAGGGGGAGGCCCCTTTCAACCGTCTGAAGCACCTGCTCCGCTCGTCCTCACAACTTCCTGTTGGCTGGCAGAGGAGGGGAGACGGTGGAGAGGATTCCCAAGTGGATTTGGCAGTGGACAGGGACGGCATAATCGCCCCGCAGCCTTGGCCGTTCCTGTCCGAGGAGCGCTGACCTTCCTTCCTCACCACCTCCTCTGCTCCTTCCCCTCTCTCTCTCTTGTACGCCCCCCTCCACCCCCCCCCCCCCCCTTATCCCGGGACCTCTCCTCTCCACCCCACACTGATCCCCATTTCCCCCACTATTCAGTCCTCACTGACATCCCCTGTGCTCCCCTCCCCATCTAACACCCCCCTATCTATTCATCCTATTCTCCCTATCCACCTCTCATTGATTATCCTGCCACCTCCACATCCATCCTACACTCGTCCCGCAATTCATCCTGCACTGACCCCCTTCCCATCCATCCTGCACTGCTCCCCACCCATTCATCCGGTACTGAACCACCCATTCATCCTGCACAGACCTCCGATCAACACTGTACTGACCCACCCCCATTAAATCTGTACTGAAACCCCCCATTCATCCTGTACTGATTACCCCCCTTCCACCCTGTTTTCCCCCACTGACATGTCCCGCGCTCTCCCCTCACAAATTTACCGACTCCAACCAACACACATTAATTCCCCTGCCTCAATCTAACCATTCCGCACCAATAGCCTTCTCAAACCACACCCCCACCCCCCGCCATCTATCCATCCCCCACTGATTCACCCAGCTGCCCCCCCCCCCCCCGAAAGAAATAATAGAATAAGGGAAGTGGGGGGTGGAGGGGAGAGGGGAGTTCAGTCTACACTCGCTGAATCCATCCCTATGAAAAGTTAGAGATGATGATTGGATCTGGAAGCAGACCAATACAATAAATAAAACTGGACAGACATCTTTTCATTTGCACAATTGATTTTATTGTATTAATTTTAATATATTAATGTTTAAAATCCATGCATTGAAGGAAGAATAATTTACAGCCCATCTGTGGTCCTTAACCCAAACCCTTAACCCTAACCGGTCGTCACCCGCAGAACACATACGTCAGCGTGTGACAGGGCACATGGCATGATGAGACACCCAGATGTCGTCCCTGGATTTTGAACATTCCAAAATCCAGAGGTGACAGGGAGTCACCGCGCGTCACTACATGCGTCACCACGCATCAGATGCTGAAAATGTCACCCAAGTGGGACAGGTCTTTCACGCTGTGAAACATGAGGGCAAGGCTTTCGAAGGCGGCGGCGTCGGCAAGCTGCTCCCTGGCCAGGTTCTCGATCACCTCAGGCTCGAGTCCGCAGTGCTCGAAGAAACAATGCTCGAAGAGCTGCCCAAGCCATTGGGCTCCACTTTGCACCCCCTCGCCGTTTGGCTCTTCAAGTTCTTGGCCTTGTCGACAGCCAGTCTCTCCACGGCGCTCTGCCGACCCCGCCTGTCCCCCTCCATTTGACTGCGGAGGTAGCCGGGGCCCTTGGACACGAGCCTGAGCGGCAGAGAGTTGCTCGCCTCAGGCGACATGCTTGTAGTGGGTGCGATCTCGCTCGGCATCTTACTTTGATCCAGCCAACGAGGACAAACACGTTTTCACATCCGCAAAGAAGGAAAGACCAGGACTTCCATGAGCAATGACAGGCTGTCTGCAGTCACCTTAATCCACATTCCCTATGATTTTGCCCATAACTTGGACAAAGCCGTGACTAGGTTTGCGCAGTTAAATTCTTGGAAAATGGAACTGGAAAACATGATTTATTGCTAAATGTCAATATATGCAATACACGAGTGTCCATCCCCTGCATCACCACACCAGGACTTCCATGAGCAATGACAGGCTGTCTGCACTCGCCTTAATGCACATTCACTATGGCTTTGCCCATGACTCGGACAAAGTGGTGAGTAGGTTTGCACAGATACATTCTCAGAAAACAGAACTATTTCATGTTGAGGTTGATGTGATGTGAAGTTGTTAGGTCAGGAGGACTATTAAAGGTGCACTGCACACACTAACACAGTCTAACAATAACCGGCAATCAAATCAACACACAAAACATTTTCTAAAAAACGGTTTTCTTTACTTCAAAAACTTACAGTATTTTATTTGCAGTTTTTGCATGCTCCTTTATAACATTTTACATAACATTTTACAACAGTACAACTTGATTATTAAAACAAGGACAACAATTCTTAATTTAAAAAAGAATGTATACAACAATGACCCCAATCATTTTCCACCCACTCATTACTCTTGACTCAACCAAAATTATTTCTGAAATATTGGTCATACATAGAAACATAGAAAGATAGAAATTAGGTGCAGGAGTAGGCCATTCAGCCCTTCGAGCCTGCACCACCATTCAATATGATCAGGGCTGATCATCCAACTCAGTATCCCGTACCTGCCTTCTCTCCATACCCTCTGATCCCCTTAGCCACAAGGGCCACATCCAACTCACTCTTAAATATAGCCAATGAACTGGCCTCAACTACCCTCTGTGGCAGAGAGTTCCAGAGACTCACCACTCTCTGTGTGAAAAAATTCTTCCTCATCTCGGTCTTAAAGGATTTCCCCTTATCCTTAAGCTGTGACCCCTTGTCCTGGACTTCCCCACATCGGGAACAATCTTCCTGCATCTAGCCTGTCCAACCCCTTAAGAATTTTGTAAGTTTCTATAAGATCCCCTCTCAATCTCCTAAATTCCAGAGAGTATAAACCGAGTCTATCCAGTCTTTCTTCATAAGACAGTCCTGACATCCCAGGAATCAGTCTGGTGAACCTTCTCTGCACTCCCTCTATGGCAATAATGTCCTTCCTCAGATTTGGAGACCAAAACTGTACGCAATACTCCAGGTGTGGTCTCACCAAGACCCTGTACAACTGAAGTAGAACCTCCCTGCTCCTGTACTCAAATCCTTTTGCTATGAAAGCTAACATACCATTCGCTTTTTTCACTGCCTGCTGCACCTGCATGCCTACTTTCAATGACTGATGTACCATGACACCCAAGTCTTGCTGCATCTCCCCTTTTCCTAATCGGCCACCATTTAAATAATAGTCTGCTTTCCTGTTTTTGCCACCAAAGTGGATAACCTCACATTTATCCACATTATACTGCATCTGCCAAACATTTGCCCACTCACCCAGCCTATCCAAGTCACCTTGCAGTCTCCTAGCATCCTCCTCACAGCTAACACTGCCCCCCAGCTTAGTGTCATCCGCAAACTTGGAGATATTGCCTTCAATTCCCTCATCCAGATCATTAATATATATTGTAAATAGCTGGGGTCCCAGCACTGAGCCCTGCGGTACCCCACTAGTCACTGCCTGCCATTGTGAAAAGGACCCGTTTACTCCTACTCTTTGCTTCCTGTTTGCCAGCCAGTTCTCTATCCACATCAATACTGAACCCCTAATACCGTATGCTTTAATTTACATTTACATTTGGTGTAAAAAGCTCCAAAATAAGGCTCAGAATGCACCAGAGAGCATCTAAAACCCCAGAGCTTTCAGGGCCCTTAAGCGGGCCCTGGCACCCGGACGTGAGGGGCTTCCCACTTGTGATGCGCGCGGCGTGCACATTATTTCACATAACATTTTTGGAATCCTGTCACGCCACCCCCCTTTTTGAAAAGCTTCGTACGGGCCTGTATCTTGTCTTCTCCTGTTGTAGGATGTCGCCAGGGTGATGCAGGTTGTCGCCGGTGATGACTTCAGTGAATTTCATTGGTGACTACCTACGTCAACCTATGTCAACCAGCAACAAGTACCGGCAAATTAATTGTCTTCAGTTGTATTCAGTTGTCGCTGACGGGGTCGTAGCTTGTCCTAGGTGTGTCGTAGGTGGACGTCCTAAGTCGAGAAGAATTGGATCGGCGGTTGTCGTAGCTTGATATAGCTTGATGTCGATTAGGTGGTAGGTTGTCGTAGACATTATCGTAGGGGGGGGATCCATTCGCCAGTTTTTCGGCAACATGCTATGATTGTGACTGTCGGCGGCAGTTGCCAAAAAAAATCGCCTAAATGGGACAGGCCCTTAACACTACCCTACACACACTAGGGACAATTTTACATTCTTACTAAGCCAATTAACCTACAAACCTGTACATCTTTGGAGGAAACTGTAGGAAGAAACTGAAGATCTCGGAGAAAACCCATGCAGGTCACAGAGAGAATGTACAAACTCTGCACAGACAAGCACCTGTAGTCTGGATCGAACCTGGGTCTCTGGCGCTGCAAGGCAGTAGCTCTACCGCTGCACCACCCTGCCGCCCTAAGGGAGGAAGTAGATTATCTGAGCAATAATGTTATTGCTAAGTGTGGGAGCAAGCTGCGCACAAATTGGCAACTTCGACATACTGTTCAGCAATGCATGTGTAGCCATGTGGAATCAGACGATTTCCGTGGACTTTCCCCAATTTGACCACAGGCCAATCCAGGCCAATAAAGTAAAACAACATTTTTTTTTTAAGTTAGCACAAGATCTTTGTTTTTGAAATAAATGGTGTTGTTGAATTTTACCTCGGAGTCACGTGAGTGACTCCATGAAGAAGGCCGTCAGCCCGCATGCGCATCATTACGTTGACTCGATTTGCGCAAACGAGCCGACTGGTGGTAGCTTTGCTCTGTCCAGCAGTAAGTAAAACCTGAAGGTAAGTTTCACCTTATTCCCAGGTTTTTGTGTTTTCTTTTTTTTCCACCCAAAGTCACTGACAACACAGTCAGTGGCTTCCAGACCAGCTGTGGTTCCCCCAGGAAGGGGGTAAAACAAACCACAAGCCAGCAAGGTCTGTGAAGTCAGGCCAGGAGCCCCCCCCCCCCCCCCCCCCGACATACAGGGGTTAGTTGTTTCCAGACTGCTGTGGTTCCCCAGGAAGGGGGTAAAACCAACAGCAAGTCGGGTAGGCCTGTGGAGGTCAGGCCAGGATGGACCCCTCCAACATATAGCAGTCAGCCGCTTCCAGACCGCTGTGGGTCCCCAGAAAGGGGATAAAACCAAACATAAGACGGTCAGGCCTGTGGACTAGGGGAGTCAGGCCAGGAGAGTTCCCCTTCTTCAATGGGTAACGTCTGCGCACGTCTAAACCCACATGGACCACCTGATGGAGAGGTTGCTCCACAATGATACTCCAAAGGAGGGAGTTATCAGCGCGGGTCTCCTTGGGGCCTGCGGCAGCACCACCTGTTTCAGGGCTGCACAATGACTCCCTCTCTGAGGAGGGGAGCATTCAGGGTCAGTTCCTGTCTGACTCAGAGCGAAAAACCTGATATAGGTCCGTAGGAGGAGCCATGTCAGCGCAGGTATCCTCAGGGGCCTGCGGCAGCACCTGTTTTCAGGGCTGCCTACGAATATCCCTCACTGTGGAGGGGAGTGCGAGTGGTCAGTGTGTAACCGACTTTAAAATTGAAAGTATGTCCGTGGAACATACTGGAGCACATGCATTATGGCTTCAAGAGATACTCGCAAACGAAGGTGTTGCTGCCAGAAGAGTTGATCTCCAGCCGTTGGCAGAATACCCGGAAGGGGCCAGAGTTTCCTCACGCTACAAGTGCCGGCAGTGAACAGCGCTAACAGGGTGACTTTGGAGGGCATGAAATCCAGGAAATGAAACCAGCCGCCGAATCGTCTTTTCAGGTAAGACTTATCCCACAGGTAAGACCAGGATGAGGAAGCAAAAAGCTGTCGGACTAATCAAGGAAGCAAAGCTTCATCGGTAGGCGATGACACACCCCACGCCTTCATCGGGGGTAAGCGGTTCACTGAAGCCGGTGGCAGCTTGAAAGCTGGGAACGGAATCATGGCCAAAGTTCTCAGTATGGTGAGGTTTCAGACCAATGCCTAAGCCGGTCTCAGGGAAAATATGGAATCCACGCACCCTACCAGTCCTACTCTCCAATCAAGGGGAAAAAGAACCCGCATCAGCAGCCTTTGGGCTTACCATGAGACCACCGGTAGCCGTGGAGGTAAGTGGGTCTGGTTCTTCCGAAACATGGGGTTGTGGACCATTTACGTTGGTAATATTTACACTGGTGTTTTTTGTAAAAAGGGACAATGATAACATGAGATTCAGATCTGTTTTTTAAAAAACTGATGATAAGATGTGATTACTTTATACTGCACAACATACATAGGTTCCAAGCAGGCTTGGAGTTGGGGCTGGAGTTGTCTTTCGAGGCAGGCCCAGTATTGTGGCCAGGATTGCCTTTCAGGACAGGGTGAAAGATGGAGGATGTCACTTCATCCAAATTTAACTCGTATGTGAAGTATAGACTTTCAAAATAGGAAACTTTGTTACTGTCTAACTATTGATTCTATAGGAGCTATATGGCAAGCATCGATCTCAAAGATGCATGCTATTCAGTTCCCATTCACAGGGATCATATAGCCATATAACCATATAACAATTACAGCACGGAAACAGGCCCTCTCGGCCCTTCCAGTCCGTGCCGACCATTTGTTTTCCCCTAGTCCCATCTACCTGCACTCAGACCATACCCCTCCATTCCCTTCACGTCCATATACCTATCCACTTTACTCTTAAATGTTAAAATCGATCCTGCCTCCATCACTTCTGCTGGAAGCTGATTCCACACAGCCATCACCCTCTGAGTAAAGAAGTTCCCCCTCACGTTACCCCAAAACCTCTGTCCCTTAATTCTCATGTCATGCCCTCTTGTTTGAATCTTCCCTACCCTCAATGGGAAAAACGTATCCACGTCAACTCTGTCTATCCCTTTCATCATTTTAAAGACCTCAATCAAGTCCCCCCTTAACCTTCTGCGCTCCAAAGAATAAAGACCCAACTTGTTCAACCTTTCTCTGTAACATAGTTGCTGGAACCCTGGCAACATTCTAGTAAATCTCCTCTGTACTCTCTCTATTTTGTTGACATCCTTCCTATAACTAGGCGACCAAAATTGTACACCATACTCCAGAATTGGTCTTACCAATGCCTTGTACAATTTTAACATTACTTCCCTACTCCTATATTCAATGCTCTGATTTATAAAGGCCAGCACACCAAAGGCTTTCTTTACCACCCTATCTACATGCGATTCCACCTTCAGGGAATTATGCACAGTTATTCCTAGATCCCTCTGTTCCACAGCATTCCTCAATTCCCTACCATTTACCATGTACGTCCTATTTTGATTTGTCCTGCAAAGATGCAGCACTTCACACTTATCAGCATTAAACTCCATCTGCCATCTTTCAGCCCACTTTTCCAAATGGCCCAAATCTCTCTGTAGACTTTGAAAATCTACTTCATTGTCCACAACACCACCTATCTTAGTATCATCTGCATACTTACTTATCCAATTTTCCACCCCATCATCCAGATCATTGATGTACATGACAAACAACAGTGGACCCAACACAGATTCCTGAGGCACCCCACTGGTCACCGGCTTCCAACCTGACAAACAGCCATCCACCATTACTCTCTGACATCTCCCATTCAGCCACTGTTGAATCCATCTTGCTACTCCGCCATTAACACCCAAAGATTGAACCTTCTTAACCAACCTTCCATGGGGAACCTTGTCAAAGGCCTTACTGAAATCCATATAGACAACATCCACTGCTTTACCCTCATCAATTTCCCTAGTTACCGCTTCAAAAAATTCAAGAAGGTTTGTCAAACATGACCTTCCAGGCACAAATCCATGTTGACTGTTCCTGATCAGACCCTGTTTATCCAGATGCTTATATATATTATCTCTAAGTATCCTTTCCATTAATTTGCCCACCACTGACGTCAAACTAATAGGTCGATAATTGCTAGGTTTATTCTTTGAACCCATTTTAAACAATGGAACAACATGCGCAGTACGCCAATCCTCCGGCACTATTCCCATTTCTAATGAAATTTGAAATATTTCTGTCATAGCTCCTGCTATTTCTACACTAACTTCCCTCAATGTCCTAGGGAATATCCTGTCAGGACCTGGAGACTTATCCACTTTTATATTTTTCAAAAGTGTCAGTACTTCCTCCTCTTTGAATCTCATAGTTTCCATAGCTACTCTACTTTTTCCCCTTAACTCACCGAGTTCAATATCCTTCTCCTTTGTGAATACCGAAGAAAATAAATTGTTCAATATCTCCCCCATCTCTTTTGGCTCTGCAGATAGCTGTCCATTCTGGTTCTCTAATGGTCCAATTTTATCCCTCGTTATCCTTTTGCTATTAATATAGCTGTAGAAACCCTTTGGGTTTACTTTCACCTTTCTTGCCAAAGCAACCTCATATCTTCTTTTAGCCTTCCTAATTTCTTTCTTAAGATTCTTTTTACATTCTTTATATTCCTCTAGCACCTCATTTACTCCATGCCTCCTATAATTATTGTAGATATCTCTCTTTTTTCGAAACGTGTCCAATTTCCCTTGAAAACCATGGCTCTTTCCAATTTTTACTATTTCCTTTCAACCTAACAGGGACATAAAGATTCTGTACTCTTACAATTTCCCCTTTAAATGTCCTCCATTTCTCTTCTACATCCTTCCCATGAAACAAAGTGTCCCAATCCACTCCTTTAAAATCCTTACGCATTCCCTCAAAGTTAGCCTTTCTCCAATCAAAAATCTCCACCCTAGGTCCAGTTCTGACTCTCTCCATAATTATATTGAAAATATAATATAAAGATCACCGGAGATATTTGAAATGTATCTGGATGGGTCAATGATAATAGTTAAAGCGTTGCAAAATGGTCTAACTTTAGCTCCCAGGTTTATTTACCAAATTACTAAAACCAGTGCTTGGGCTGCTCAGAGCTCAAGAACATTTGTTATCACCTATCTGGATGATGTTTTAAATGCTGTGTTTTACCAAAATTAACTGTTGCAGCCCCAAACTATATTTGAGAAATTGAGGTTCTTTAATCCATCCAGTTAAATTTAAGTTGATACCAATCAAAAATACTGACTATTGGGATTCACATTTAACTAGCAACTTAACAGGGACTCCGCCCTGGGGCAACAGATGGAATTAACAAAAGCCTGTAACAACCTTGTTATTATTAAGCAGCCTTCTATTCATCAAGTGTAATTGGCAATATAACAGCTGTGTTTCAGCGGCGCAAATTGGGCCTTTGCATTATCAGAACGTACAACGTGCAAACAATTAACCCCTCAAGTACCATATAGGTCATTGTTAATAGACCTATGCTATTACCAGCTGAAGCTACCAAAGTCACAATGGTGGCAGTATCAGCATTGCTCCAGTAATTTTGGTCAGTAATCTTCAGTAATTACAAACTGATGCTAGTGCTCAAAGATGAGAAATTACGAATGCCATCTCCAGTTAAGGAGGCGGATGCGGTTTGCGTGAGTCACCAATTTTTCAGTTAATGGTATCAACTACCTATAAACACTAGGTGCATTCTATAGGTTAAAGGTTATTGTAAGAATATGCATAATCTGCATGCTCAACTCCAAGTTGATACACGATGGTGGTGGTATATGTTAGTCACATGGGTGCAATCAAGTTAAAGTATCCTGTGATATTTACCTAACCTCATTTGACGCTATGGTATCATCACGTGAAATTAATGACAACACAGAATGGATGTGGGATCACAAAGTATTTAATGTAATTATGGCTCAATGGAACAGCGAATATCGATATGTCTACATCCAGGCTCATGTACCAGTTGCAAAATATGTGGCATACAGTGGCGAGAGATACATTATCGCCACACTGGGGAGAAATGTTCTTGCATGTCTTTCCTCCATTCTGCCACATCAGTCAGGTCTTGCAATAAATCCAGCAAGATACTGCTTCAGGCTTTTCGAACTGCCTGACGCATATGCAGCCATGGTTCCACCTAATGTTGGGAATAAGATAGAACCTTATATGGTTATTCAAAACATAAAACTTTGGTTCAGCCTGTGACTCGTGAAACCAGCCTCTGCATAATAAATCAATTAATTGACTTGCAGACTCTGAGACGACTATTCCTGTGGCTCAGGTTGTCAGGCCGATCCATGTAGTGCTCACTGCAGAGTGCAGGGAAAGCACCAAAAGGCAGTACATTTCAACCTCAGCGTTTTTGTTTAAATACATATGTTACATACTATACAGCATGGATAACTGACGTCTTACAGTTCATTTTCAAATGGGTCTTTGACAATAATTAAGTTACAGTGCCATTAACTGTGCCAATGTGCCTTCTCATCGTATTTGCTGCAGCAAGCGGGACCCACACTGTCGGGTCTCACCCTCTGATATCCAGAATTATATAGGATATCTTTAACAAAAGTTCTCCCAGGCCCAGTTACATGGAAGTATGGGACATTGACGTTATGTTAACACTACTTCACCAGGGGGCTCCATCTACATCCTTATCTTTAGCCGGCTCTCATAAGGTAGTTATCCTCATGGCACTGGCCTCAGTACAACGGGTCCATTCACTACATAAATTGCGACTGGAGAGGATGGTTGCATCTGCTAATAATATAATATTTTATGTTTTGATTGAATTAACCAGAACAAACCAGGGGTGTTAGGACTCAAACTAGTCTCATGGCGTACTCCATGGACCTTCGGTAATGTGTGGTCACACATTTACAACAATACGTCTAGGTCACCCAGAGCTTTAAAGGCTCCAACTAGCAATGTTTGTTAGTTACAATAAACTTTATAGAAGTATTAGTTCTACCATCTCCAGGTGGTAAAAACAGGGTTTTGGCTATGCATGAGTCAATTCTAATATTTTCCACACTCACCCCACCAGGGCTGCTACTACATCAGCTCCAAGGGTAATGTACGTTCCACTGGACCACATCCTAGCAGCTGCAGGATGGCCAAACGAATATACTTTCCCAACATTTTATAATAACCCATTGCCAAACCGGGGGTATTTGCCAACTCCATTTTAGATTCTGTTTTATAGTTTCCCCCTGGATGAAAAGGGTCACTATTATTTTCTTTTGATGATTAAGCATCAGCATTTTAACAAACTAAGTCATGTCTGAATGCAGTAATCTTTTTCACTCATCCATGATCACTTCATGCAGTGTGTAACGCATGGACTCATTTCCGGCATGAAATCACAGAGCTTTGAAATCTTCATGTAGTCACTCACGTGCCTCCAAAGTAAAATAGTAACATTAAACGAGAATTTACCAGTTTGAAATTTGATCTTTATTTTTTGAGGAGTTACGATGAGCGATTACGTGCCCAACGCTCCCAACCTCGTATCATAAAGGTCATCTGGTAGTTCTACTCTTCTCTAATATTACTATGTTTTGTTCAACCATTATTATCTGTGATTTCACACCGCTGCTTTGAAGATTGACACGCATGCGGCTGACGGCCTTCTTCAAGTAATCGCTCATTGCAACGCCTCATAAAATAAAGATCCAACTGGTAAGCTCGTTTAATCTTACTTTTAAATTTAACAAATGCCTATCTATCCTTCACACTACCGATCTACGCAGTCTTCTTTGGAGCATTCATATGACATACCTGTTGTGAGTCCGTCTGATATGAATCACGATTAGATGGAGGTAAACTATTTTTGGGCGGGTCCAGGCCAAATAGTGAAAGTACTTTCACAAGCATAGAAACATAGAAAATAGGTGCAGGAGGAGGCCATTCGGTCCTTCGAGCCAACACCGCCATTCATTGTGATCATGGCAGTTCTAGGATTTTGATGCAATGATGATAAAATAGTGGTAATAGTTTCTCAGGTCAAGATAGTATGGAATTTAGCGAATACCTTGGAGTTACTCATCTTCCCATATGTCCATTTCCTACTCTATCCTTAGAAGTTGTAGGTTCAAGAAGTGTTGTCAAGGAAATATACTGTAGGTGAGCACCTGAAGAAGTGTTGTCAAAGAAACGTTTCCATTTCAGCTGCTGCTCTATAAATTGTGCGAATCAAATTTGTGAATAAGGTATGTCATAATATTCCAACTTGAAAAAAAATCTTGTTGATGGCTCTCTCATTAATACTAATTGGAGGTAATCCTCCTATATAGACCTGATATATAGTTAAATACTTTAGCAAAACGTTAATCTTATTTGCACAATTTACAATAAAATGGAAATGGTAAATTCATGGTTTAGATTACATTTATACAATTATATGGTACGTTATCATAAATGTAATGTGCGCTAGATTTTATGTAACTTTAAAACATTTTCTTTAGAGAGGTCTGTTTGTTTTTTGAGCTGGATGTCATTTACATCATTACATATTTGAATAGCATCATCAAGTAAGACGGCAAGGTCAGCAATTTGCAGCGTCAATGCAATCCTCATACAAAATTATATCTGAATATATTACTTACCCATATATGCACACTCGCACATCTATTACTGAGATATGAAGTGTAAATCATAGAAATAATTGAGCATAAATGCATTATTTCTGTTTAAAAGGTGAATTCATCTTTCCATTGCAAGATGCTAAGAAAATATATAAACGGAAAGCAAAATGCTAGACCCTTGGAGGGTTTGGCTGAGAGGATATAATATTAAGCATATGTTTGGGCAATAGCATGTTAACCTTTTATGGAAGACTCCCCCGGGACAAAGACACATTCATAAAATTCTTTATTAATTTCTCCAGCATGGATTATTTCAGGGATATTCGTCCATTCCTCAATCCATTTTGTAAAAATGTCATTAACTTTGATTATGTTGACCTACACCTTACTCTTGCAAATGTATTAATTTCCTAAGAATATCCGTGATGATAAAAGGAATTTTAAATGTTTCTTATGTTTCAGAGATTTAGGGTTCTCACAATTGTGATTTTATAAGGGACATTTGTAAAATAAAAGACACATCCAGGAAACAAAGATTGGTGCAAGACCCTGTGTACACTGCTTGTTATTATGCTATGAGTGACAGAATACATGCCAATGATTATATTATTATATATAATAAGGCAATAGGCATATAATATAAGGCGATAAATACATTAAAATTATTATAATAGGAATCTGAGGGGTAACTTTTTCACACATCGGGTGATGGGTGAATGAAACAAGCTGCCAGAAGAGGTAGTTGAGGCTGGGACTATCCCAACAGTTAGACAAATACATCGAAAGGACAGGTTTGGAGGGAGATGGACCAAGCGCAGGCAGGTGGGACCATTGTAGCTGGGACATGTTGGCCGAAGGAAATAGGCAACGTTTCGGGTCGAAACCCTTCTTCAGACTTCAGGTTTCAACCCGAAACGTTGCCTATTAACTTCGCTCCATAGATGCTGCCTCACCCGCTGAGTTTCTCCAGCATTTGTGTCTATCTTCGATTTTCCAGCACCTGCAGTTCCTTTATGTTGGCCAGTGGGCAAGTTGAGCCGAAGGGCCTATATCCACATAGTATCACTCTCTATGACTCTATAAAACACTAGAACAAATATACTAGAGAACTAAGGGGAAACATCCAGTTACATCTTTAATGATAAGTATGCAGCTAAATATTTCTGATTATCCAACCAAGAACTAATTTACGGAAACAATTTTAAGCCATCATTAACACCAACAAATATTAGCTGAGAATTTAAAAAAGTGAAAATCAAAAAAATAACTGCAAATGCTGGAAATCTAAAATAATTAAAAATAGAAGTTCCAAACTTTTTATGCCAAGGAATTTTGCAAAAATGAAAAGGCAATAAATAAATTAGAAAATGTGTGAAAATAGTAAAAGGCCAAGTAATTATTATTGGTTCTCTGGCACTGACCAAAACATCAGATGCTACAGAGCTCATTGAGTTGAAATAATCGCACTTGACATTTGCTGAAGGGCTTTTTTATGCTTTTCAGCACAAAAGGCACAATTCTTTTGAGATTTTTCACACTAATGTGAACCAAACTTTATTCTCACTCACTTTGGCTCATAGTTCTCATGTGTGGTTCTCATTCATAAACAGACCGTGCACATGACATAAAGGAGCAAAATTCAGGTCCCTCTGAAAATGGCAGCTGAGAGCACAAGGAATAAATCATTGCTTCTGCTGCAGGAAGTGTACCAGACTTAATGCCTGGCCAGTAAAAAGTGGATAGACATAAAATGCTGGAATAACTCAGTGGGTCAGGCAGCATCTCTGGAGAAAAGGAATCTGGAGAAAAGGAATAGGTGACGTTTTGGGTCAAAACCCTTCTTCAGACCTTCAACCAACAAGCATTCATTTATAATAATCCTAACGAAATCCATTTTATCTTCAGACCCATCTCATCAACTCTACCCACAGCCAAGTATTGTGGACATTTTACACTGTCAAATTAACCTTTTAAGTCTTTAGGTGAGGAAACATGCCACTCCATGGGAAAAACATGCAAACTCTACACAGACAGTGCCAGTGGTCAGAATTGAACCTGGATCGCTAGAACTATGAAAGGCTACAGCTCCACCAAGTGCTCAAACTTGATGCTGAATGACTTATGGAGTCCAACAGAAATTTGTCATTATCTAAACTGCAATTAGTTCCTGATCCCTTTAAGATATATTGATGGAGTGTCTTCCCTGTGCTGAATTAATGTTTGGCGTGGTTAGGGAGCGTTTTTAGTTGGTGTACTGAGTTTGCAGCTCTGAGAGAGTTATAGAGCATGGAAACAGACCTTTGGGCTCAACTCTTCCATGTGACCCAGATGTGCCATCTAAGCAAGGGGCTTAGATCAAAGCCATCAAATCCATTTACCTGCATTTGGCCCATATCACTCTAAACCCTTCCAATCCATGTACCCGTGCAGGTGCCTTTCAGATGCTGTTTTCGTATCTGCTTCAACTACCTCCTCTGGCAGCTAATTCCATATACCCACCACCCTCTGAGTGAAAATGTTGCCTCTCAGGTGTCTCTCTCATCTTAAACCTATGTCCCCTTATTTTTGATTCCCCTACCCTGGATAAAAGACTATGCATTCACCCTGTCTATTCCTGTCATGATTTTATACATGTCTATAAGACATCTACACTCCAAGGAATAGATTCCTAGCTTGCCCAACATTTGCATATAGCCCAGGCCCCCAAGTCCTGGCAACAACCTTGTAAGTCTTCTCTGCAGTCTTTGCTGCTTAATGACATCCTTCCCATAGCAGTGAAAGAGCTAATAGTCAAATCTAATAATCAAATCTAAAATTGAGTCGTTCTTCTACAAAAGCATGATCTAGTAGGACAAAAGAATGGCTTGGTGCCCAGTCTGAATGACTTTGCATATTATATGGAATACAATATGGAGGACAGGTTGTTGTTTTAATAAAGACATTACCATGGAAGCCTGCGTATCATGTGCTCTTTCAAGGCCATAAAGAAGCCAAGATTGAAAAAAAAATAGCTGACGTTCCAGAGATAAGTAATATCATGTTATTGGATGTGCCTTATTTGGACCCAGCTTTTCCTATATTCTGAAAGGCGATAGAATCTTTCAGTCATGCCATATTCAGACTTGGTAGGAGTGTTGTACTGATAAGAAAAATGTATAATTGTGCTAACTTTCCTTTGTTCTGTGAGTGGAGCCCGAGAAGCACCGAGCAACATTTGTGCTCATTGAAGATCTTGCCACTCCCATCTGAAGAATCAATTAAAGATTGCCATGGTTTACATTTAACAATTTTGTTGCTATCTGCTTTTTAAGAAACAAACTTTGACAGCAGGATAACCAATGTTGAAACAGTACTCAAAGAATAGCCTCACTCAAGATCTTGTACAACTTCAACATAACGTACTAACTTCCATGTGTAGGAAAGAACTGCAGATGCTGGTTTAAATCGAAGGTAGACACAAAATGCTGGAGTAACTCAGCGGAAGAGGCAGCATCTCTAGAGAGAAGGAATGGGTGACGTTTCAGGTCGAAACCCTTCTTCAGACTGACTTCCATATTCAATACATTGACAGATGAAGGTTAATGTACCAAAAGCCACCTTAACCACCTTATCTGTCTGTGACACAGCTTTCAACGAATTATGTACCTGCACTCCTACAGCCATCTGCTCTACAACAATCTACAAATTCACCATTGACTGTGAAGGTCTTGCCCTGGTTTGACTTCCCAAAATATAACACCTAACACCTATCTGCATCAAACTCCATTTGCCATTCCTCAGTCCTGCTGCCCAACTGATCAAGAGTCTGCTGACATTTTTTACTTTAGTGACATCTGCAGACTTACTAGTCATTCCTTGTACGTTCTCATTCAGATTGTTAATATAAACCACAAAATGGGCTCAGCACCAATTCATGAGGCCCACCACTCATCACAGGCCTTCACTCTGGAAAAAAACACCCTTCCAGCACCACTCTCTGCTTCCTTACATGAAGCTAATTCTGTATCCAGTTTGTTAACTTTCCCCGGATCCCTTGCAATCTAACCTTCCCGACAGCCTACCATGCTGCATCTTATCAAAGGGCTTGCTCAAGTTCATGTAGACTACATCTATGGTCTTGCCCTCATCAATCCTTTTGGTTACTTCTTCAAAAAACTCAATCTAATTTGTAAGACACAATCTCCCACACACAAAACCATGCTGACTATCCCTAATCGGAGAAGACAGACACAAAAAACTGAAGTAACTCAGCAGGTCAGGCAGCATCTCTGGCGAAAAGGAATAGATGACGTTTCAGGTCGAGACCCTTCTTCAGATTGTCTTTCCAATGCATATATATATGTTATTCCTCAGAATCATTTCCAGGTGTCAAATAAGCATTGCTTATCCAGTGCCATTCAAAAATCTATTGTTCATGTACGCAGTAATTGCCAACATTGAATCAATGTGGCATCCAAAAAAAGTGTCTCTGAGCTTAATTTTGTGGACCCAATTTTCCATGCCATTAATTACACAGAACTCCACATTCAATTCAGATCGGACATTTTTCTGAAATAAGTAGATAGAGTGATAAAGGAGGCATATGGTATGCTTGTTTTCATAGGTCGGGGCACTGAGTACAAGTCAGGAAGTCATGATGCAGCATTATAGGACTTTGGATAAGGGGGGTATAATCTACATGGAGAGGTTGGAAAGACTTGGATTGTTTTCTTTGGAATGCCAAAAGTTGTGGGGAGTTCTGCTAGAAGTATGTACAATTATGAGAGGCATAGATGGGATAGACTGCCAGAATCTTTTTCTAAGGGTGGAAAAAAGAAATACCAGAGTACCAGAGGGCATAGCTTTAAAGTGGGATGTGCAAAGGAGATGTGTATGGCGTTTTTAAACACAGAGGGTGGGGAGTGCATGCTATGCTCTTCCAGAGTGATGGTTGAAGCAGATATCATAGTGGCGTTTTAAATTTTTTTTGATAGGTATATGGATATGCAGGGAATGGAGGGATATGGGTTATGTGCAGGTAGATAAGTAATGGTCTTGGCATCATGTTTTGCACAGACATTGTGGGCCAAAGGGCCTGGTCTTGTGCTGCACTGTTCTATGTTCTATGTTCTTTAATGCTATTAATACATTTTGATAAAAAAATAAACTCCTTTACTCTTTCATTTTCATTGGTATACTTAAAGGAAAATACTTAAAAACATTTAGTTTAAGGTAACATTAAACCATTACTAATTTACTGCTTGCTATGGCACTTGTACACACTTTGCATCAAAACTGCTCTTAAGATGCTTGTAGAAACTGAGTATTGCCTATTCACAGGAATTCTTGAGGACATCTATAATAGATTCAGTGGGCAGGGGAGGTTTCATGGGTGAGGTAACCTGACTTTATTTCTTTGCTTCCTCTCTCCAAGTAGAGTGCCATAGGCATTACACTGTTGTGTAATAATTTTGTCTGAATAGCCTGTATGGTATAAATCAGAATAGATAGCCACACTGCAACTTTTCCATTAAAAATCCGCAAACCCACATAAGAAAATAAATACCTGGAAAATGATACTAAGAATTGCTCAATTTCCCATTTCATGCGTTCTTGGCTGGTCCCCAGAATACTGAGGTACAATAGTTCTCCCTTTTAGAGGAGAAGGATTGATTGAGTTTGGCAGCTAGGCAACCAGTACAAAAATAATATGCTGGAAATACTCAACAGGGCAAATTCGAATTGTGAAAAAAAAATAGTGTTAACATTTTGGGTCAATAAGCTTCCATCAGAACCAACCATTGTCCTGCACTAATACATGGACCGATTAAAATGATGCCTTCATAACCATTCTTATTACTTTTTTCCCTATTGATTTTTATATAAGCAGGATATAAGATGATTATTGCATTCCTGACCAGATTTCCTTTAACAATTTTGTCAGGAATGGTAAGAAAATAGAAGGCCGTCTTTATTTATTTATTTATTTTTGCATTTTTGTTAGAAGTAAATACAGTAATGTGGTACCTAAGTACCTGATGCATGCAGACATATTACAGTTCTTGTACAACTTTTTATTTTTAATTTAATAATAAAAGAACAGTGATAGAAAGAAGAAAATAGAGAGTGTGGTACACAACGGTGACGGTGCTGATTCGTGATATAATAAGAAGAGCCCGAAAAAGACAAGAGAGTAGAAACGAATAGCGAGAGAGACAGAACGAAGAAAGAAGAAGCTAAAGAGATTAAAAAAACAAAAAAGAAGGAAAATAAATTAGGAGAGATATATCTATTTAATATCTTTACCCACTCGTCACCCGGTTCTGAACCATATAATTTCTAAGGTTATGTTGCACCATATGCTTGTAAGAAGTCGATAAAATGAGACCAAATCTTTAGCAATTGGTCTACTTTGCCTAATAGGAGGAATCTCATTTCTTCAAGATGTAACGTTTCCGACATATTTGAAATCCACATTTTAAACGTTGGCGTGGATGTGTTTTTCCAAAATTTAAGTATACATTTTTTTGCTGTTATTAAACCACAATTAAAGAGAGATTCTTGGAACATAGTTAGCTTACGTCCCTCTTCCATTGATCCGAAGATAATCTGTTCTGTATTGTGGTTCAATTTTGTGTTAAATAGTTTTGTAAAAGTTCCAAAGATTTCATTCCAAAATTTATGAAGTTTTGTACAGGAGACAAAGGAATGTGCTATAGTGGTATATTGAGTTAGACATTTGTCACAAATGGGGGAAACGGTTGGAAATATTTTATTCAGTCCAGTTTTCGAGTAATATAATGTATGTAAAATTTTTAATTGAATTAAGTTATGCCTTACATTAATCGAACATTTATGTACATATAATAGGTTTTTTCCCCTGTCATTGGTGTTTCTATATTTAAAATTATATTATATAAATATAATATTAAATTGCTTGATTCTGCCTTTCTGTTCATTCCTTCGTCTAATAAATCTGAGGTTAGAGTTTGATATCCTTGTATGTGTTTTTTTCAAATAATCTTGAATTTGTAGGTATTTGAAATATTGATTACTTTTCATATTACATTTTATTTGTAGTTGTTGGAATGATACAAGTTTTCCCATTTCATTCATATCTCCAATCATTTTAATTCCTATTCTTTCCCCATGGATAAACGTTTTATCAATAATAGATGGTTTGAATGAGGGATTGTTAACTATTGGGGAAAGAACGATAAATTTCTTAATTTTAAAGTTAATTTTATTTGTTTCCAAATTCGTATTATACTGTGAATAATTGCATTCTTCTTATATATTATATTGTTCAGATTCATCGGAGAAAGAAGAATCGTTCCTATATTATTGGGGGAACAATCCTCTTTCTCCATTGTTATCCAGTCTACTTGTTGGGCAGAACTGTCCAACCAGTAAATTATATTTTTAATATTCACTGCCCAATAGTAGTACAACAAATTGGAGAGTGTCAGTCCCCTAAATTGTTTAGATTTACACAGATGTTTTCTTTGAATTCTTTGTGATCTATAGTCCCATATGAAATTTGTAATATCAGAGTCTAGTTTTTTAAATATTTTTTTTGGTAAATATATTGGTAATGATTGAAATAGGTACATTATTTGTAAAAAGATCATTTTATAGCATTTATTCTGCCTATTAAGGACATCAGCAATGTTTTCCAGAATGTAATCAATACATTCGATTTAGTTAGTAACGGCACGTAGTTTGCGTTAAATAATGATTTATATTTTCTAGTAATTTGGATCCCCAATTACTTGAATTTTTCTGTTGCAATTCTTAAAGGGAATTTCAACAGATGTGTCGGCTCTTGAGGTTTTATCGTCATAATTTTGCTTTTATTCCAATTTATTCTATATCCTGAAAAGGAACCAAATTCCTCTATTAAATGTAATATATTTGGCATGCTAATTTGTGAATTTGTAATGTATAATAATATGTCGTCTGCGTAAAATGAAATTTTATTATTTGAGTGTTTGGTATTATATCCATAAATATTCGGATGACTTCTTATACTTTCTCCTAGAGGCTCTATCACAAGTACAAATAGCAGGTGCGATAGTACACACCCCTGTCTATTGCCCATTGATAATTGGAATTGCAGGGATAATATGTTATTAGTCAGTATTCTAGCTGTCGACTTGTCATATAATAATTTTACCCATGAGATAAAATTCTCTCACATATTAAATTTTTGCAATGCTTTAAATAGATATTGCCATTCTACTTGATCAAATGCTTTTTCTGCATCCAGTGAAATGATTGATACGTCTTCCTCTTCAGTTTTATGTGAGTACATTATATAAAAAAGACGTCTCAAATTGTTGAATGAGTATCTCTTGGGTATAAACCCCGTTTCATCCGGGTTTATTAGTTTGCTAACATATTTACTCAATCTTCTCGCTAGGGTCTTTGCTAATATTTTTTAATCTGTATTTAGGAGTGCTATGACTCTATATGAGCCTGGGTCTTCTAGATCTTTATCCTTTTTAGGTTTAAGCGTAATGGTTAGTGTTTCAGGTAGTATATTTTCTTTAAAAGCATGTATATATAAATTTTGTAAGCGTGGTGAAATTATCTTGTGGAATATTTTATAGAATTCATTGCTAAAGCCACCTGGTCCTGGCGTTTTACCATTCTTCAACAAATTTATTGTTTCTTCTATTTCCTTAAGTGTAATCTGAGCTCCTAATTCCTCTTGTTCCAACGTGTTGAGTTTTGGAAGATTACAATTGTCTAAGAAGTTTGTAATTTTAATATTATCTTCTGAGGTTTTAGATATATATATAGATTTTGATAAAATTGAGCAAATCTTTTGTTAATGTCTTTAGGTAATGTTAATAATTCACTTTTATCTGATTTGATTTTAGTAATTGTATTTTCCATTTCCCGTTTTTTCAGTTGACGTGCTAAGAGTTTATGCAGTTTATCACTGAATTCGAAGTTTTCCTGTTTTGTAATTTGAAATAATCTTATTATTCTTGCCGATAAAATTTTATTTAATTTGTATTTCAGTATTGTTATCTTATTATGTTTATCTATGGTTGGTTCTTTGGCATTATCTAGATTTAATTGTCTAATTTGTTGTTCTAGCTGCAATTGTTCAGTGTTGTTCTTTTTATTTTGGAAAGCTTGATATGAAATTATAGTTCCTCTAATGAATGCCTTAAACGTTTCCCATAATAAGGAGGGTGAGATACCTGGTGTATCGTTAAACCCCTGTCTCACTGTGCGAGTTGGCCCACGAGTGACCCCGAGTTTTCACTCGTGGTGATCACGTAGCGGGAACGTCGGAACTCGCGCGTTCAACTTGTCCACTCGTGGCGCTAACGGCAGGTACTCGGGAAACTTGTTAACTCGTGAAAAAAATCAAACATGTTTGATTTTTTCCACGAGTCAAATTAACTGTTCAAGTTAAAAATGGAAACATTTAAACTCGTTGCAGTAACGTAATGGCCCGTGCGTTTACCATAGTGTCTCGTGAGTCTATCGTGGGAACTTTTTTATAATCTGAAAGGGACTGAACCAAAGTAGTATAATATGTATATACATATTATATATATTATATATATTTCAATTCCAACCCCGAAGCAATTGAGAGGCGATTTCTTGGGGCCGTGTAATTTAACGTGTGTCTTTGCTTTTAAAAGTGAAGCTGTTTAATTGTTTACGCTGCGCTGTGTTTCATGTTGGGGAGAGTGCTGCTGTACAATGCTTTCGATTTTATACTGCCCTCCCCCTTCCACAGAAAAATGCCTAAATTTTTCTTTGTGCCCGCTCTCCTGGGAGCAATCCAAACCAGGGGAACAATGAACCCTCAGAGGCTTCGCGTTCCTTGCTCCTATATATGGACCTCGCTCGCTCGCAACTGTATGAACGCTCGATCAACCAGACATCGTCCAACACAGAGGCCTGATTACTGAAAACAAAGTCAACTTGTACCAGACCTCATCATCTTCCTTCCGACAACCCGTAACCACGGCACCACACTTTCAACAGAAAACTTAATATTTAAAGAATATATTATGGGACATTGGATTGTCTGAAGAAGGGTCCCGAGCAGAAACGCCACATATGTGTGTGTGTGTGTGTGTGTGTGTGTGGCTGTGTGTGTGGCTGTGTGTGTGTGTCTGTGTGTGTGTCTGTGTGTGTGTCTGTGTGTGTGTCTGTGTGTTTGTGTGTGTGTCTGTGTGTGTGTGTGTGTTTGTGTGTGTGTATCTGTGTGTATCTGTGTGTGTGTCTGCTGTCGGGTCCCGGCGGCCGCTCAAAGTCACCCGAGCTGCTTCCTCTGAAGTGGTGGCCAGCTGCTGTCTGTGTGTATCTCTCTCTCTATGTGTGTGTGTGTGTGTATGTGTGTGTGTGTGTGTCTCTCTCTCTCCCTCTCTGTCTATCTGTTTGTATCTGTGTGTGTGTCTGCTGTCGGGTCCCGGCGGCCGCTCAAAGTCACCCGAGCTGCTTCCTTCCTCTGAAGTGGTGGCCAGCTGCTGTCTGTGTGTATCTCTCTCTCTATGTGTGTGTGTGTGTATGTGTGTGTGTGTGTGTCTCTCTCTCCCTCTCTGTCTATCTGTTTGTATCTGTGTGTGTGTCTGCTGTCGGGTCCCGGTGGCCGCTCAAAGTCACCCGAGCTGCTTCCTTCCTCTGAAGTGGTGGCCAGCTGCTGTCTGTGTGTATCTCTCTCTCTATGTGTGTGTGTGTGTATGTGTGTGTGTGTGTGTCTCTCTCTCTCCCTCTCTGTCTATCTGTTTGTATCTGTGTGTGTGTCTGCTGTCGGGTCCCGGCGGCCGCTCAAAGTCACCCGAGCTGCTTCCTTCCTCTGAAGTGGCGGCCAGTCCTGCTGTCTGTGTGTATCTCTCTCTCTATGTGTGCGTGTGTGTGTGTGTGTGTGTGTGTGTGTGTCTGCTGTCGGGTCCCGGCGGCCGCTCAATGTCAGTCACCCGAGCTGCTTCCTTTTTTAAAATTATTTAAAATAGAGATCCATTGCAAAAAAGTATTTAAAAACATAAAAACAACAAGAAATGTTTGGTTACTGGAGGATGCGCATTTTCCCATTGTAGGTCATATCAATAGATGCCGCCGCGCTGAAATAACTCAAAACCACAGGATGGAGATGTATTTTAACATTGTTGCTTTATTAAAACATACCTTCATTCACGGTTGGCTCAAGAGTAACGGGAGAGGAACTTGGTAACTCGGGAGAGGAACTTGGAACATCGCAGCAATGACATACCCGTGGGAACTCGGTTACACACTTGATCATAAACTTGAAGTCTCGTGCACAGCCACGAGTCTGTCACTCGGGGTACCTCGTGGGTCAACTCGCACAGTGAGACAGGGCCATTAGTCTCAAAGAAGAATTTCATCTGCTGTTTTAAATATGTACAACCATGTGAGTTGTTTAAAATTTTGTGGTTAAACCTCCAGAATGATTTTTTATCAGACATTCCTTCTAATTTTAAGGAAAAAGTTAACGGGGAATGATCAGAAATAATACTATTTGATATTTAGAGTTGTATGTTTACGGAATTAATTTCGTGTCCACTAAAAAATAGGCGATACGTGAATACGTTTTATGTACCATTGAATAAAATGAGTATTCCCTTCCAACTGGATTAACGATTCTCCATATATCTGTTATGTTTGTGTTTTTATGTATGTATTTGGGAGTTCACTAGTTTTAGATTTTAGGTTAGTCCTTTTTTGTTTTGCTGATTTATCCAGATATGTATCTAGAGCATAATTGAAATCTCCCCCTATTATCACATGTTAAACTCTGAAATTATATCCAGTATTTTAATAAAGAATTGAGGGTTATCAAAGTTGGGAGCATAAATGTTTATCATAGTAAGTGGGGTAGAGTGAATTTCTCCCGTAACTGTAACGTACCTCCCCTCTATATCTACTATGATATTCTTTGATTTAAATGGTATACTTTTACGGATAATAATAGCCGTGCCTCTAGATTTAGAAGTAAATGAAGAGTAGCATGTTTGCCCAATCCAATTTGCCTTCAATCTTATCTGTGTTTGATGTTTCAAATGTGTTTTGTGTTAAAAAAAAGTCAGAATTGAATGCCCGACTTAGATAGTGCCAGTCCATGAACGAGCATTTGGGGCATGGATTTGCCAGCTGCTGCAGAGCTGCAGCAATGTTCTACCATGTTACAACTCTTGTACACAGCTACATTTCCGACTTGCGAACAGTTCGGGTTCCAAACTCTTCTCAGCAGCGAAACCTGGGAAGGACATGTATCAGGATTCTATATCATATAACAAAACCATATAACAATTACAGCACGGAAACAGGCCCTTCCAGTCCATGCCGACCATTTGTTTTCCCCTAGTCCCATCTACCTGCACTCAGACCATACCCCTCCATTCCCTTCACGTCCATATACCTATCCACTTTACTTTTAAATGTTAAAATCGATCCTGCCTCCACCACTTCTGCTGGAAGCTCATTCCACACAGCCACCACCCTCTGAGTAAAGAAGTTCCCCCTCACGTTACCCCTAAACTTCTGTCCCTTAATTCTCATGTCATGCCCTCTTGTTTGAATCTTCCCTACCCTCAATGGGAAAAGGTTATCCACATCAACTCTGTCTATCCCTTTCATCATTTTAAAGACCTCAATCAAGTCCCCCCTTAACCTTCTGCGCTCCAAAGAATAAAGACCTAACTTGTTCAACCTTTCTCTGTAACATAGTTGCTGGAACCCTGGCAACATTCTAGTAAATCTCCTCTGTACTCTCTCTATTTTGTTGACATCCTTCCTATAATTAGGCGACCAAAATTGTACACCATACTCCAGAATTGGTCTTACCAATGCCTTGTACAATTTTAACATTACTTCCCTACTCCTATATTCAATGCTCTGATTTATAAAGGCCAGCACACCAAAGGCTTTCTTTACCACCCTATCTACATGCGATTCCACCTTCAGGGAACTATGCACAGTTATTCCTAGATCCTTCTGTTCCACATTTCCCTACCATTTACCATGTACGTCCTATTTTGATTTGTCCTGCCAAGATGTAGCACTTCACACTTAACAGCATAAAACTCCATCTGCCATCTTTCAGCCCACTTTTCCAAATGGCCCAAATCTCTCTGTAGACTTTGAAAATCTACTTCATTATCCACAACACCACCTATCTTAGTATCATCTGCATATCTACTTATCCCATTTTCTACCCCATCATCCAGATCATTGATGTACATGACAAACAACAGTGGACCCAACATACATCCCTGAGGCACCCCACTGGTCACCGGCTTCCAACCTGACAAACAGCCATCCACCATTACTCTCTGACATCTCCCATTCAACCACTGTTGAATCCATCTTGCTACTCCGCCATTAACACCCAAAGATTGAACCTTCTTAACCAACCTTCCATGGGGAACCTTGTCAAAGGCCTTACTGAAATCCATATAGACAACATCCACTGCTTTACCCTCATCAATTTCCCTAGTTACCGCTTCAAAAAATTCAAGAAGGTTTGTCAAACATGACCTTCCAGGCACAAATCCATGTTGACTGTTCCTGATCAGACCCTGTTGATCCAGATGTTTATATATATTATCTCTAAGTATCCTTTCCATTAATTTGCCCACCACTGACATCAAACTAATAGGTCTATAATTGCTAGGTTTATTCTTTGAACCCTTTTTAAACAATGGAACAACATGTGTAGTATGCCAATCCTCCGGCACTATTCCCGTTTCTAATGACATTTGAAATATTTCTGTCATAGCTCCTGCTATTTCTACACTAACTTCCGTCAATGTCCTAGGGAATATCCTGTCAGGACCTGGAGACTTATCCACTTTTATATTTTTCAAAAGTGTCAGTACTTCCTCCTCTTTGAATCTCATAGTTTCCATAGCTACCCTAGTTTTTTCCCTTACCTCACAGAGTTCAATATCCTTCTCCTTGGTGAATACCGAAGAAAAGAAATTGTTCAATATCTCCCCCATCTCTTTTGGCTCTGCAGATAGCTGTCCATTCTGGTTCTCTAATGGTCCAATGTTATCCCTCGTTATCCTTTTGCTATTAATATAGCTGCAGAAACCCTTTGGATTTACTTTCACCTTTCTTGCCAAAGCAACCTCATATCTTCTTGTCGCCTTCCTAATTTCTTTCTTTAGATTCTTTTTACATTCTTTATACTCCTCTAGCACCTCATTTACTCCATGCCTCCTATAATTATTGTAGATATCTCTTTTTTTTCGAAACGTGTCCAATTTCCCTTGAAAACCATGGCTCTTTCCAATTTTTACTATTTCCTTTCAACAGGGACATAAAGATTCTGTACTCTTACAATTTCCCCTTTAAATGTCCTCCATTTCTCTTCTACATCCTTCCCATGAAACAAAGTGTCCCAATTCACTCCTTTAAAATCCTAACGCATTCCCTCAAAGTTAGCCTTTCTCCAATCAAAAATCTCCACCCTAGGTCCAGTTTTGACTCTCTCCATAATTATATTGAAACTAATGGTATTGTGATCACTGGTCCCGAAGTGCTCACCAACGCATACCTCCGTCACCTGACCTGCCTCATTTCCTAACAGGAGGTCCAGCACTGCCCCTTCTCTGGTCGATACCTCTATATACTGCTGCAAAAAACTATCCTGCACACATTTTACAAACTCGAAACCATCCAGCCCATTTACAGAATGTGTTTCCCAGTCTATTTTTGGAAAATTGAAATCTCCCACAATCACTACCTTGTGCTTACTACTAATATCTGCTATCTCCTTACATATTTGCTCTTCCAATTCTCGCTCCCCATTTGGCAGTCGATAGTACAGCCCTAAAAGTGTTGCTACACCGTTCCCACTTCTCAGTTCCACCCAAATAGCCTCCCTAGATGAGCCCTCTAATCTATCCTTCCAAAGCACTGCTGTAATATCTTCTCTGACAAGCAATGCAACACCTCCCCCTCTGGTCCCTCCAATTCTATCACACCTGAAGCAACGAAATCCTGGAATATTTAGTTTTCAATCACAACGCTCCTGCAACCATGTTTCATTGATTGCCACAACATCATATTTCCAGGTGTCAATCCAGGCTCTAAGTTCATCCACCTTACTTACAATGCTCCTAGCATTAAAATATACACATTTTAGAAACCCACCATCCCTTATTCTCTGTCTATTATCTTTTTCATCTTTCTCGCCTACATTTTGGGTCTGAGTGCCTCTTGCCCCACACCCTGACCCCTAGCCCCCTCTACCCGAGTCCTTCCCCCCAGCCTTTCTAGTTTAAAGTCTCCCCAGTAGCCTTTGCAAATCTCCCTGCCAGGATATTGGTCCCCCTCGGGTTCAAGTGCAACCCGTCCTTTTTGTACAGATCATGCCTTCTCCAAAAGAGGTCCCAGTGATCAAGAAACTTGAATCCCTGCCCACTGCACCAGTCCCTCAGCCACGCATTTATCCTCCACCTCATTTCATTCCTACTCTCACTGTCATGCGGCACAGGCAGTAATCCTGAAATCGTTACCCTTTTGGTCCTTCTCCTTAACTTTCCCCCCAACTCCCTAAATTCTCCCTTCAGGACCTCGTCACTTTTTCTGCCTATGTCATTGGTACCTATGTGTACCACAACATCAGGCTCCTCTCCCTCCCTTATCAGAATCTTTTGGACAAGTTCTGACACATGCGAGACCCTGGCACCAGGGAGGCAAACTACCATCCGGGTCTCCCGACTGCGTCCACAGAATCGCCTATCCGACCCCCTAACTATAGAGTCCCCTATTACAATTGCCCTCCTCTTTTTGCTACCCTTCTGAGCATCAGGGCCAGTCTCTGTGCCGGAGGCCCGGCCGCTCTTGCTGCCCCCAGCTAGGCTGTCCCCTCCAATCGTACTCAAACCCGAGTACCTATTTTCCAGGTGTACGGTCTAGCCCCTGCCTCTGCCCCTTGCCCTTCCTAACTGTGACCCACTTGTCTGCCTCCTGTGGTCTGGGAGTGACTACCTCCCTGTAGCTCCTCTCTATGACCTCCTCACTCTCCCTGACCAGACGGAGGTCATCGAGCTGCTGCTCCAGGTTCCTAACGCAGTCCTTTAGGAGCCCCATCTCGACACACCTGGCGCAGATGTGGACGTCTGGAGGGCTATCAGATTCCCTGACCTCCCACATCTCACATCCAGAACAGTACACTGCCCTGTCCTTCATACTCCCCCCTTACACAGGATACAATATCAACACAATATAAAATCACTACAAACTGTTGAAATCGGACTGTAAATCAGCTGTTTACCCTGGGCCACTTCCCACCAATCAGCTGCTTACCCTAGTCCACTTCCCACCAATCAGCGGCTTCCTCAAAAAAACCCACCTCCAAATGGAACGTTATGGATTTAGGTAAAAACAAGCCCCGCGCTGGATTTTAAAGCTTACCGGTCGGGTGTCGCTCCTACCCCTCCTTCTCTTCCAATGGCTCCTGTGGGCCTCTGAAAAAACAAGCCCCGCACTTGATTTTAAAGCTTACCGGTCGGGTGTCGCTCCTCCCCCTCCTTCTCTTCCAACGGCTCATGTGGGCCGCTGAAAAAAAACAAGCCCCGCGCTTGATTTTAAAGCTTACCGGTCGGGTGTCGCTCCTCCCCCACCTTCTCTTCCAACGGCTCCTGTGGGCCTCAGTACATGTGTACGTTGAAGCATGTAGCTTTGTAAAATCCCTTGGTTGAATTCTAATAAAACAAACTTAGCAATGCTTAGGAAGGAGCTGCAGATGCTGGTTTAGGCTGAAGATAGACACAGGGGCTGGAGTGACTCAGCAAGTCAGACAGCATCTCTGGAGAAAAGGAATGGGTGACGTTTCGAGTCGAGACCCCTCTACAGATATTTTAAAATATATTAAAAAAATAAAAGAATTGAGTGCTTTTAATTGGGCGAAAATCTTACCCCTTTTAATTGGTTCATTAGCTCCCCTTATATTCCAGCTACAAAACGTGATTCCTCCAGTTTTCTTTTGTTTATCGCCTTGCATTGTAAATCATGTTAATACCCTTAAGTCAGGGCCGAGAGGACCTGCCTCCGTGCTGTAATTGTTATATGGTTATATGGTGCAACCAAGTACCCCAGAACTCTAGGTGATGGGTGGTCATCCACAGCTGTTAAATTTTGTTGGCATCTTCCCTTCAAAATAGACCTTAAAAAAGACCAGAAAGTGTAAAGTGGTGAAAAGGTAATTGAAAAACAAAAAGTGATAATATAATATCTAAAAAATAAAGATATTATAAAAAAGAAACCACCTAAAGGTGGTAGGTAAGTTCTTGTAGACTTCCGTAGATGTTGTTGTACATTCCGCTCGGCCCCCTTCACCAATTATTATTAAAACGAAGAAAGGCCTGTTCAAAATTGAAAAAAATATATAAGATAAAATGCATTTCAAATCTAACTATTCAAATGCATCTTCAAAAAATCCAACATTAAGTATACGCTAAAATATACAGTAACTATGTGAGTTATATAACCGTGTATGCCTATATACCGACAATTATTGCATTTCACTCCCCAATTAAGTCCCTTTCTTTTATATTAGACAACAGCAGGTTCCAGGGGGTTAACCAGATTCAGACCCTTGGAGAGTTTCCAAGTATCTAAGTCTCTTCCCCCCCTTTACGCACAGCTTAGACTAGATCTGCTATATCCATTAAATGTGTTAGTATATTGTTAATATTTATCTATCATATTTAAATCATTATCCTTATACTTAGGAGTTAATTAGCATCTGGAGATAAACCCCCCTTTTCCCCCTTAGGGGAATCATTCATTCTTATGCTGTACATCAATATTACACAGTAGTGGGTTATTGTTGTTGAGTTAGTTCAGTTAGTTAATTGTTTTATGTTAGTATATAATTGTATATTTCTTAAGTCATAAATTTTTGTATACAAGACCATTAGTATTATTTTTTCGTATTCCCAAATTCCGTTTGTTTTCCACCTCGGCTTCACTTGTTTTCCAATTCCTTCATTCAGAGTGAAACATAGAGTTTGACCTTGAATTAACATTCCAGAGATAAAGTGTCTAGCCATCGCCTCGTGGAAGAATCCGCCATCTTAACAAGAGCAGGCTTTTTTATTAAAAAGTCTTATCTTCGCCGCTTCTCCTCTGTAATATTATGAGAGACCGACTCCTGATAATCAGTCCACCTCCTTTACGATACCTTGTGTCGTAATGCCTCTTCTGGGTCCGTGAAGGCATGTTCAACAGAATTCTAAGTAATTCTCATCTTTGCAGGATACATTATTCCATATCTTACACCACTTTCAAAATCATTCTTGTCTTTGTGACCATGTCCCTCTTTTTGGCAATTTCAGCTGGCTATCCACGAAAGAATCTTAGGTTATCCTCTTCAAACGTCGAATTCGATCCATATGGAATCAGTTTCATAATTTCTTCCAGAGCAGAGATGTCGTGAAATTTCACTATGATCTGCCTTGGGGGGACAACTGAGCTTGCTTGAGCCTTGCGTCAAACCCGGTGAGCCACGTCTATTCTCGGGTTTTCAGGCAGCTTAAATACTTGTTTAAGTAAGTTGGCAGCAAACTCCTGAGGGTTTTTTCCACTTTCCCTTCCCTCTTTTACTCCAACTGCTCTTAAATTCTGCCTTCTCGATCTTGCTTCCAAGTCCAGGCATTTATCATTCATTTTGGCAAGTTGCCCCCCAGTACTTTCTTGTTCCTTTCTCAGTCTCTTTATCTCCTTAGACATCTCAGTCATCGTATTTTCCATTTCTTCCATAACCGAATTGTATTTTGCAGTAGTCTTGAGAATTGAATCAAACTTCTTGTTACAGTCCTTTTCAACCCGCTTAATTTTCTTGTTTAAATCCTCTTCAATTTCTTCAACACATTTATTTAAGTTATCAATTTTCAGCACCACTTCCTCATTACTGAGATACTTTTGTCCAGCACGGCGTTCCCATCTTGTATCAATTTAGAAATATCTTTAGTAACTGAAGTTCTTACCAACTGTTCCAATTGCTCCATCTGTCCTTCCTTTGAAGTTATTTCTGTAGGAGGACTTCGAGAATCAGCTTCTTCTTCTGAGTTTTCAGCTAATGTTTGAGGAGTTTTACCAAGTTATTTTAGGTAAAATCTTGTAGCAGATCTTGCAGCAGGTTTTGCAGGCTTCTGATGAGGTTTCTCTTTTTTAATTTAAAACTACCGTTAATCTCCGTTATTTCGCGGCGACTTCTGATGATGTCACTTACGCGACGTCAAACAGCTCCGGTGAGTATTTTCAAATTGGTCCCATCTTCCAAACCGTCTTTTTTCAGGAATTAATGGGAGCAGAGCTCGATGCTGTGCCTCTTGTTACTCCATGGCGCCACCGGAAGTCCCCGAAGGCCGCTTTTGAAAACCACTTTCTCCAAAATGTAGACATTGATCAGGTAGAGTGAATATGTACTGTGTAGGAGGGAACTGCAAATGCTGACTGAGTTTGTACATTCTCCTCATGACTGCGTGGCTTTTCTCCGAGATCTTCGGTTCCCTCCCACATTCCAAAGACGTACATGTATGTAGGTTAATTGAATTGGTGTATGCGTAAATTGTCCCTAGTAGTAGGATAGACATGAAATGCTGGAGTAACTTAGCGGGACAGACAGCATCTCTGGATAGAAGGAATGGGTGACATTTCAGTCCAGACCCTTCTTCAGAAGATTTTTCCAGCATTTTGTGAATATGTCCTAGTTCACTTAGATCTTGACGATTATTTATGTGTGATCATTGAAAGTGAATGAAGCTTTTAAGCATCTAAGGTAACAACACAACTTTCCTTAGCAAATAAATTAATCGCTACACTTGCATCCAAATGCGTGAATAGAAAAGAGGAGAGCAGGCAGAAGATCAGGAGCAACGAGTTAACTCACATTGTTCTAAACATAAGAATTTAAGTCAATTGTGCTCTCTCTCTCATCAACCATTTCGCTCCTGGAGTGAACCTGGTGAAACGTTGCTATATTATCTCCCCCTTGATGGATGGAGACCAAAGTTTAGTTTAGTTTAGTTTAGAGATACAGCGCAGAAACAGGTCCTTCGGCCCACCGAGTCCGCACCAACCAGCGATCCCCGCACAATAACACTATCCTACTACTAGGGACAATTTAGGCATACACCAAGCCAATTAACCTACATACCTGTCCATCTTTGGAATGTGGGAGGGAACCGAATATCTCGGAGAAAACCCACACAGTCACGAGGAGAACGTACAAACTCCATACAGACAGAACCCATAGCCAGGTTAGAACCAGGGTCTCCGGTTCTGCAAGCGCTGTAAGGCAGCAACTCTACCGCTGCGCCACCATGATTCAAATAAGGTCTTGCCAGAGCTGGGCACAATCTCAGCGCGACCTTACCTTTGACCCTTTTTGCAATGAAGACCTGCAGTTCCTCACTGTTTATTCAGCAAACGCTAGTGACGGACATTGTCCCTGTGAACATGACTCAACACTCATAAATAAAGTCCTCGAGATAATGGGGGAGCCTCTGGCAATTTGTAAATGTTATGGGTTTAATTTATTCAGTGCATTCATTCTTTTAAGTTAGTTTTAATAGATTTTTGGACCATTTTCATCCATATTTCACACAGATTTGTGAAGGTAAATCATGAAAATGCAAGGAATGGAAGCAGGACTAGGTAATGCGGCCCATCACCCTGCTTTGCCACTCAACAAGATCAGGCCTGGGCCTGTGCTTTGTCTACTTTTCCACCAGATCCCACATGTCCTCAATCCCCCATATGTTTAAAAACCTTTTGATCTCAGACTTGAATTCCGTCTGAAGAAGGGTCTCGACCCGAAATGTCATCCATTCCTTCTCTCCAGAGAGGCTGCCTGTCCTGCTGAGTTACTCCAGCATTTTGTGCCTATATTCGGTTTATACCAGCAGCTGCAGTTCCTTCCTACACATTTTGTCTGCTCCACTGCAAAATCTCCTCAAGGTATGCCTACTTTGAAGAAGTTCTCCTCCTCTCCCCGATGAGAGTTCTGCAACTTTCTCTCTCGCTGCTCTATATCGCTCAACATCATCGTCTATATCTCTCGTTTCCCTTTCCCGAGACCCGAAACATCACCCATAACATCTCGTCAGAGATGCTGCCTGTCCCACTGGGTTACTCCAGCATTTTGTGTCTATCTTTGGTTTGAACCAGCATCTGCAGTTCCACATGTCTATCTTGAATATAATGGACCTTTACTGCTCTCCATGAGAGATTCAGTGCCTTGTAATCAAGAAATAAAGCCATTTCTTCTCATGCCAGTCCAAAATGATTAGCCCAATCTCCTATGAATATGTCATGTGGTTTGCGATTCCCCAGCCAGGAGCAGCAATTACCCTGTCAATGTCCTTACAATTCCCCTGCGATCATCTCTCATCATCCAATTCCCTGCCAATGTCGAGAGATCTTTATCAACCCCACTTTACAAGCTTAGAAAAATGTCCTTACAATGTACTGCAGTCCTCTTGTGATAAAGGGCAAGATATGGTTTACCTTCCTAATTGTATGTGATATCTGTCCATAAATGCTGATTGATAGCATCCTTCCATCATTTTGCAGATGCTTAATAGTCTAGCTGGGCAATTGTCTATATTATATATTATTTGGTATGCACCAGTGTTATAGGTACTAGAAGAGCTTACTAGAAGAGCTTGATTAAAAGTATGGAGGATATAATGGCAAGTTGTTGGATCAGTGGCACATTGGTGAACACAAATATTTGATATCACTGTGCCGTAATATAGTGCCGATATTTCATGATGAAGATGAATATTCCTCTTCTAAAAGGTATATTCTTGGAACTCCCTCAGCTGTCTGTGCTATCATTTCTGTCCACAAAATTATAGAGGTTCCAGCCATTTCTGACCAGTAGCAATGGCATGAGTAAAAATGCCACTGTGCTCATCTGCTCTTTGACTTTCCTGTTCACAGATGAATATATTACCCCATTAATAACATATTTAGTGGTAATGTTCTCCCTGACCTGCATCATAATTAATAATGGACATGGGCAATTAATGTGCTTAATGACGCAGAGGCAAAATTTACACGACAGTTGGAAGCGGGCAAACACCCTGCATGAAAATCAGAAACCCCTCCAACATACGTGTATTTAGGGTGCAGAGTATTTAATATACAGAAAATCTGTACCCGTAGTTATTAATAATATAAACTTGTGGAAAGATTATTACTTGAACACAAGGGGTTAAGTTTCAACACTATCACTGAAAAAGATAAAATATGAATGGCCTCATTATTGTAAAATATTGCCTACATTAAAACACGCCAGTTCATAAATGTACAGCTAGTAAATGATTGAGTAGAGGGAGAAGGGGGAGGAACATTGTAACTCTGCCAGACCTCCCAAATGGATGCTTCCCAGAAAAAGACACCAGATCACAATCAGCTTATCAAGACAGAATTCTGTTGGAATGAATCCATAAAATTGCAGACATTCTTGCCTGCGTTTTTAAACAGAGCAAAATGTAAATTCCATGTTTATGGTTATTTGTGATGCCAAGCATGATTTTTGTAGCTGCAGGTAACTTGACTGCTTTAAGCAGATCACTCATCACAACGTCTGGCTCATACTATCAAAGTTTTCTCATCTAAATTAATGTCTATTCACAGTAAATTAAATAATTGTAGGGTGAAAGGAGATGGCTGCTTAACTGTCATGTGAATCAGTTTTAGTCTAACTCCATGGGAACTTATGTAAGCTGGGAAGAATTTGGGATAAACTTGATATTGTCTACTCGAAGTAAGCTTCGCAAGTCAGATCCCCTAGACCTCGCACTAATTTTACTGTTGGTCTGTTGTTATGTCTGTATACTCATTGTCACCTATCCCACAGTCTACAATGGCCTATTGTGTTTCTCACATTTTCTTGATTATCGATGCTTTTTGCATATCTTCCAATCATTTCTCCTCGTTCCCCTTGCCCCTGGCTCTCAGTCTGAAGAAATGTCTCAACCTGAAACGTCACCTATTCCTTTTCTCCAGACATACTTCTGGTTGTCCATGAGTTACTCCGACCGTTTGTGTCGATCTTCAGTTTAAACCAGCATTTGTAGTTCCTCCCTACACACCTGATGAAAATGTTTGCCCAGCTGGCGTTGCCCTTACATCAGATTTAGAAGATTGTGGGTTCAAGCCCAAACCTCTGCCATGCCCCAGCTGCGTAATGAATGAATATAACAACGTCTTTCAGGTGTGGCTGAGCGGAAACCTCATTCTCCTTTTTTTTCTTTGTTCAGGTGAATATTAAAGATTCAATGATAAAATAAAGAGTTTCCATGGAGTCTTAATGAGACAATTATCCTTCAACCAACTGAGAGGAAACTCTAGAAACAAGGAACTGCAGCTGCTGGTGTACAAAAAAGGACACAAAGTGCTGGAGTAACTTGGTTTGAAGAAGGTTCCTGACCCGAAACATCACCTATCCATGTTCTCCAGAAATGCTGCCTGACCCGCTGAGTTACTCCAGCACTTTTGTTCTTTTCAGAGAAGAGACTCTTCCTTGACATCCCACTGTGTACAAAATGTCTACTTCATTACACTTTGATTTAAACTTGAAACTAAATTGTGATATTTTCTCAGATGTAATAAAATGTGTTTAAATGCAAATGTTTGGATGCTTTTGTGTTCTAATATACCGTGAATAAAGTTGGTGGCACAGCAGTTAACTTCCCATACTGTTGTGGTTAGGGCTGCGGCTGGCTGTGCAACTAAAGTAAAATGCTGCACTCACTGTCATTGTTGACATTATCTTTCTCCCAGATTGAGCTCCCAGACAACAGAATGTTTTAATTAATTAGGAATTTGACTGATCTCTTCAAAAATGGACATGTTTTCCACTGAACTGTTTCCATATTAGGCATGGACAACCAGATCTAATGGCAATCACGTAAAACAAAATAAGTGTTTGTTAAAAAACAATTGAAGAGATGTGTTCGGATTGAGAGCTTTGAAACTCACTGCCTGTGTGTGCTGTTGGGAAGAGACTGGGCAGCAGAAACTTTCTGCGTTAAGTATATATTTGATATCGGTAGAAAATATTGGGGCCACACAGTGGTGCTGCGGTAGAGTTGATGCCTTAGAGCCCCACAGACCCGGGTTCGATTCTGACTATGGGTGCTGTCTGTTCAGAGTTTGTAGGTTCTCCCTGTGACCTGCGTGAGATTTCTCTGAGCATTCCTGTTTCTTCCCACACTTCAAAGATGCGCAGGTTTGTACGTTATGTGTAGGAAGGAACTGCAGATGCAGGTTTACATCGAAGATAGACAC
Organism: Okamejei kenojei; assembly: GCA_035221665.1. Lineage (NCBI taxonomy): Eukaryota > Metazoa > Chordata > Chondrichthyes > Rajiformes > Rajidae > Okamejei > Okamejei kenojei. Next base: position 7,861,878 of record CM069155.1, read on the forward strand.
AAAATGCTGGAGTAACTCAGTGAGCAGCATCTCTGGATAGAAGGAATGGATGACGTTTTGGGTCTGAAGAAGGGTCCCGACCCAAAACGTCACCCATTCCTTATATCCAGGTTTGTACGTTAATTGGCCCTAGTGTGTAGGATAGAACTAGTGTACGGGTGATTGTTGGTCGGCATGGACTTGGTGGGCCTAAGGGCCTGCATCTCGAAGTTAAACTCAAGGAAATCCATTGTGTTGTTATGTGTTGCAACCTTTTGAACAAAGTCACTCAGAGGCTGAAGCTGTTTTATTTTAAACTTCATCATTCCTCAGCAGATGATTCACAGTAGAATCTCCCAACCTCCATGTGTATCAAGTTTTTATATTCTTAAGATCAATGAAAACAGCAAGTAAATTCAATAGCTGCAACAATATTGTTTATTTTGATATTTTGAGTCTGACATTTGCAATGTGCGTGCACTGGAACTGTCAAGGCACTTCTGAATGTTCCAACATCTTTGCTAGTTCAAAGTAATTCATGTGGATGGTCTAACGCTTCTGTGGACAGAGATCCCCGACACCCAAAATAGAAAGATTAAACGAGAACTTACCAGTTTGAAGTTTGATCTTTATTTTATGAGGAGTTACGATGAGCAATTACGTGAAGAAGTCCCGCCAGTCCTCATTTGCGTCAATCTTCAAAGCAGCGGTGTGAAATCACAGATAACGGTAATTGAAGTAACATAGTAAGATTAGAAAACCTAGAAACTACCAGATGACCTTTGTGATATGAGGGTTGGGAGCAGTGGGCACGTAATCGCTCATCGTAACTCCTCATAAAATAAAGATCAACCTTCAAACTGGTAAGTTCTCATTTAATCTTACTATTTTAATTCGGAGTCACGTGAGTGATCCCGTGAAGACTTCAAAGCTCTGTGATTTCATGCCGTGGATACGACACACTGCCTCGGTTGACACAGGATGAGTAATAACAAATAATGCATTCAAACATGATACAGAATTAAACATGTTGATGCTTTATTTAACAAAAGAAAAACCAATAGTGACCCCTCTCTCCCAGGGGGAAGCTACAAAACAGAACTCAAAATAGAATGGCCATACACCTCTGGTGTGGCAAGCGGTTTGTGATAGAACATTTCAAAAGTAATTTCTTTGGAACATCCTGCGGATTTGGTCTAGAGGGACGTCCAGTGCCCTCGCTGCTGACGTTGATGCTGACGTTGATCCTGGCGGAGTGAGATTTAAACATATCAGTGTCAACTCTGGCGGAAGCCAGAACCTGTTTCAGCCCCCTTGAGATGGTCTGTACCGACACCTTTTTAAGAGGCTTTTTGTGACTGATAAATAACGCCAATTCGGGGCTCAATATACCGCCGTAAGTGCGTAACTACACATAGGCGAAGATCTATGGGGTATGCCATAAAATCAAGTTTAATACCCGATGTCCCTGGCCTGCTCTGTTTAAGTAAATCATAAACATAAACGGTATTTTGTTGACAGATGAAACCATCCTGTCCAGTCGAAGCTTCTGCAATGTCTGCACACGTTGCACTGAAATCAGCGCCACGAGCATAACCACTTTAAGAGTGAGTCTGGGCAATGACAGAGATGTTACTGGGGCCCATTGATGAAGCAACATGAAAACCACACTCACATCCCAGATTTCCGTGCACCTGAGCATGGGGGGATTACAGTTAAAAATACCCTTCATGAACCGAGATATTAAAGGGTGAGACCCAACAGTGTTGTCCCCATCCTTGCCATAGGTAGGATGATAAGGCACTTCAGGCACTACTGATGGCACTGTAGCTAAGTCGCTCATCAAAATATAGCGTGGAAAGAAATTCCAACACGTCAGGTACGCTTGCCGTATGATATGAAATGTTCGACTACAAGCAGAACACCTCCCATTTCTTGATATGAGAAATATATTGATTTTTAGTACTATCCCTCCAGGCCGCAGTAATCACATCTACCGTACGCCCTGATAGTCTGAGCCACAGGAACGGTCTATTCAGATTCTGCAAATCAATAGATTAATACGATCATGTAGTGGATGATTCTCCCCAGTTACAGGATGAACCAGCAGGTTACTGTTTTTGGGGATCGCCATAAAAGGCCGTGTTATTAGTCTCAGAACTAGTGGAAACCATGGCTGTGTAGGCCAGTCAGGAACTAACAAAATGCCTGAGGCCGAGTCCTGCTCGATCTTAGTCAAGCACTGGCTGATGAGGCAAAATGGGGGAAATGCATATAAAAACATTCCACCCCAGTGTAGCGAGAATGCATCTACCACCACTGCCCAGGGTCTGGTTCCCATGAAACGTACTTTGGTAACTGGTGATTCAATCTGGATGCAAACAAGTCAATCTCTGGTACGCCATACCGAGCGACAATATCATTGAATATTTCACGATTCAACATCCATTCTGTGTTGTCATTGAATTTTCATGATCTGGTGTCTGCCACCACGTTAAATCTACCTGGTAAATAGGTAGCTGAAATCCAGATGTTTCTTGTAATACACCAGTGCCAGATAAGGTTAGTCAACTTATCACATGATACCGACTTGATTCCATCCATGTGATTAACGTATGCTTTTGCTGCAGTGTTGTCAATCTGAAGCTGCACATGCAAATCATGCATACTAGTACAATACGCTTTTAAACCATAGAGTGCTCCCCACACTCTAAATAGTTAATACCATTTGATTGAAGGATTAATGCCTCATGCATATTCCATCTGCCCCCACAGCTCGAGATGGTATCAGTAGCTCCCCATCCTAGAGCACTAACATCAGTTTGTAAAATTACTGAAGGTGTATCAATCCAAATTTTACTGGAGCAGTGCCAAATATTCGCTATCCACCATTGTAACTCAGCAACAGCTTCAGCTGGTGATTTCATAGGTCTATCAAAATGACCTGCATGCTTTATGAGTGCCTGCTCCTTTGCACATTGCAAATTTTGATAATGTAAAGGTCTAAACTGTGCGGCTGGAAACGCAGCTACTAATTTGCCAATTATACTAGCCACATGCCGAATAGAACATTGTTGCTCATCAACAAGGTTGTTACACGCTTCTATTAATTCTGACCTCTTGCCTGGAGGCAGAGTCACAGACATGTATCAATTTGGATTTTACTGGATGGATAAGAAATCCCAATCTCTCAAACATGAGTTTGGTAGCTGAAACAGATAATTCAGCTGACTGCTGAGTCTTGCCTATGATTAGGATATCATCCAAATAGGCCATGACAATATGATTCTGAGCCCGGAGTAGACCCAACACTGGTTTTAACAATTTTGTAAATAGCCTGGGAGCCTAAGTTAATCCATTAGGCAATGCCTTAAACTGCCATAATTGCTTCATCCAGCTAAATTTCAAATATCCCTGGTGATTATGATGAATGGGTACTGAATAGTATGCATCTTTGAGATTGATGCATGCCATATAGCGACCTTTTAAACCAGTTGTTTGGCAGTAACAAAAGTTTCCACTTTGAAATGTTTATAGTGCACATAGGAGTTAAGTCGAGTTAGATCAAGAATGATGCGACACCCGCCATCTTTCTTTTGTCTAGGGAATATATTAGACACAAATTGGTGAGATTGATGAAAAGATTTCTCAATTACCCCTTTTTTAGCTAGCGTTTCTATTTCAGCTCGTACATCTAAAGACTGTTGTTGTGAAAAACAGTATGTCCGTCCAGGTGTATGCTGTGTGGGTGGACATAATTTGAAAATGTGCAGTATAAACAAGTCTGAGGTTATACAACTCCACTCATTGAAAAACAAACGTAACCTCCCACCAACTGGCCCATACATTTCTGAAAAGAACCAGATCCACCTACCTCCATAGTTGGTGTTATATACTTCTGCCCCCGTGTTTTGGAGGAGAATGTTGGTGTATGCCAATTGTGCATAGTTGGCTGGGTCTGGCTTTGTCCTTGGCCTGAAGCCATTGCAGCGAACTGTTGGTAGGGGTGCTGCCGCTGGGGGCGATTTTTGCTGGCTGGTTGGGCTTTTATGAGGCCAACCGTTTTTGCCTCATCATCCAATTCTCGGACCTGTTTGGACAGGTCATCCCCAAATGGTAAATTCGGCGGCTGCACATTGCTTGTCTTGCATAGTGCCGCAAATTTAGGATTTAGCATGGGGCGGATTGCACTCTTCCTTATACAGTTGATCTCGAAATGTGCATTGCACATGAGAGCAAGTGCATTTTGTTGCTCCTCAGAGAGAGCCCCGTCATCAACAGACCTAGCGAATGCCGTGATTCCTGAGGCAAGCAGCTTCAGAATCTTTTAGAGCCTCAATTCTTGGGCTCTGATCCCCGAACCCATGTGACCCCCAGATTGGGTGTTTCACCATTGAAATTCTGAGGGAGGCACAATTTGTGGGTGTTTGATATTTCTTGGAGGTGTCCTCCATCGTGAGGTCTTGCAGTTGATGAGAGACCATGTAATTAATGGTCCTGGCCAAATCCTCGTTCAACGGTCGCCCAGTTCCAAATGTACAAATTTGGATGCCAGGCTTGGCACCCCAGATTCCTGGTCTCCTTGTCTGGAGGTATGCTCACTGGCTAATATCTCCGAACTCGGAGTCAGAACAAAACTGACTCCTTGTACTCTCCTCCTCCATGAGGGGTACATTAAGCAGCCCTTCTACATTAAGCAGCCCTTCTACATTAAGCAGCGCTGCTGCCACGGGCCCCCGAGGAGACCCGTGGATATAATGCTCATCTTCTTCGAGCATATTGGCATGGAGCATCCTCTCCATGAGGAGCTCCATTCTGAACAGCCGCCCAAAAATGGCATCCACCATGGGAGGGCTTTCCTCCTGGCCCAACTGATCAGAGTCTATGGGCTGCACCGACTTTTTGGTGACTTTCCGGCCCACCAGAGTAGCCATAGTGCCTTCCACCGGTACCAAGTCAGAAGCCACCGGCCGTGCCGCCAGTGACTCTGAAGGGGAAATGGACGGCCGCCCACTACCCGCACTCCCGCAGTCTTCCGTAGCTGTTTTGGCAGCGGACCGCCTCGACCTTCCCTTGATCATTTTCACCATGGTCGACTTGTTTCCTGTAAACAAGATTCACGGACCGCAGAAAAGACCTAAGCTAAGTTTAAAATAATTACTTTAGGAATTTTTAACTTACCGCTGGTGGGGCTAAGCGCCTGTTGGCCCGTCAGTGCGCCATTCGTCAGACGTAATGATGCGCATGCGGACTGGCAGGACTTCTTCACGGAATCACTCACGTGACTCCGTAATAATTAAATGTTGTGGGGATGACTCTTTGAGTGCACCAATACCCCAATTATTTATAGAATGATGAATATGCCCAAAACCATGCTTGATGCGCCAAGTGACACATACGTCTCATCTGGAAGCACCTTCATCTCTACCATGATGGTGTGAAATAAGTTAAAGTGATGATGCTTGGTTTTATGGAGGCCAATTAAAGGAACCCACTGTTTTACATTTGGCTGATATGGTACAAGAACTGACATTCTCTCTGTTTGTAATATTCAGTAGAACACATGGCCTGAAGGCTGGTTGTTCTTTTAAATGAATGGTGGTGGGTGTATGGAACAAGCTGCCAGAGGAGGTAGTTGCGGCAGGGACTATCCCGATGTTCAAGAAGCAGTTAGACAGGTACATGGATTGTTCAGGTTTGGCGGGATACGACCAAACTCGAGCAGGTGGGACTAGTGTGGCTAGGACATGTTGGCCTGTTTCCACGCTGTATCACTCTATAACTATGACTGTGGCTGCTACTATCACATCATTTTATAACCCCTGAATAATCCCCAATATTATGTTCAATCACCAGTTGGTTCAGACTATCTTTAATTGGACTTTACTGATCTTTATCTTGCACTAAATGTTAGTCCCTTTATCATGTATCTGTACACTGTGGATGGCTCGAATGTAATCATGTATTGTCTTCTCACTGACTGGTTAGCACGAAATAAAAGTGTTTCACTGTAACTCGGTACACGTGGCAATAAACTAAATTAAACTAAACTAAACTAAACTAAGATCTGTTTTGAATCCTTGCACCCAGAATGGGAAAGAAGATAGGGGAGGGGTGATAGCTAGGTGGGGCACAGGAGAAGATGGGGGAAGAAAGGGGTGGGCACGGGGGAAAAGAGGTGACATACACAAGCGGAATATGAACTGCTGTTCGTCCGGTTTGCATGTGGCCTCCCTTTGGCAATGAAGGAGGCCCAGGACAGAAAGTCAGTCTGTAGTGGGAAGGAGAGTAACCGATGGGTAACCGAGAGATCTGTTCGGCCTTGGCTGACCGAGCACAAGTATTCAGTAAAATGGTCGCCGAGTCTACGCTTGGTCTCGCCGATGTCCTGGAGGCCACCTCGGGAACCCCAGATACAATAAATGAGGTTATAGGAAGGACACGTGAACCTCTATATAACCTGGGACTGCTGTAGTCCCTGGACTGAGGCGAGGGAGGAGGTATAGGGACAGGTGTTGGAAAGTAGGGGAAAGTACCTTGATTCAGGGGAAAGTAACTGGAGAGCGGGTGGTTTGGGGGTGGTCATCTGCATTACATTCATTCTCGCCCCATCTCACCTGTATCCACCTATCATTCATCAGGCGTTAATCTGCCCTCACTTCTTTTCCTGCTTCCCGCCCCCTCCCCGAACCTTCAGCAATCAGTGCAAAAAAGGGTCCCGACCTAAAACATCACCTGTCCATTCCCACCACGGGTACTACCTGACCCATTGAGTTACTTTGTGTTTTACTCAGCATTTCAGCATCTGCAGGTTCTTATGCCCACTGTCAACATTTAGCATCATGTCTTGGGTAGCACCTCCTTTACTTGAATCGTTCAATTTTCCCCTCTCGCAGACTTATTCCTTGTTCACTCCATGCCCCTCCCCCTCTCCCACCCCCTCCACTTATTGTAACTTAATTAATTTCTGGTGAATGATTCTGAAAAGTTAACTCCCCGCAGAGACGCTGACTGATCTGTTAAGTACTTCCACCACTTTCTGTTTTTTTCATTTTTGTTCACTAACTCAGACAGTAGCCTTAAAGCCCAGTACCAGTATATTGCTGTTCAAGAAGGAACCTCAGATGCTGGAAAATCGAAGGTAGACAAAAGTGATGGAGAAACTCAGCGGGAGTTTCTCCAGCACTTTTGTCTACCAGTGTATTACTTTTGTTTCATGGTTTTTTGATAATCGCACACTTTTTTTAAAGATACACTCTTATTTACATACTACACAATTTAAATTTTAAACATGAATGATGGGAATGGAATAGAAAATCAAACTGCAGGTTTCAGGAAACTTGAATTAAAAACGGAAAATGCGGAGATTCTCAGTTTCTGACATTGGAATTCTAAATACATTGTCAGCCTTGTAGGGTGCAGAGAACACATGGAACCAAATGGAGAACTGAGGCTGATTCCCAACCAAAGGGAACTGACTGCATACACTTTATATCCACAAGTAGAGGCACTGCTAGTGAACAGAAATAAGCTTCTTTCTTATTAACGTAATGACCACAGGGAGCTGAGAGGTGATGTACCTGGAAGCTTAACTCCGTTTGGGCAGCTTACAACCCAGCGGTGTGAATATTGATTTCTCTAACTTCAAGTAACCCTTGCTTTCCCTCTTTCCCCATCGCTCCGCCACCCTACTTCTCCGACTAGCTCCACTGTCCTCCTGATTAATTTTACTGATTGTATGCCTCCTTGTCACCTTCCCCTCAGCTAACAATGAACCATTAGGGCAGCAAGATGGCGTAGCGATAGAGCTAATGCCTTACAGCGTCAGAGACCCAGGTTCGATCCTGACTATCGGTGCTTGTCTGTATGGAGTTTGTATGTGCTCCCCGTGACTGCGTGGTTTTTTCCAAGATCTTTGGTTACCTCCTACGCTCCAAAGAAGCACAGGTTTATTAAGTTAATTGACTTGGTATAGTTGTAAATTGTTCCTAGTATTTGTAGGATAGTGCTAATGCGGGAATCGCTGGTTGGTGCAGACTCGGTGGGCCGAAGGGCCTGTTTCTCTAAACTAAATTAAACTAAACATTCTACTTACCTTATTTCATCTGCTTTGATCTGTTGTTTTCACACCTTACCCTTTCATATCTCTAGTCTCCCTCTCCCCTAACTTTCAGTCTGAATCAGGGTCACGACTCAAAACGTTACCCATTCCTTCTCTCCAGAGGTGCTGCCTGTCCCGCTGAATTACTCCAGCATTTTGTGTATATGTCTGTTTCTCCCTGCACCGATGCTGCCTGACCTGTTGAGTATCTCCATGTTTGCAAATACACAGGACTAGATGTTAAAAATCCAAAGTGCCAAATATCAATTTACTCCCGATGGTGATGGGAGCCTTCTGCACTCACCTATGCACCTCCGATGTTGAGAAAGGCTAGGCAGACACGTCATTGGGATTATCAAGTTTATTGTTTTTATTAATGATCAGAAGCTCGGTTCCTTGCAATTGTAAACAATATCATGCAAATGTTACTGTCCATTGCATTTTCAAAGCTCATGTGACATCAATACCCATTTTGGTGAATCTTACGGATAATGTGATTTGAAGTTGGGATACTGAGCGCATTGTCAGCCTTGTAAGATACAAAGAACTATTGAAAACTAATGTAGATTTGAAGCTGTTTCACAATAAGGGGAGGTGGCAGTCAATAATCTTACACACATTTAGTGTCAGTAACCAAAGATGAATTACTTTTACATTAACTTTCTATCTATGGAGAGGGCATAGTTGATTAGAAATTTGCATTTTTATTGTTACCACAAACAGGCAGTTCAATATTTTTCCATAATGTAATAACTTTGTTTGATGTAAACTGGTCCTTGACTTGACAGCGATAAAAAAGACCACAGTTTTGTTTTCTGTGACTTTTTAAATATGAAAGTAAGAACATGGAAACATAGGAACAGAAGTAGGTCAATTAACCCCTCAGGCTTGTTCCACTGTTCAGCGAGATCATGACAGATCTGTGACCCAACTTCATAGACTCTGCTTTATTAATTTCCCTTTAGGTTAACAAACGTCTACCAGATTCATATTTAAAATTAATAATTCACTGAGATTTAATTGACATTTGAAAGATTTTCCATGGTCCTATTTGTGTAGAAGTGTCTCTAACTTCAGTCCTGAAAATCCTGGTTGTACTTTTTAAACAGTGTCCCTTAATCCCACATACCAAAATAAATACTCTTATGGCATCAGATCAAATCTGACCATGGAATCCTTGTGCTGGTTATGTCCTTCAGCCCCATGCATCTTGGAAGGGTGCAGAATACATTCTAAAATGGGGAGGGCAATATCCATCACTAGGAGTTACTGGATAACATCACTACCAGCCCAACTAGCCCGGTCCCAAGGCCAATTCCAAACAACAGACAGCGCGAAAACCGTTTAAATAGCCAACAATTGACCATTGTGGGTTCTACTTTTTCTTGATCTTTGGATTTGATTTGTTCTTTCCATACCTTTCATTCATTTGTTCGTTGGAGTTTTTCATACCTCTAGTTCCCCTCTTCACTGACTCTCAGTCTAAGGAAGGGTCTTGACCAGAAACGTCATTTACCCTAGAGATGCTGCCTGACCCGTTGAGTTACTTCAGCACTGTGTGACTAGCTTTGATATAAACCCAACATCTGCAGTTCATTCCGACACAAAAGAAAAGGTTACCTGATATTGAGCTCACCAATTTGCTAGCACTTCTGTCTATATACTTGATAGTACATCTCGGAGAAATTACCTTCTGGAGACTAAATCTGGTATTTACACTGAGTACAGCCTCCCACATATTGTGTGGCACTTACTAAATAAAATAGTTTCAGATGCTCAGGACTTGGCATTCACACAATACTATGGGCATTGATAGCTGTAGAACTGTATTCTTTCATGGAAGTAACTTCACTTTCTGACCTCTCTCTGGCCCTTTTCGTTTGGGCAAAGACTAAAGTGTCACGTAATAGAGATGTTCAAATTGATTAATGGTCTTGAGAGCGAATATAGAGAGCATGTTTCTGCTCTCGACGGAAGGAATAATTAAAGGCCATCAATTTAAGATATGATCAAGATACCTGATAGGAAATTCAGTAAAAAACTCTTTAGCAAAGAGAGGTGAGAATGTGGAACTTATCACCTTAGGGACCACAGACAAAGGGAACAAAGGGAGGGGGACCCTGGATGGATTGGTTGGGGGTGGGAAATGAACACAGGAGGAATGAGTTTCATGAACATTCAACATTAATACCATTATATTCGTAACTTCACATGCTGTAGGAGCAGAATTAGGTAATTTGGCCTCAAGTCTACTCTGCCATTCAATCATGGCTGATCTATCATTCCATCTCAACCCCATTCCCCTGCCTTCTCCCCAGAGCCCCTGACACAGCCATATAACAGGTTGGAAGCTCTTCAATGTGGCAATGTGCTGTTCTGCAAGTTTACACTTGGTCTCACTGTGGAGAAATCGAAGGATGCACAGGCCATGTGGGAACGGGTAGGGTACTTGACATGCCATGCAACCAAAAGCTCAAGATGGCCTTTCTGGACATAGTCTGGATGTGCTGCAATACAGGCACCTAGTCTACACTGGGTCTCACATATTTAGCAAAGGCCACAACATGAGCACCAAATGCAATAGACCAGACTGGAGGAGGCTCAGTGAAACTCTGCCTCAGCTGAAAGAGCTGTGTAGGTCCTTGTATGGTGGTAAATATTTGAGGGAGATGGCAATAGACATTAGCAATAACAGAAGTGATCTTATAGAGGTGTATAAGATCATGAGAGGAATAGATCGGGTAGACGAACAGAGTCTCCTGCCCAGAGTAGGCAAATTGAGAACCAGAAGAAATAGGTTTAAGGTGAAGGGGAAAAGATTTAATAGGAATCTGAGGGGTGACACAAAGTAGCAATGTTACAAAATTTTGAGATTTTAAAAATCAAGTCTGCAATTTATCCCATTAGATAAAGCATACAAAAAAGTTTAATTTGACACCTAATTCACTTTCATTTCTTCAGTACTAATAAAGTTATTGGCATTTTCATATTCGGAAATTAGCATCTTGTTCCCCATTGCCTTTCCATTGACTAAACTCAAAAGCTGTGATCTAGGACAGTCAAAAGCCCATAAATTTCTTAAAAATTAAGAGAACTGAATGAATTTTTCAGTTATTATAGATTGAAGCATTCTGAAACAAATATGAAACAATCTTACTTGGATGACCTGAAATTAAAGCATATAATTAGTTAGTTACCTAATTGTAGCTAATTAAAAAATTCAATTACTAGACCTAAACATCTATCCATTTCTTAAGAAAAGATAAGCATTTTTAAATTGCCTAAGTGTCCAAATAACATTCACACAATAATTCACAATATAACATGATTTTTAAATCTCATTTTCATGAATTTATAGGCCAAATGGAAGGAATTTAGTGTTTAATTCCCTTAAATTAATGGCCATTTAAATCAACTTGCGAGTGGGTTTTAGTGGAACGTGGTGGATTGGAATGTTGCGGTTTGCGCTGAAGTTAACCCAGTCGGCAGGAAAAACACTGCCAGTTCGTTTTTTTTGTTCCCTTTTCGCAACATGAAAATTTTATTAAAGGCTTCCTAAGAAGCACGTTTTAATGTAAAAATAAACTGTGTGCCTTATTTTATCTCCTACATAAAATCCTTCCCGTTGTCGGCGCTCATGGCTTTAGAAGATGATTTTTAGAAGATGATTTTTAAAATTCTCTAGCTAATAAATGATCTAGCGTAGTTTAAAAATGCTTTCATAAAACAAATGTCGGAGCGATTTCTCTTTAGCAACGAAATCCCCTGAGATGGATCGATTTGCCCTGTCTGGAGAAAAACGGCATTTAAAATCCGCCCCCATCTGAAAGGCACCAAAGTCGCGCACACGGGGAGTGGCAGAACTGCAGCGCTGCTCATGGTATGTTTTGTAACATACCTACACAAAGGGTGGTGGGTGCATGGAACAAGCTGCCAGAGGAGGTAGTTGAGGCAGGGACCATCCCAACATTTAAGAACCTGGTTATTGGATTGGACAGGTTTGGAGGGATATTACCTTATTAATATTATAATATTAATTTCCTAACTTCAAGTAACCCTTGCATCCCCTCTTTCCCCCACCCAAGTTGTTGTATTGGCTTCAGTTGTCTTGTTGAGTTTCATTGTCTGTAACTCATTTTCACCCAGCCTACAGCTAACAATGGCCTGTTTCTTTTGTCATCATTAACTTTTTGCATATCTTTCATTCATTTGCTCTATTTCTCTCTACTTCACTGTCTATATCTCTCATTTCCCTTTCCCCTGACTCAGTCGCAGAAGGGTCTCGACCCGAAGTGTCACCTGTTCCTTTTCTCCAGAGATGCTACCTGACCTGCTGAGCTACTCCAGTTTTTTTGTGTCTATCTTTGGTTTAAACCATCAGTTCCTTCCTCCCCATTACCCTCCCCACTGGTGCCCACGTGCCCATCTCCTTGCTTCAGCTTTCCTCTACTCTCCCCAAACCTGTTTCCCTCCACCGCTCACCTACCAGTCTCTGTACCCCCCCACCCCCCACCTCACTTGGCTCTACCTGTTTTACTTATTTTCCTGTTTCCACCTATTATCAACTTGCCTCTGTCTCACCCTTCCCTTTTACATCTAAATGCCATGCAGCTACCTTTCTTCTACACTTTAGTCTTGATGCAGGTTCTTGATCCGAAATGTCGACCATTCCTGTGCCTCCACCGATGCTGCTTGACCTTGCTGAGTTCCTCCAGCAATTTGTTTTTTGCTCCAGGCTTTATCCAGTTTGATTCAGCTCTGAGCTCTCTGCTAAATCAAAGCCTACGGGATGCATCAAAAACCCAGCTGTTGTGCGAAGGCTGGTGCTCCAGAATAAGCCAAGCCTCTTGCCAAACCATTCCAGTATGACTACAACATCAATATCAATAGAGTGCAAAATTGCCCAGATATATTTTGTCTGCAGAAAGGAGGAAAACTCAAAAATGAACAATTACTGTCCATCATTCTGCCGTCACTCATCTGCCAGGAGAGAAAGTGCCATCAATTCTGTATCAAGTGGCACTTACTTACTAGTGACCTGCTCACTGATGCTTGGTTTGACTTCCTGCAGGAACATTTGGTCTCAGACTACATTGCAATTTTGATTCAGTCCTGAATAAACTAGCTGAATTCTAGGGAGATGAGAAAATAATGATTGCTCTTTAAGACACCATTTAACAAAGTGCGGCATCAAAGAACATGAACAAAGCTGATGTCAGTGTGAATGAGCGAGTCAGACATCAGTGACTGGAGATTCCGTTGGCACACAGGTTACTGGTACTCTGCTGTCAGTCCCCAGGATACCAGTATCCAGAATCCAAAAACCTTCAGCTGTCTCATCAATAATCAAGTATACGTGGTTCAAGATGTAGACTCTTATACAATGGTGAGACCAAACGCAGACTGGGCGATCGTTTCGCTGAACACCTTTGCTCAGTCTGCCTGAACCTACCTACTCCAAAGACGTATAGGTATGTAGATAAATTGGTTTGGTAAATGTAAAAATTGTCCTTAGTGGGTGCAGGATAGTGTTAATGTGCGGGGATCGCAGGTCGGCGCGGATCCACCGTTTCCACACTGTATCTCTAAATTTAAAAAAAATTACCTGATCTCCCAGTTGCTGGACACTTTAATTCTCCTTCACATTCCCACACAAACCTTTCTGTCCTAGGCCTCCTCCATTGTCAGAGTGAGGCTAAATGCAAATTGGAGGAACAGCATCTTATATTTCGCTTGGGCAGCTTACAGCCCAGTAGTATGAATATTGATTTTCCTAACTTCAAGTATCCCTGGCATTCCCTTTCGCTCTATCCCTCCCCCACCCAAGTTGTACTAGCTTCTCGTTTTCACCCAACAAACAGCTAACAATGGCCTGTTTTGTTTATCATCGTTACTTTCTTGCATATCTTTCATTCATTGTTCTTTATCGCTCCACATTACCTTCCGCTCAGCTAACAATGAGGCATTCAGCATTTCCTTAACATCATCTGCTTTGATCTGGCATCTTCACACCTCACCCTTCATATCTCTAGACACTTCTGCCCTGACTCTCAGACTGACGAAGGGTCTCGACCCGAATCGTCACCCATTTCTTCTCTCCAGAGATGCTGCCTGTTCCGCTGAGTTACTCCAGCATTTTGTGTCTATCTTCAGAATTAATCAAGATAGACACAAAATGCTGGAGTAACTCAGCGAGACAGCATCTCTAGCCTGATAATGGTTGCATGCCTTATTACTAAACTGTGCTATGTGGCATTGGCAAACATAATAGAGAAAATTCAATTTTAAAAATCAGTTTAAGGATCATTTTAGAAATGCACATTGTCATTCTTTTTTGTAGGTTCTTGAATTGATAACATTAAATGGGGATGGCAAATGAGTTATCACCATCTTGAATGCCTCTCTGAAGTTGAGCAATGGAGAATTAACTTCAGTCACTATCCACTAATACGCCATTACATTAGTAATTAGGAACAAGATCCTGAAAACAGTGCCTATTAGCAAATCACAAACGTAAAGCCTCTTTAGCTATTGACTGTGTTTACCTTAAATTTGCTAAGACACAATCGCACTTTATCCCATATGTGCTATTCAACTGAACAAAATGGACTATTTATTCTATCAGCCAAGATTAAACAAACTGGATTCACTTTGACTTGCATTCAAGTGGAATGAGAGGGGATCTCATTGAAGCATACAAACTAAAGCCCCAGTTTGACTGGGTAGATGTGGGGATGAGTTTTCTCATGACTGGGGTGTTAAGAACCAGAGGTGGACAGACTCAAAAGGCTTTTTAGGATTGATTTTTTTTTCCCCATAGGTAAGTGAATCTTTGAAATTCTCTATCTGAGATGGCTTGGAGGGTGGGGGTCAGTCATGAGTGTATTCAAGTCTGAGATTAATATATTTTTGGATATTAAAGAATATGGAATTAGTGCAGGAAAGTGGCACTAAAATAAAGGAACAGCTATGGACATTGAACGGCCAGGCAAATGAAAGGCTGAATGGCCAAATTGCTGTTTTGATTTCTATGCTTTTATGTATTTTATCGTTAATTTGCAGTGATGGGCTCTGATAAAAAATAATACCATTTATTTTTAGGAGACGAGGGAGATTTCTACATGGAGTTATTTATTTCAATGGGTCCACAATGCTTTTCAATAAATTCAAAAATAATCACTATTGAAATACATACTGGAAATAGTAAGAGCTTTTTATACGTGAAATCACTTTGCTTAAAATGACAGAAAATACATTGGAAATCTTATTTAGTGAGTACTCCACAGAGATTTTTTTAAGCATACAGATACTTCAGATGCTGATTTAAATTGTAGACACAAAATGCCGGAGTAACTCAGCGGGACAGGCAGCATCTTTGGAGAGAAGGAATGGGTGATGTTTCAGGTCAAGACCCTTTTTCAGACCCAAAACGTCACCCATTCCTTCTCTCCCAAGATGCTGCCTGTCCTGCTGAGCTACTCCAGCATTTTATGTGTAAAGGTATCACAGTTTTCAAATGTTACTCAGGGTGTTTAAAGCAGGTGCATAGATGAAGAAAATCTGCTTGGATGAAGAATATTTCATTGTGTCATTTGCACCTACTTTGTCACTTTTAGTCAACGTGAGATAAGTGCATAATAGTTCGCTTCAGCCCTCTTGGGAGTGAGAGCATTTGAAGATCGAACAGCTCCACTACTCCCATTGGCTTGGCAACGGTGCCTGCAAATATCTTGTAGCGTTTCTGTAAAACGCTTTGGGAGTATTTTTCTGATAATAGATGTACAGTAAAGCTATAGTTGATGTATAGGTGAGGTTTCAAAGAAATGGGCAAAGAAAATCGAAGGATGTTGAAAAAATCCTGTTTATACAGAGAGTGGTTATGATCTAGAACACACTACATGTAAATAGTGTACAAGACATTGGTGAGGCCACATTTGGAATTCTGTGTTCAGTTTTGACCACCCTGTTTATAGATAGGGTATCAATAAGCTGGACAGAATGGAGACGATTAACGAGGATGTTGCCGGAGCCTGAGACGTTGAGCTATAGGGAGTAGGCTAGAATTTCAGTGAATGGTTGGGCCCTGGGGAATGTTGTAGAGCGGGAGGATAAAGGAGTACAGGTAGATACAGTGGTTCCCTGAAATTGGTGTCACAAATAGATAGAGTGCCAATAGCCTTCTTACCAAATAAGAAGGCTATTGGTACATTGGCCTTCATCAGTCTGGATTTTCAGTATAGAAGTTGTGACATTAGTTACAGCGCAGCACAGTGGCACAGCAACAGAGTTGCTGCCTTACAGCGCCAGAGATATGGGTTCGATCCTGACCATGGGTGCTGACTGTACGGAGTTTGTACATTGCCCCCGTGACCTGCGTGGGTTTTCCCCGGGTGCTCCGTTTTCATCCCACATTAGCTTACAGGTTTGCAGGCTAATTATCTTGGTAACATTTTAAATTGTCCTTAGTATTAGTGTGTGGGGATCGGTGGTTGGCTCGGACTAGGTGGGCCAAAGGGCCTGTTTCCATGCTGCATCTCTAAACGAAACAAAAGCTAAAAATAAACTTGTACAAGACATCGATGAGGCCATATTTGGAATATTGTGTTCTGTTATGGTCACCCCGCTATAGGAAGGATGTCTTTAAACTAGAAAGAGTGCAGAGAAGATTTGCGAGGATGTTCCCAAGACTAGAATGGCTGAGCTACAGGGAGCGGTTGGACAGGCTAGGTGTGATCAGGTGTGATCTTATAGAGGTGTATAGAATTATCAAGGGAATAGATAGTGTGTCTTTTACCCGGGTTAGTGGAATCAAAAACCAGAGAACATAGTTTAAGATCAGAAGTACAAGATTAAATGCAACTTAGTTTAGTTTTTAGCGGTATGAACATTGACTTCAGATAGTCCCTACCTTCTCCTCTCCTTCTCAGCTCTCCCCCAGCCCATTGGCTCCTCCTCTTCCTTTCTTCTTCCCGCCCCCCTCCCACCCTCATGTCAGCCTGAAGAAGGGTTTCGACCTGAAACGTTGGCAATTCCCTTCGCTCCATAGATGCTGCCTCACCCACTGAGTTTCTCCAGCATTTTTGTCTTCCTTTTAGTTGAGTTTAATTTGGTTTAGTTTCTTGTCTTGTGTCAGCTACAGTGAAAAGCTGCGGTGAAAAGTTGTCTGCTAACCAGTCAGTGGAAAGACTATACATGATTACAATCAAGCCAATTACAGTGCATAGATATATGATAAGGGAATAACATTGTGCAAGGTAAAGCCAGTAAAGTCCTATCAAAGATTGTCCAAGGTCAATTATTCCACTCGGAAGTGATTGGTATATGGAACGCTGCCACAGGGGGTAGTTGACGTAGGTACTAAAAATGCATTTAAAAGACACTTGGACAGGTATATGGACAGGAAAGGTTGAGAGGGATATGGGCCATACACTGGTAAATGGAACTAGCTCTGACAGGACATCTTGGTCAGCATGGATGTGCTTGGCTGCAGGGCCTGTTTCTGTGCTATATGACTCCATGATCATGCTTAAACATGGTGGAAACAGTTAATCAAAGGAAATGGGTTTAGAATTAGGGTATAACATTGTCTTAGGGCAAAGAGCAGGGACATGGACCTGAATGGCTGACATTAGAAGATGCAGCATGGATTTGATGGGCTGAGTGATCGTCATTTGTACCAAGTTATTGTAAGACATAAATGTTTGTGTCTCAGACCATGAACCACCTGATCTAACTCACAATAAAATCCTCAACCATCCTCCCCTCTCCATCCAAAACATCGCCTAACTTTTATTAAGAACATAAGAACATAGCAGCAGGATTCAACAACTTGTCTCTGCCATTCAATAAATTCATAGCTGATGTGTGCAATTGTGGGCACCATATCTGAGGAAGGATGTGCTGGGTCTGGAGAGGGTCCAGAGGAGGTTTACAAGAATGATCACAGGAATGAGTAGGTTAACCTATGATGAGCATTTGTCGGCACTGGGCCTGTACTCGCTGAAGTTTAAGAATGAGGGGGGATCTAATTCAAATATACAGAATAGTGAAATATATTAATAGTGGACAGAGTGGATGAGGAGAGGATATTTCCACTAGTGGGAGAGTCTAGGTCTAGATGTCATACATTCAGAATTAAAGGATGTTCTTTTAGGAAGGAGATGAGTAGAAATGTCTTAGGGTGATATATCTGTGGAATTCTTTGCCACAGAAGGCTGTGGAGGTCAAGTCAGTGTATATTATTAAGGCAGAGATGGATAGATTCTTGATTAGTACAGGTATAAGAGGTTATGGAGAGAAGGCAGGGGAATGGGGTCAGGAGGGAGAGATAGATCAGCCATGATTGAATGATGGAGTAGACTTGGTGGCCAAATGGCCTAATTCTACACTTATTCCTTATGACCTAATGACCTGATATTTTACCTTGGTGCCACTTTCCTATAGTAACATCATACACCTTGATTTACAATGTCCAAAAATTTATTGAGGGCTGCTTTGAATAAGCTTCACAATTCCATTTCCACAGCACTCTAAAGTATTCCAAAGATTCAGCAACTAATAGGTGGTGTCATTGATATTGACTGGCCACCAATCAAGGAAAACATCATCTCTGCACCTACCCAGGTGAGCTTTGTGAAGGTTTTTACAGGAGAGATCACTTCTCAATTTAAACACTAGCGAGTATACGTAGGTCCTGGTAACATTCCCCTTCGAACGGTGTCCTTCGGACTTGTCCAACTTGGTCAGTAGTGGTGCTACTAGTTACCCTTGGTGATGGGGATTGAAGTTTTCACATTCTGTGCCTTAGCTACTTTCAGTGCTTGTCTCAGGTGTTGTTCAACATGGAAGAGCACTGATTCAGCAGCTGCTGGAGGATGGGAGATGATAATCAGATGGAGCTCTCCTTGAGTAGGAAGGAAATGCAGATACTGGTTTGCACCGAAGATGGACACAAAATGCTGGAGTAACTCAGTGGGTGAGGCAGCATCTCTGGAGAGAAGGAATGGGCGGCTTTTCGGGTCGAAACCCTTCTTCAGACTCTGACGGTTTGGGTCGAGACCCTTCTTCGGAGGCAAGTTACTGGAGAGCATCCTTCGGTATAAGATATAGAAGCTTTTGGAAAGACAGGCTGATCAGTGATAGTCAGAATGGTGTTGTATGTGGGAGATTGAGTGTTACGGATCTTTTTTTTTAAGATGTAACCAAAAAGGTTGACATGGGCAAAGAAAAAACATAGATGTTGCCTATATGGACTTCAGCAAGGCATTGATAAAGTCTTTCAAGGAAGACAGTGCAGACAATTAGATCATGTAGGATCCACGGAGCGCTAGCCAACTGGATAGAGACTGGATAAGTCTGATAGAGACTGGATGGTGACAAAAACACAGAGGGATCTTGATCAGTCGGGCAAGCAGGCTGAGGAATAGTTAATGAACTTTTTTTGTTAAATATTTTTATTATAGAAACATATTTATGAAAATTACAATGTTTTACATAAAAGAAAAAAGTTAATGAACTTTAATGTACATAAGTACAAGGTGTTGTATTTTAGAAACTCAGCGGGACAGGCAGCATCTCTGGATAGAAGGAATGGGTATGAATATTGACTTCTCTAATTTCAAGTAACCCTTACTTTCCCTCTCTCTCCATCCCTCCCCATCCTAGTTCTTCGACTAGTTTTTCTGACCTCCTGATTGAATTTTACTGACAGTATGCCTCATTGTTACCTTCCACTCAGCTAACAATGACCCATTCTACATTTTTCTTGAACTACATCCTCTTTGATCTATCGTTTTCACACTTTACTCTTCCATATCTCTGTTTCCTTCTCCCCTGAGTCTGAAGAAAGGTTTCAACCCGAAACGCCACCCATTCTTTCTCTCCAGAGATGCGGCCTTCTGTGTCTATCTTTGGAGCTCTCCTTACCCATGTTCAACCTGATGCCATAAGACACCCATAGGATCTGGAGCCAAGAGCCACCCACCTCCTGCCAGTGATGCCCCCTTTGTGCATCTGCTCTGCCAGTTGGTCAAGACATACAAAGGATTGTAATGGAGGGGTCTGGCAGGTTGGCCGTAAAGTAACATCATGTGGGTACAACTATGTCAGACTGTTGTTTAACTGGTCTGTGGGGCAGCTGCCCAACTTTAGACACTAGTGCCAATTACTTGTTAGGGGAACTCTGCAGGATCAACTGGACTGGCAGTAGCAAAGCTATACTCATGTTTACACTACAAGTAACTAATTCAGCTTTGAATTTATTTAAATGTAAATGTAGTGCAGTGGTATCTGTCATTGAAAGGCACAGTGACACAGCTGGCAGACCCGCTGCCTCACAGCGCCAGAGACCCGGGTTCAATCCTGACCGCGGGTGCTGTCTGTGAGGAGTTTGCACATTCTCTCTGTGACCGAATGGGTTTCCTCCGGGTGCTCCAGTTACCTCCCATATCCTAAAGATGTGTGGGTTTATAGGTTAGGGCAACACAGTGGTACTGAGGTGAAGTTGCTGCCTTGCCGCAGCAGTGACCTGGGTTCAATCCTGTCTATGAATGTTGTCTGTATGAAGTTTGTATGTTCTCCCTGTGAATGCGTGTATTTTCTCTGGATGCTATGGTTTCCTCCCACACTCCAAAGATGCACAGGTTTGTGGGTTAATTATTTTCTGTAATTTGTATATTGTCCCTAGGGTGTAGGATATTGTTAGTGTCCGGGTGATCGCTAGAGAGAAGGAATGGGTGGCGTTTAGGGTCGAACCCCATCTTTTGACTTTAATGATATAACTGGGTGGCTTGCTATAGCAATGCAGAGAGTGTTGAAGAGGCAACACTATAGAGTAGGTCAGGAGTCACATTGAACCAACTCACACAGACTTGGCGCGCTCTTGCTCTCGACCCGAAACGTCACCTATTCATTCGCTCCATAGATGCTGCCTCACCTGCTGAGTTTCTCCAGCATTTTTGTCTACCTTCGATTTTTCCAGCATCTGCAGTTCTTTCTTAAACATTATTGACTAGTTGGTGCCTTTACTCCTCTTCTCTCAAATTCAAGATTATTACCTGAATTTAAACTCAATTGCTGCCATGGTGAAATTCATTTTTAAATCTTACTCCGATTAAAGCCTCATACACAGCTGAGTTACTTGATTTGCCAGGATTCACCTGTCCTAATTTGAGTGAAATCTGTACAGATGGACCAGGTCCCTCTTCCACAGTCATAGCTATTGCCCCATGAGCTGAAACCTATTTCTCCCGAAATAGGTGTCCAAAGACCCGAAACATGACCTATTCCTTCTCTGCAGAGATGCTGCCTGTCTTGCTGAGTTACTCCAGCTATTTGTGTCTATCTTCGGTTTAAACCAGCATCTGCGGTTCCTTCCTACCTATTTCTCCCTCACCAGCCTGTGAACTGCATTGAGCTCTCTTACCTCATTGGCCCCATGCCATTCTGCAGTTTGATCAAGTGATAATTCAGAGATTACTCATTCAATATGACACAAAGAAGGCCATTCAGTCCATCAAGTCTGTACTAGCTCTCTGCAGCAAACTGCTCAGACCCATCAACTTATTTCTCTGTAGCCGTGTGACTTATTCTTTCCCCCATTTGATTCATTTTGCTACTAACTTACATTAAGGTATAATTTACAGTAGTCAATTAAACTACTAGCAAACCATTGGGGTCTGGGAGGAAACAATCCTTTCCCAATCAACAGAAAAATTACTCAACATGTTCATCATTTTCTGAATCTTTTCAATTTGTTTCTTTTGAATTAAACCATTCTTCCATTTGTGGCGTCAGCTGATACACAAACCACTTATGGTCAAACCCTCGTCAGTAGCTACGAAGGCTGGCACGTGACGTCATGGGCTAGGGGGAGTGTCCTACTACATAAGCTTATCTCACCTTGAGATCTTCCCAGTCAACAGGTAGCTGAGCTCGAGACAACCCTCGCTCAGCTACAGCAGCAGTTAGTGGACCAAACTTGCATGTAAAAACTGAATAAAGCAACTGATTATTCACCACGTTTGGTGCCGCTACACATTTCTATATTATCCAACTGTCGTGCAACTTCTAGAAGACGCCACACTCAGATATGCTTTCGGATAGGGAAATCTAAATAACCATCGTGTTTCCTTTGAGCTCAGTTATTTTATATGAAGATGGAGTCTCTCTCGGGAGTATTGCTTCCTTGTGGCCAGTGGTGGATTTAACACTTGAGGTGTGATCTAATTGTTGCCACTGTGTATTCTCATGGGCCTGTCCCACTTAGCAGATTTTTCAGCGGACTACCGGCGACTGTCAATTCGCTGGCAGTCGTTGGTAAAACCGGGAACTGGAACGGCTACTGTCAGAGAGGAATACACACACCCACAAACACATCGCAAACGTGGGGGCTAGAGCAAGCGGGGGAGCGCTGTCTGAAATTCACACGGTGCAAAGCCAAGGTGATACAGACACACACCGCGATGAACAGGAAGGTTAAGACGGATGGGGGGGGGAGAAGGGGGAGAAGGAGGGGAGATGGGGGGGAGAAGAGGGGGAGAAGGGGGGAGAAGGGGGGGAAGGGGGGGAAAAGGGGGAGAAGGGGGTGAGAAAGGGGTGAGGGAGAAGGGGGGAATGGAGAAGGGTTGGGGAGAAGGGGGGATAGAAGGGAAGGGGAGGGTGGGAGAATGGGGAGAGAATGGGGGGGAGAAGGGGGAGATAGAAGGGGGGAGAAGGGGGATAGAAGGGAGGGTGAGGGGGAGGGGGAGAAGGGGGGAGAAGGGGTGGGAGAAGGGGGAGAGAAGGGGGGAGAGAAGGGGGGAGAGAAGGGGGGAGAGAAGGGGGGGAGAAAGGGGGGAGAAGAAAGGGGGAGAAAGGGGGAGAAGAAAGGGGGGAATAAGGGGGGAGAGAAGAGTGAGGGAGAAAAGGGAGGGGGGAGAAGGGGGGGAGACACTTTTAAGAAGCAAGCCGACTTTTAATAAGCCCTAGATACACATCTGTAAAGTTCGGCGGACATTTAACATTACCGGTCGGTTCTCCTTAGTTCTGAAAACTCATGCTTACGTTTTTTTCCCCCAATGAGCCAATGAAAATGACCGGTCAGCAAAGGCGATTAACTAAGACTACCTACGACTAGCTTGACTACCCATAACTACACGGTGACCCCACTACAACTGCACCTACGACTACAGGATTATCGATTTTCTCCATGGCGACCATGGTCGCAGAAAATATTTCAACATGTTGAGAAATTTGCCGTGACCATACTGAGGCCGCGACTAGTTCCCAGGATGCGGGAACTCCTCACGACCATGAAGGAGACTCACCAGAGACCACCAGCGAACATGTGGCGAACATGTGGCGAGCACAGAGTCTCCTGCACTCGCCTAAAAAGTCGCCTAAGTGGGACAGGCCCTTAAGTACAACTTCCGACAACTTTAGGGCGGTCATGGTGACGCAGCGGTAGAGTTGCTACCTTACAGCGCTTGCAGCGCCAGAGACCCGGGTTCGAACCTGACTATGGGTGCTGTCTGTACGGAGTTTGTACGATCCCCCTGTGACCGCACGAGTTTTCTCCGAGATCTTCGGTTTCCTTCCACACTCTAAAGACGTGCAGGTATGTGGGTTAATTGGCTTGATATATGTGGAAATTGTTCCGAGTGTGTGTAGGATAGTGTTAATGTGCGGGGATCGCTGGTCGGTGAGGACTCGGTGGGTCGAAGGGCCCGTTTCCTCACAGTATCTCTAAACTAAACAAAACTAAACTAAATTAATTGTGCCTACTTTTGGCCAGATAAAAAATAGAAGGCTAGAGATAGGATTGTGTCGCAGGCTGTTACTTAATTGAATATTTCAACATCTAAACACTGGGGAGGACGCTCCATGTTAATTGCAGTTGTGGACTTTGTAAGATAATTGGGCAGCCCACAGTCATTTCAGATGGTGACCATTTAGGTTGTCGGGCCTCAGTGGTTTGTCCCTTTAAATAGCGAGGAAACCAACAAAGTAGAATGATGACATTTCGGGTCGAGACCCTTCGTCAGACCCTTCTTCCGAAGAAGGGTCTTGACCCGAAACGTCACCTATTCCTTTTCTCCAGAGATGCTGTCTGACCCACTGAGTTACTCCAGCTTCTTGTGTCTATGTTCGGTTTCAACCAGCATCTGCAGTTCCTTCCTATCACAAAGCTCTCAGAGGACTGTTTTACAACAGCCAGAGTTTGGAGCTCTGAGCTTGAATTTAAATCGGTACAAATAGGTGTTGGCATTATGTGAAGAATGGTATCATAAGTATTGCACCTGATATCAGGATAACATCAAGCACACTCATGTCGATCAGGCTTGGAATTCCCCAGTCCGATGTTTGCAATTGGAGTGATTTCCACTGGAAATGTTCACTCAAGCAATGTACTTCGGATAAAACAGTTCTGCACAATTAACATCTAAAATAGGAGGAGGCAAGCAATCCAAATTCCAGGCGTCAGTGCCTTCTTATCAATAAATAAATTTAACAATTGACATTAAGCACAGCCAAGCACCGTCTTCTAACTAATTAAGGAGCAGAAACTCCCGACTTGTCAACATGAATATAATTATTAACATGAGGACCCTTAATGAAAGGACATGCACAATGGCAGCATATCCAATGAAAGCAACTTTATACGTGCAAACCCTTCACAGCCTAATGCGTTGCCCAAGAATGGAGAACATTTCCATCACCTAAAGATATTTATATGAACAATAAAGAAATCGTGCTGAAAATACACTTTAGGGAAACATTATAGTCTTAAGGGCCTGTCCCACTTACGTGTCCTTGGCACGCAAATTACGCGACCTCATGGTCGCGTTGAGGCGCACGGGCATCGTATGGCCGCGTGGGGCCGGTCCCACTGAGAAGCACGGAGGGGTATGTAATTGTGCGCGACATCGTGCGGGGCTCCGAAATTTTTGTAGCGAAGAAAATCTTTGCACGCCAACGGCCTGTCGTGGAACTGAGGGCCAAAGTGGGACAGGTCCAAGATCATGGCGCGACGCAACGTCTCACCTCCAACTGCAGCAGAAGCGGGCAAACGATCGCTGAACTCGGCCTGGGGCTCACGGCCGTTGCGGTCCGGATCCACCCCCACTTCTACTCTCAGAGCGGGGCCAAGAAAATTGAAGATAGACACAAAAATATAGGAGTAACTCAGCGGGACCGGCAGCATCTCTGGAGAGAAGGAATGGATGACGTTTCGGGTCAAGACCCTTCTTTTCAAACTGAAGAAGCCTCGACACGAAACGTCTCCCATTGCTTCTCTCCAGAGACACTGCCGGTCCCGTTGAGTTACTCCAGCTTTGTGTCCGTCTTCAAATGATGTCACGCGCTCCAGACGGCTGTGCGGTCGCATGAAATCGCGCCCGACCTTCGCGGGACCGTCATGGCTCAACACGACCACGAGGTCGCCTAATTTGCGTGCCAAAGACATGTAAGTGGGACAGGCCCTTGACACCAAGATAAATATTTTGAAGATAAAAAGGGAATGGTAGGTTAGTTGTTTTAAAAAAAACATTTATTGCATGTGAACACGGCAATGACCTTGAAGCACGTGCAGCGAAAATGTCAGAATATCGCTTCAGCCACATTGTTGCTCATAAAGGCTACCCGGGACAAACGATAGGCGAGATGTGGCAACATGATGGCAAAAATGCAAACATATCTGTGCGCTACTTCAATGTTGGAAAATCTGAGCATTACTTTCAGTTTAGTTCATTGCCAAATGTACCGAGGTACAGTGAAAAGCTTTTTGTTGCGTGCTATCCAGTCAGCAGAAAGACAATACATGATTACAATCGAGCCATTTACAGTGAGTAGGTACACGATCAGTGAATAACGTTTAGTGCAAGTTCAAGCCAGCACAGTCCGATCAAGGATAGTCCGAGTGACATCAGAGATAGATAGTTCAGCACTTTCCTGCATCAGTTTTTTAAAAGCTGAAAATATATTGATATTATTTCTTATCCCGTACTTATCAACAGTTTTCCTATTCTTCATTTATCTCAAAATCAAAGATTGTCACACTTGCGTAACGTATGAGTAGTACATGCAGTTAGTGGATGAGGGATGGAGCAGAGACTTGGAGCACAAGCCAGCATTAGGGTCCATCTAAGGGCTTCTCCACCCATGTTCACTGTGCCTGTAACGACAATTGCTTCAATCTCAGTGGCACAGTGGTGCTGCGGTAGAGTTGCTGCCTTACAGCGCCAGAGATCCAGGTTTGATCCTGATTATGGGTGCTGTCTGTACGGAGTTTGTACGTTCTCCATGTGACTGTTGGGTTTTCCCGGATGCTCCATTTCCTCCGACACTCCAAAGACGTACAGGTCTGTAGGTTAATTGCCTTTGGTAAAGATTGTAAATTGTCATTAGTGTTTAGGATAGTGTATGGGGAATACTGGTTGGTGCGGACTAGGTGTGCCGAAGGGACTGTGTCTCTTAACTAAACCACATGGCATAGTACTAAAAGAGGTGACAGCGTTAAATCCATGGATACACTTCAACGGCCATTGCTAAGTACTCTAAATACTGCTCCCATATTAAAGGGAATGAAAGAAGAACGTATATACATTCAGAACACTAATGGTCACCATTAAGGAATATAGATTCAAGTATAAACTGAGCAAATTCCAATCTGACTGGTGAAAATGTGGAGTGAGTAATGGGAGAGGATTACCTGAATAAAAATAATCCAAAAATGTATTTTAATTCTCTCTCTGGATTGTGAAAACCCCCCAAGAAGTCAGAAAATTAAAACATTTCCAACAACGACAAAAAATAATTTGTACAGAATTAGACGCAACACTTTAGTAATCCTCTATATAGAATGTGCTCACTTTTGCTACGTTGATCGTCAAAGACCAGACCCACTCCTCCAGATGAAGAGCTCAAAGGTTTCCACAATGAGCAGAATTCCGGCCAGCATGAAAACCCAGCAGTAGGATGCAAACTAGGCTCATAAGCTCCTGAGATACTTCACACCACCTCAAACAGTATATGATTGAAACATGCCCTTCAACTTTTCAATCTTTCAATTTCTAGGCCCACACAGTCTCATTTATTTTAGTGTCGCCCAGTCTCTTTATACTTCTACCCCCCACCAGGAAGGTCCAAAGGCCCTCCGGTTCTTCCTTATACAGAAACCTAATCAGTTTCCCTCTGCTAATATTCTCCTCCACCAGGCGGAACATTAATGGGTCTGTCCCACTTGGGCGTCATTTGTGCGTCATTTACGCGACATCATTTATGCGTCACGACGCACGACACGCGCATCGTGGCGCGCACGTGATGCTCGCATGGTGCGAATTACGCGAGCCTGGTGCGCATTACGCGCTCATGGTGGGTGGTGACGTCGGCAGTGATGCGTGGTCGTGCGCGGAGCCCCAGGAATTTGGGATGTACAATATCTTTACGCGCCATCTGCGTGACGTGCAAATGACGCCTTAACTCACTCTAAGCATCTTCTCTTTTGACTCCTCTCACCTTCTTCAAGGCGTAGCCATGGGAACTCGCACGGGCCCCAGCTGTGCCTGCCTTTTTGTTGGTTACATCAAATAATTCTTGTTCCAAATGCACACAAGCACCATCCCCCAACTCTTTCTCCATCCACTACATCGATGACTGCATCAGGACTTCCCTGCACCCATGTAGAACTTGTAAATTTCATTCATTTTCAACGTGGACCCATCAACTGTCACATCTTCCCCTTTCCACTTTCTGTGGAGACTGTTCTTTCCACAACTGCTTGGTTCACTCATCCCTTCCCACCCAAACTACCCCTTCCCCAGGTACTTTCCCCTGCAACCTCAGTAGATGTAACACCTGTCTCTATACCTCCTCCCTCACTTCTATCCAGGACCCCAGTAGTCCTTCTGGGTGAGACAGAGGTTTACGTACACATCCTCTAACATCATCTACTGCACCCTGTGTTCCCAATATGGCCTCCTGTACATTTGAAGACGAAGCATGGACTCAGTGATTGCTTTGGTGTCGAGGAAAGAGCGTTCACGTCGCGGCCCTGTTTCCACCCATCTTTCCACCACCACGCACAAGAAGCGACAAGATGGACACCATTGCATGCAGATGCCGAGAAGTTCTAATCTTGTGTGTGGACTCGAAGAAGAAGAAGAAGAAGTGATTGGTTTGCCAAACGCTTGTGCTCAGTCCTCCAAAAACGACTTGATCTCTTGGTTGCTAACCGTTTTAACTCAGCTTCCCATTCCCATAACGACCTTTCTGTCAGAGGTATTCAGAGGTATTCACTCTCCTTGTATAAGGGGAAATACTCATTTTCGGATGGACAGACTTATTCCATAAGTAATATAAAAACTACAGTTCAAACTATGTAGACACTGTGTTTCAGGCCATTGTTGACATGTTGACAGTTATCCCAAAGCATGAATCCTTATGGCCTCAATAATCTTTGTGGACCCCGTTAACCTCAGTAAGAATAGGGTCTTCTTTTAATTTTAGTTCTGGCTCATTCTAATGTCCCTGCGCCCACTTTGACTACTTAATGATGGACAAATTCTGGACCAGTTTATGTAATTAGCAACACCATCTCTAATTAAGGTTCCACATACATTGTAATTACTTTGAGAATATTTATGCTAGTGCGCCTTCAGCAAATTCTGAACATACGTTCTCAGCCACACAGTATCTGTCTCCAGAACAAACTGAAGATCTGCCATTGAGTGTTCCTAACACATTCGGCACATTAAACCGTTCTAGCAATTTCATATTTGATCCCAGCATTCCATGTTGAAAGCATTGAATGCGCAAACACAATTAACATCATGGAAACCCTATTAAGAAATTCACGTAGGTAGAATGGACGTGTTAGTAAAATGGAAGATTAGTGCCTTCCAAAATAAATCTTGTATGGAAGAATGGGGAAATAGGGTTGAGTGTATAAAACCAAATGTGAAGAACATCCTTCAATAGTCATAGAGTCATAGAATCATTCAGCATGGAAACATCTTTGGCCAACTATTTGGCCACTTTGTTTAAGAAGGAACTGCAGATGCTGGAAAATCGAAGGTGGACAAAAATGCTGGAGAAACTCAACGGGTGAGGCAGCATCTATGGAGTGAAGGAAATAGGCAACGTTTCGGGTCGAAACCCTTCTTCAGACTGATGTGAGGGTGAGGGGTGGGGGGGGTGTGCTGGAAGAAGAAAGGAAGAAGTGGAGCCAGTGGGCTGAGGGACAGCTGAGAAGGGGAGGAGAAAGTAGGGACTACCTGAAATTAGTGAAGCCAATGTTCATACAGCTGGGGTGCAAACTACCCAAGCGAATTATGAGGTGCGGCTCCTCTAATTTACAGTGGTCCTCACTCTGGCCATGGAGGAGGCCCATGACAGAAAGATTGGATTTGGAATGGGAGGGGGAGCTGAAGTTCTGAGCCACAGGGAGATCAGGTTAGTTATTGCGGACTGAGCGGAGGTGTTCAACGAAACGATCGCCAAGCCTACGCTTGATCTCACCGACGCAGAGCAGCAGACATCTAGAGCAGCAGATGCAATAGATGAGTTTGGAGGAGGTGCAGGTGAACCTCTGCCGCACCTGGAAAGACTGCTTGAGTCCTTGAATGGAGTCAAGGGGGAGGTAAAGCGACAAATGTAGCATTTCCTGCAGTTGCAAGGAAAAGTGCCCTGAGAGGGGGTGGTTCGGGTGGGAAGGGATGAATTGACCAGGGTGTTACAGAGGGATTGTTCTCTGCAGAAAGCAGACAGGGGAGGAGATGAGAAGATATGGCAAGTGGTGGGATCAGGTTGGAGGTAGTGAAAATGTCGGAGGATTATTTGTTGTATGTGACGGCTGGTAGGTTGGAAGGTGAGGACAAGGGGGACGCTGCCCTTGTTACGAGTGGGGGGATGGGGAGTGAGAGCAGAGTCATGGGGTATAGAAGAGACCCTAGTGAGAGCCTCATCTATAGTACAAGAGGGGAACCCCTGTTCCCTGAAGAATGAGGACATTTTTCGATGCCCTGGTGTGGAACACCTCATCCTGGGAGCAGATGCGGCGTAGACGGAGGAATTGTGAGTAGGGGATGGAGTCCTTACAGGAAGCAGGTTGGGAAGAAGTGTAGTTCAGATAGCCATGGGAGTCAGTGGGTTTATAGTGGATGTCGGTCAGAAGTCTTTCACCTACGATGGAGATAGTGAGGTCAAGAAATGGTAGGAAAATGTCGGAAATAGTCCAGGTGTATTTGAGTGCCGGATGGAAGTTAGTGGTGAAATGGATGAAGTCAGTCAGTTGTGTGTGGGTGCAGGAGGTAGCACCAATGCAGTCGTCGATGTAGCGGAGGTAGTGTTTGGGAATAGGGCCACGGTATGCCTCAAACAAGGATTGTTCAACGTACCCTACAGAGAGGCAGGCATAGCTGGGGCCATGCGCATGCCCATAGCTACACCTTGTATTTGGAGGAAATGGGAGGAGTCAAACGAAAAGTTATTAAGGGTAAGGACCAACTCCACTAGGCGGAGGAGAATATCAGTAGACGGGGATTGGTTGGCTCTGCGGTCGAGGAAGAAACGGAGGGCTTTGAGAACTTCCTGTTGGGGGATGGAGGTGTAGAGTGATTGGACATCCATGGTGAAGATGAGGGAATGGGGGCCAAGAAAACAGAAGTCCTAGAGTCGATGAAGAGTGTGTGAGTGTCTTGAACCTAGGTAGGGAAACTCCCTCCATAACTCCCTGGTCAATTCGTCCCTTCCCACCTGAACCACTTTGCCCACGCTGACCAAAATGCCCCATCTTCACTTGCCTGCATTTGGCCCATATCTGTCTAAACCTTTCCTATCCATGAAGCTGACCAAATGATTTTTAAATGTTGTTATAGTACCTGCCTCAACCACTTTCCCTGGCAGCTGTTCCCATACACCCACCACCGTCTGTGTGAACAAGTTGCTCATCAGGTTCCTATTAAATCTTTCCCCTTTCATTTTAAGCCTATCTATCTCCTCTGGTTATTGATTATGCTACTCTGGGTAAAAGACAATATGCATCTACCCTCTCTCTTCCCCTCAAGATCGTATACATCTCCATATGATCACCCCTCATCTTCCTAAGCTGAAAGGAATAAAGTCTGAGCCTGCCCACCCTCTCCTTACAGTTTAGGCTCTCAAATTCTGGCACCAACGTTAATCTTCTCTGTTCTCTTTCCAGATGAACAACATCTTTCCCATAGCAGAGTGACCAAAACTGAACACAATGTCAAGTCAAGTCAAGTCAAGTCACTTTTATTTATATAGCACATTTTAAACAGCTCTCATTGGCCAAAGTGCTTTACAATGCTCCAAATGTGGCTTCACTAACGTCTTACAAAACTGTAACATAACATCCCAAATTCTAAACATTACCTGACCGATGAAGGCAAATGTGCCAAAAGCATTCTTGACCACCCTACTGTATCTCATAGTGACCCCACTTTCGAGGAACTATGTACCTGCATTCCTGGATCCCTCTGTTCTACAACAGTCCAAAGGGTCTTTTGCAAATTACTCTGGACAAGACTGATTGGTATCCATTGACAAAATCAGCAGACAACAGTTTTGAGTTATATCAATAGAAAACATCTCCAAACTGTGTGTGAAAGATGACAGCGACCTGCTACTACAACCACTGCATTTACAGACGTATCACGGTCACAGGCTAGCCTGCAGTCTGCAGCTGGGAATGGATTTGAGAGTCTCGAAGAGTAACAGCAGATGAGATTTGCGATCACATTGCCATCAGCAATTGACTGCCAACATTCATAATCCTTCATCAGCCTGTAAATTAAATTTTGATATTTGTAATTTGGCTCATTGGAGATGTCTAATAAATGTTGTCTTTAAAGGATCATGCTGCTATCAGGACAATGTCAGGACATTATTATTGTCCAGAGATATATTCTGCTCCTGATTACACATACATGGTTGTGCTGATGTCCTTCAGATTTCTAAGACCAATTGTATTCCTCATCCATGGGTGCCAGCGCTACCTTAGACGTCACAAAGTTCAGAAAATAAAGTCATGGAGTCATATAGCATTGGAAACAGGCCCTTCGGCCCAACCTGTCCATGCTGAGCAGGATGCCCATCTTCCACAGTTAAACTGGCAACAGTTTAAGAATACGGAGTAAGCCATTTAGAACGGAGATGAGGAAACACTTTTTCTCACAGAGAGTGGTGAGTCTGTGGAATTCTCTGCCTCAGAGGGTGGTGGAAACAGGTTCTCTTTCAAGAGAGAGTTGGATAGGGCTCTTAAAAATAGCAGTCAGGGGATGTGAGGGGAAGGCAGGAACGGGGTACTGATTGGGGATGATCAGCCATGATCACGTTGAATGGCGGTGCTGGCTCGAAGGGCCGAATGGCCTACTACACCTATTGTCTAATGTCTATTGTCTATTGTCTATTGTCCTTATCCCATCTACAGAGGAGCAGGTTAATTTTCACACCTTACGTTTCCATATCTCTAGACTCCCTCTCCTGTGATGCTCAGACTAAAGAAGAGTCTCGACCCGAAACGTCACCCATTCCTTTTCTCCAGAGATGCTGCCTGTTGCGCTGAGTTACTCCAGCATTTTGTGTCTATCTTCAGGTTAATTCATTCCCCCTTGTTTCTCCAACCAACATGTCTTTCTGAATTATCTGTCATTTTATTTTAATATAATTTCTGAGCTCAAAGGAACAGTTTCTTTGGATAGGACACAAATGAAGTGCAATGGGAAAATCCAAGGTCATCTCTCTTGAGGTGCTCAGCCAATGCCTGTGATCAACCAATCCCGTTTGATCTTATTTTCAGGACGAGATGCTGCGAAAACTGGAAGCTCTGAATGTGAACTTGATAATTCTCCAAATTCAGCTTCTATCAACCTGATTGAGTTATTATTCAGTATGTAGCTTGCTTTTACAGGAGTTCAGTTAAGTTCGGTTTAGTTTATTGTCACGTGTACTGTGGAACAGTGAAGAGGTTTTCTGTGCGTGCTAACCAGTCAGCGGAAAGACAATACATGATTGCATTCAATCCATTTACAGTGTCTAGATACATGATAAGGGAATAACGTTCAGCGCAAGGTAAAGTGAGCAAAATCCGATCAAGGTTAGCCCGTGGGTCATCAAAGAGGTAGATATTAGTTCAGGACTGCTCTCTGGTTGTGGTAGGATGACTCAGTTGCCTGATAACAGCTGGGAAGAAACTGTCCTTGAATCTGGTTGTGTGCATTTTCACACTTCTATACCTTTTGCCTGAGGGGAGAAGAGGGAGTGGCCAGGGTGCGACTCGTCTATGATTATGCAGCTGGCCTTGCCAAGGCAGCGTGAGGTATAAATGGAGTCAATAAAGAGGTTGTTTTGTGTGGTGGTATGGACTGCGTCCACAATTCGCTACAATTTCTTGTGGTCTTGGATGGAGCTGTTCCCAAACCAAGCGGTGATGTATCGCGATGAAATGCATTCTATGGTGCATCTGATGTATGGGGTGCTAATCAAGTTTCAGACTAAAGGGCCTGTCCCACTTGGGCATCATTTGCACGTCATTTACGGGACATAATTTACGCGTCACAATGCACGACGCGCGCGTGGCGTGCATGGTGCGTGGTGACGTGCGGTCGCGCGCAGTGCCCCAGGATTTTGGGATGTACAAAAACTTTGCGTGCCATCTGCGTGACGAGCCAATGACAGGCCCTTAACTCTAAGCAAAGTGAACATGTAACTCAGTGTTTTGCGATCACTGCACCAACTTGTACAAGCTTGTTACATGCGTTGCATAATATAGCCATGAGTTCTATTTTTGATTGCGTGGGCAGTTGCCCTTGAGTTTGCTGAAAATGTATTGATGCTTATGTAACAGATTGGCTACAGTTTGTGCAGAGTCAGAGGCTTTTGACATTTGCTATGGAAGCTGTACTTGAGTCTACAGTGCCGATTAACTGAACAAATGGCTTTTATGAAATTAGCAGACAGCTTCTTGTGCAGCCACAATTCAGTAAAAACCTTGAAGATACGCAGAGTAGACCAGCCCCTATAAGTGGGCAGCTCACAGCTGGAGTGCGGCCTGTCAGCATAATTTGCAGCATATCACATAAAGGGAAAACTAGGAGTGAAATTGAGTTGTTATTACGCTATAATTTAAACACATTCATGAGAAATTGCTTTTCCAGTGTTTTAATTATGGCATTACCATCCTAATTTAAAGTAGTGGGGGGTCTTGGATGCCTGAGCCCAGGTCAATGCAAACAAGAAACCAATGCCTTTTCTTGAATTAACCATTGCACATGCTGTCTATTTGAAGTGTTCTCTGTGTTAAGTTATTGTGGTAATGTTTCAGTCAAACATTAGCAATTGTAAGATGTGCTAATGTCACTCGTGGGCTTTCGTGCTGATTGTATAAGTGAAGAAGCAGAGGCAATGGTGTGAAATGAAACGTACGATGAAGACAGCTGAGTAATTTCGAAGAATTACAGCTAGCTGCTACATATTATCCCCCAGGAGAATGGGAAGGAGATTGAAGGGGAGATGCATCATTCGCATTGTACACCTTAATGAGTGTTTTTATCTAATTTAAGAAAGCTGAAGAAAAGAGGTTAAAGATCAAGGTTGATGGGAATGGAATCAAAAGGGTATGGTAGCTGAGCAATGGGAAACAGAGAGCAGGAATGAAAGAAAAAGCAACAAACTACAAATCTTATAAATATCAAATGAAAGCTGAGAGAAATTGCTGGAGAAATTCATCATGTCAGGCGGTACCTGAGTTAATAGATCACAGAGTCACATAGCACAGAAACAGGCCCTTCTGCCCACTTGTCCATGCTGACCAGGATGCTCCATGTAAGCTAATTGCATTTGCCTGAGTTTGGCCCAAATCTCACTAAACTTTTTCTATCCATGTACCCGTCCTTAGCACGCAACAAAAGCTTTTCACTATAGCTCGGTACATGTGACAATAAACTAAACTGAGCTGAAGTGACTTTTAAACACTGCTATAGTACCTGCCTCATCTGCCTCTGCTTGTAGCTCATTCCAATGTGTCAAGTCAATGACCCTTCTTTAAAACAGAAATATATGTTTCAATTTGCAGAAGGAGGAAGGTTAGAGATAACAAAGGTTGTGATAAGGTGAAGTCCTACGGTGTCAATGCAATGCAATACTTTTGGAACCACCTTGTTAATAGATGTATGAGTCCCAAAAATGCACATTGGGAAAGGATACTTGCAGACACGAAGAGAGGAAATACAAAATAAAAGCAAGAGCAGGAGTTACCCAGCAGAGAGGATCACTGAGTTAATGCCACAGGCTGGGTGACCTTTCGACAGAATCGGCCAGTTCTGATACCTGAGGTTGTTGAATTCAATATTGGGTCTAGAGGGCTCAGTGAGCCTTGACGGGAGATGAGGTGATGTTCCTCAAACTACCAGTGAGATCTGGGGCAACAGTGCATTCCTCATATTTTTAAATGGCCAAGCAAGTCTCCGCTAGTTCTCTGCACAATCTCATTAAACTCACCCCCCCCCCCCCCCCATATACTTGCATGTAACCTGTTCTCTATCCCCTTGTCCATTACGCTGCACTATTGAGCTGTTGCCTGACAGTAGCAGAGACCTTGGTTCAATCTTGACATCAGGTGCTCTCTGTGCACATTCAAAATGCTTTATTTCTCCCCACATCCTAAACATGTGGGTTGATTGCCCCTGTGAATATGTATGTGAGTGTATACAATATATTAGATCACAGTTCAAGCATTTCTTCTGCTTTATTTTTATCCACCTCTCTCTCTGACTGTGCTTATTTATCTATAACCCGGACAACCCCAGGGGCGTTGTATCAGTGAGACAAACTAGGTCTCCACCCATCATGTCATATTTCAGATTCTCTACCAACCCTGGAAGAGCCCATTCAGTTCATCGAGTCCACACTAGCTCACAGAACATCCCAATCTATCCCGTCCCCCCACTTATTCAACTGCAACCTATTTTGTGCCACATGTCCTTCAATTCCCCGGGTTTTCCTGCGTATCCACCCACATTAAGGTGACGTTTTCAGCAGCTAATTAACCTCACCATATCTTTGGGATTTGGAGGAAACCAGAGAACCATGTGGACACCCATGTGGTGACCAAGGGTCACTGGAGATATGAGGAAACAGCACGCCCTCTTCCACCAGCGTGCTCCTTCCTCACAGACTCTCCCTTTGTTTCTTTCTCCGCGGATGCTGCCTGATCAGCCGAGTTTTTCCAGCACTTTTGCTTTCTTGTTATGAGTGAAAGGTTATTTCTTGGACTAGTAGCCAGTGGAAAGTGGATTTCCCAGGCATCAGTAATACACATTAATAACATAGTTACAGAGCACAATATCTAAATATGTAGTTGACACAAAACCTTGAGACAGATGAATCTGGTAGTAATAGACCATGGAGATAAATATAAATGGTAGTGGTGTTCAAGAAGGAACTGCAGACGCTGGAAAATCGAAGGTAGACAAAAGTGCTAGAGAAACTCAGCGGGTGCGGCAGCATCTATGGAGCAAAGAAAATAGGCAACGTTTTGGCACCCCCGTGAATTAAGGTATGTTTTAATAAAGCAACAATGTTAAAAGACATCTCCATCCTGTGGCTTTGAGTTACAGCGTGGCCGTATCTATTGATACGACCTACAAAGGGAAAATGCGCACCCTCCGGTAACCAATAACATGGTAAGTGCATTTCTTGGTGCTTTATGTTTTTAAATACTGTATTTCCCGGGGTGGAGGGAGAGCTCAGTTCATAGTATTTAGGGATTCTGGCGTTGTGAAGGAGGGGATTGGGGTCAGTAACCCACTTGCCACGCTCCAGTGCAGGTAGATGGGACTAGGTGACAGTAAACGGCACGGAGTAAAAGGGCAGAGATGGCCTGTTTCCGTGCTGTCATAGCTATATGGTTTTATTGTGGCCGGGGAGTGAATTAGCTTGGGTGGCTGCCGCAGCGCTCCGGACACGGACAGCAGAACTGGCCGCCACTTCCGAGGAAGGAAGCAGCTCGGGTGACTGACTTTGAGCGGCCGCCGGGACCCGACAGCAGACACACACAGATACACACAGACAGACAGAGACACACACACACACACACACACACAAATACACACAGATACACACAGACACACACATATATATATATATATATATATATATATATATATATATATTGGCGAGAGATTTAGATTTGAAATGCAGGGGGATGATATTTCGCGGAGTTACCCAGCAGTAGGCAACCCAGGAACCACGCAAAGTATATATACAGCACATGGAAGTCCAGATGCTGGTTTAAAGATAGACGAAATGCTGGAGTAACTCAGCGGGACAGGCAGCATCTCTGGGTAGTGGTCTAAGGAAGGGTCTCGACCCGATACATCATCATTCCTTCTCTCCGGAGATGCTGCCTGTCCCGCTGAGTTACTCCAGAATTGTGTGTGTGTGAGAGTTACTCCAGCATTGTTCGTGTGTGTGTGTGAGTTACTCTAGCATTGTGTGTATGTGTGTGTGAGTTACCTTAGCATTGTGTGTGTGTGTGTGTGTGTGTGTGTGTGTGTGTGTGTGAGTTACTCCAACATTGTGTGTGTGAGTGTGTGTGTGAGTTACTCCAGCATTGTTCGTGTGTGTGTGTGAGAGTTACTCCAGCATTGTGTGTGTGTGTGTGTGTGTGTGTGTGTGTGTGAGTGTGTGTGAGTGTGTGTGAGTGTGTGTGTGTGTGTGTGTGTGTGTGTGTGTGTGTGTGTGTGTGTGTGTGTGTGTGTGTGTGTGTGTGTGTGTGAGTTACCCCAGCATTGTGTGTGTGCGTGTGCGAGTTACCCCAGCATTGTGTGTGTGCGTGTGCGAGTTACCCCAGCATTGTGTGTGTCACCCCAGCATTGTGTGTGTGTGTGTGCGAGTTACTCCAGCATTGTGTGTGTGTGTGTGTGTGAGTTACCCCAGCATTGTGTGTGTGTGTGAGTTACCCCAGCATTGTGTGTGTGTGTGTGTGTGAGTTACCCCAGCATTGTGTGTGTGTGTGAGTTACCCCAGCATTGTGTGTGTGTGTGAGAGTCACTCCAGCATTGTGTGTGTGTGTGTGTGTGAGTTACCCCAGCATTGTGTGTGTGTGTGAGTTACTCCAGCATTGTGTGTGTGTGTGTGTGTGAGTTACCCCAGCATTGTGTGTGTGTGTGAGTTACCCCAGCATTGTGTGTGTGTGTGAGAGTCACTCCAGCATTGTGTCTGTGTGTGTGTGTTACCCCAGCATTGTGTGTGTGTGAGAGTCACTCCAGCATTGTGTGTGTGTGTGTGTGTGTGTGTGTGTGTGTGTGTGTGTGTGTGTGTGTGTGTGTGTGTGTGTGTGTGTGTGTGTGTGTGTGTGTGTGTGTGTGTGTGTGTGTGTGTGTGAGTTACCCCAGCATTGTATGTGTGTGAGAGAGTCACTCCAGCATTGTGTCTGTGTGTGTGAGTTACTCCAGCATTGTGTGTGTGTGTGTGTGTGTGTGTGTGTTACCCCAGCATTGTGTGTGTGTGAATCATGAATTGCCAAGACACAAGGCACTGTAAATACAAATAATGTCATACACAAGAAAGGGCAGATGCTAGTTGAAAAAAGTGAACACATGGGGCTGGAGAAATTTGGAAATGTCATCCCGTCACCCATTCCTTCTCTCCAGAGATGCTGCCTGCCCGCTGAGTTAAAAGAGTTCCCACGGTAGACTCACAAATCACTAAGGTAAACGCACGGGCCACCACGTTATAAACAAGTTTAAAATGTTTCAATTTTTAACTTGAACTGTAAATTTGACTCGTGGAAAAAATCAAACATGGTCACGAGTCGCTAAGTTGCTCGCAAGAGTTCCGACGTTCCCGCTACGTTTAGTGTACGTGATTACCGCGAGTGACAACTCTGGGTCACTCGTGGGTCAACTCGCACCGTGAGACAGGGGTTTTAGGCGACTACAGGTGATTAGGCTGTTGCTGGGTGTCGCCTGTATGGTCATGAGTAGTGTCCTCAAGTCGCCTAACGCTTTTCTGGTCACCGCTGGGTATTGAAATGTTCAAAACTTTTCGCCGACTGTGGGCTTATCGTAGCTTGTCTTCTCCTGTCGTAGGTGCTGTCGGTTGTCGCCAGGATGAGGCAGGTTGTCACCAGTTGTTGTTGGTTGTCGCCGGGTACCGGTAACTGAATTGTCTTCAGTTGTCTTCAGTTGTCGCCGACAACGTCGTGGCTTGTCGTAGCTTGTCGCGGATGGACGTAGGTTGACTTTCGTTGTCGCCTGTGTGGTCGTAGGTTGTCGTAGGTGTGGTCGTAGGTGGACGTCCTAATGGGTCGCCGGTTGTCGGTAGCTTGCCGTCAACTAGGTGGTATGTTGTCGTAGACATTGTCGTAGGGGGGAGTCCAGTTGCTGCTTTTTCGGCGACCTGCTACGACTGGAAGTGTGTATGAAGTGGGACAGGCCCTTTAGGAGGCCATTTGACCCATTTTCCAGACCAGTTCTCAGTAATGCCATCACCACAATTATGCCTCTCTATGGCAACCTACATTCATGAGGGGGGTAATATGCAGGAGCTAATTAACTTTATTTATTTGGGATGTGGACGGAAACCAGAGCACCTGGGGGAAGCCCATGTGTTCACATGAAGAATAAGCAGACAGCACTCACGGTTAGCATGGAACCTGGGTTACTGGAGCAGTGTAGTAGCAGTTGCAATATTATGATAACCATTCTCAACTTGGGGGTACGTGCATAGATCACTGAAAAGCTAGAGGAAATGCTTGGATCCTGGGCCTTATAAATAAGCACAGGATATCAGAGCATGCGAGTTATGCTGAATGTTTATAGGGCACTAGAGTACTCAGTCCAGTTGTGAGTCCTGTGCCTTCTGAAAGGTTAGTTTAGAGATAGTGTGGAAATATAGTGTGGATAGTGTGGATCCACACTGATTCCCATTACAGAGGGCCAATGAACCTACAAATGTGTGTGAGGAAACCGGAACACCCGGAGAAAACCTACGCGGTCACAGGGAGAACATACAAACTCCGTACAGACAGCATCCATAGTCAGGATCAAACCCAGGTCTCTGGTGCTGTCAGGCAGCAACTCTACCGCTGCGCCACCGTGCCAGGAATTTAACGTTGTCACAACTTTAGAGAGGCTGTAGAGGAACTATTCAACAATGTTCCAACGATGAGAGACGTTAGTTATGAGGATGGATTGGAAAAGTTGGGTTTGTTATCTTTGTTGAGAACAGGTTGCAAGGAGGTTTGATAGAAGCATTTAAAATCATGAAAGGTTTTGAGAGAGGAGATAGGGAGAAACAGTTTCCATTGACGGTGGGGTGAAGAGCCACAGAACATAAAATGAGAGTGATTGACAAAATAATCAAAAGTGACACGAGGAAAAGCTTTATTACGACAAGCATTGAGAATGAGGGAATTGTTGTAAAGAGTAGTGGAGGCAGATTGATTTGTGTTCAAACAGAAGCTGGATACATATCAGAAGGGAAAGAATTTGCAGGGCTCTGGGGAGTGGGCAGAAAAGCCAGGAACTGCAGGTACTGGAATATTGCGAGGAATACAAGGTGCTGGAGTAACTCAGTGGATCAGGCAGCATCTCTGGAAGTCATGGATGGGCGACGTTTCGGGTCAGGAAGTCTCGGGGAGGATGGTCTATCCATGTGCTGAGCGATGCTGCCTGACCCGCTGAGTTACTCCACACTTTGTGCTCTGGGCAGATCAGTAAAACCTCCAGTTTGCACACCACCAGTTTGCACACCACGGTTTCTTCCCAGCTATTATCAGGCAACTGAACCATCCTACCAGAACGAGTGGGCGGTCCTGGACTATTATCTACCTCAATGGTGACCCTCGGACTATCCTCGATCGGGCTTTGCTGGTTTTACCTAGCACTAAACGTTATTCCCTTATCATGTATCTACACAGTGTAAATGGCTCGATTGTAACCATGCATTGTCTTTCCGCTGACTGGATAGCACGCAACAAAAGCTTTTCACGGAACTTTAATGAACTAAACTAAACTAAATATGCTGGTTCACTCTGGCAGGGTCCGTGTGGACTTGACAGGAGAAATGCTGTAAGTATCCTGTGGTTCTGCGAACTTAACAATAAACAAAAAATAAATAATTCCAAGTGTTTCCAACACAAACCAGGACCCACCCAGCGGGATTCCAGGTAGACAAAAGTGTGATAATAAACGACCTCAACTTTAACGCTGAAAATGCCTGTCACAGTGTGTAGGAAAGAACTGCAGATGCTGGTTTAAATCTGATTGATGCTGGTAGACACAAAATGCTGGAGTAACTCAACGGGATGGGCAGCATCTCTGGAGAGAAGGAACGGGTGACGTTTCGGGTCAGGACTCTTCTTATGCCTGTCACTGTCCTGCCTGCAGGCATAATTGGCACTACAGAAGGAAGAAACATGCTTCTTTTCATGTCGCACCTGTCACTACCTCAGGATGTCCTAAACCACTTCAAAGCCCTCGAGGTATCCTTGAAGTGAGGTCACTGCAGCGCTTCAGGGAAACATAGTGGCTGGATCGAGCACGGCAAGGCCCCCGGTTATATTTTATTGTTAGAGAGATACATATTGGCTTGGGCTCTGCAAATTCTCTTGCCTTCCGAATGGTGCCTTAGGTTCGATTGTGTTCCCCTGGAGAGGCTGGGTGGTTTTGCTTTTTATACTTCACCCGATGGGCAGCCTGCAGAATGCCAGCCCGGACTGGAGTGATAATTGAGGCTGTCACCTTCACAAACAGAGGTGAGTGGGTCTGCCCACTGATCCATGGGTGGGCACCCGTCAGATGGCGGACTGGGCTTTGAACCCGCTGACTTTCTGACTCAGATGAAGTGTTGGTGCTGAACCACGGCAGGGCTTGCCTGTTGTTGGCGATGTTTGTGATGATGAATAATGTCCTGCAGACACTGTGTTTAACACATGATGAAATACTGTATTATTTTTGCCATTGCACGGAGCACTGACACTAAAAAGGCAAACTTTGCTCCAGGCCGTACAGAGAACTCTCTTTGAAAAGAGAGTTACGGGGATTTTGACATTTGTGTAACAAAAAGACAGCGGGGGCTGCTGTCATGAAATAGACAATTTAATATTTAGGAAAGGGAATTTTATGAATACTTACATGCTCACCATTTTGAAATTCTCTTTGACAATAACTCAATAAGGGCCCTCTGAATAAATTGAGTTAGGATAGAAGCGATAGTGGCTGAAAAGGAGGAGGAAGAGAGCGAAAAAATGAACTTTGACTTTCCATCCAAAATGCTACATGTGCAAAATGCATTGAAGAATTTAATCCATTCAGAAATTGAACTGTTAAGTTTTCTCTGGATTGAGATCTATTGAATTTCCTTCTCAGGAAAACCATGATGGAAAGTAATGTTTCGAGCTCCAGGGTGGATAGACTCAACTTTGAAATTATATTTAAAGCTTCAAAGTACGGTATGTGTGTACAGTAGTCTTTTAACTACTACCCATGCCTGTTGCAGATGGAACAGATGGACATGTGAGACACAGTGAGCTCAAGTATGTGTAGTTTATACAAGACTTTTTCAGAGAGGAACTTTCTCAGTGTATTGTTTAAACCCAGAGAGCACTTACTCACAATTCTCAGAGGTTACAGCCTTCCAGGAATAATTGCTGTTCACAATCAACATTTCATCCACTGCATTAACTAAACAAAAATCTGGAATACCACAAATATTATTTTCAAATTTTTACAAATATTTTTAAAATTAGAAACATTACAGCCATATTGAGAATTGGGCCCAGAATGATCAACATTAAAGTGTAAATTCTTAACACCAGTGATATCCACTTTAGCTGTGTTTTCTTTGAAATGTGTATGAAGTTGAATTTATTGCCTGCAAAACAAGATAAGTAGTTGGGGAGATATCTCATCCCTGCTCTGGGAGTTAAAGGACTGGCTGATATGTGAAGATTAAAGGTTGAACTGAAGTTTTCTCAAAGCTTTGACAGTTTTGTGAAATACATTCAGTACCTTGACCCTGGTGAAATAAACCAAAGAGAAAATGGGCGGCTCGGTGGCATAGCGGTAGAGCTACTGCCTTACAGCGCCAGAGACCCGGGTTCGATCCTGACTACGGGAATGGAAAGGGTTTCTCCGAGATCTTCAGTTTCCTCCCGCACTCCAAAGACGTACAGGTTTGTAGGTTAATTGGCCTGGTAAAATTGTCCCTAGTGTGTGTAGGGTAGTGTTAATGAGCGGAGATCGCTGGTCGGTCTGGAATCGGTGGGCCAAAGGGCCTGTTTCTGCGCTGCATCTTTAAGCTAAACTAAACTAAAGGGTGCAGCAGATGTCTGGAGCAATAACCAAACTGCTGGAGGAACTCTGTAGATCAAGCAGCAATTGTGAACGCAATGAAATGGTCGGCATTTTGGGTCGGGATCTTTCAGCTAGAAGGATAGCATCAATACCACTGTATCAGGAATCTCATTGCAGGCTATTACTTTATATTGAAGACACAAAGAACAGCAGCTGCTGGAA
The DNA here is from genome assembly GCA_035221665.1 of Okamejei kenojei. NCBI lineage: Eukaryota > Metazoa > Chordata > Chondrichthyes > Rajiformes > Rajidae > Okamejei > Okamejei kenojei. The sequence continues at coordinate 7,905,480 of CM069155.1, forward strand.
TCTTGATCAAGTCTGGTTTAAACCTGAAACATCGCCTGTCCATTCCCTCCACAGATGCTCACATCACTGACGATGCGTCCCGGCGCATCTAGAAGATGTATCTTTCACACTTTAAGGTCTCATGTGCTAAATCATACTGACTGTGACAAATGGCTCCAAATAGTCACTGGCTTCCAGTCACTGACAGGTAAGGAGTCAAGGGTCTTTTATTGCCTTATGTCCCAGATATAATAAATGAGAGAGAAAAGTTCAGTGTGTGTATATATACATGTACTCACATTATATATATATATATATATATGTGTATTTATATATATATATATATATATATACACATATACACACACACACATATGTACACATAAACAAACCCAATAATAGTGCAATAATGGTCTATAGTTCAGTGCTTATTTGGATGTTTTAGTGTTTAATAGCCTAATGGATGTTTTTGAGAGCGTGTTAGATTTATCTCTTTGGGCAAAAGGAATCAAGGGGTATGGGGGAAAAAGCTGGAACGGGGAACTGATTTTTGATGATCAACCATAATCATATTGAATGGCAGTGCTGGCTCGAAGGGGACGAATGGCCTGTTCCTGCACTGATTTTTCTATGTTTCTATGTTTCCAAGTTACTCTTCTGAAGACCAGACACCGGGCATTCATATCTGATGATACAGTGGTCTACACGGAGTCCAGATATGACCTTGGTAAGGCCATCAAAAAGGCCAAAAGGGAGCTCTGCTCCAAACTGGAGGATGAGACAGATGTTCGGCAGCTGTGGCAGGGACTGAATGCAATCACCTCCTACAAGTCGAAACCAGGAGGCAGCTCGGATGTCGGCGATACATCACTCCCTGATGAGCTCAATGCGTTTTACGCACGCTTTGATAGGGAGAACACCGATGTGCCTTCCCGAGCCCCCATTCGCTGTGATGGTATTTCAGTCTCAGTCACAGAGGCCGACGTCAGGAAATCCTTCAGAGGGGTGAACCCTCGAAAAGCGTCTGGACCTGATGGCATACCTGGTCGTGTTTTAAAAACCTGTGCGGACCAACTGGCTGGAGTTTTTACGGACATTTTCAACCTGTCACTTCTGAGGTCTGAGGTTCCCACCTGCCTCAAAAGGGCATCAATAATACCGGTGCCCAAGAAGAGCAAGGTGACGTGCCTCAATGACTATCGACCTGTGGCATTAACGCCTGTGGTGATGAAGTGCTTCGAGAGGTTGATCATGGCGCAAATCAACTCCTACCTCGACAAAAACCTGGACCCGCTGCAGTTCACTTACCGCCACAGGAGCCTGAGAACTGCAACGACCCGGTTCAGGAATAGCTACTTCCCCACAGCCATCAGGCTATTAAACCTGGCTCGGACAAAACTCTGAACATTAATACCCCTCCACCTGTTATTTGCACTTTATTAATTTATTAATTAATGTGTGTATTTAAGTATATAACTGTAGTCAATGCCTACTATGTTCAGTTGAGCTATGCAAAGAAAGAATACCATTGTCCTGTCAGGGACACATGACAATAAACTCTTACATAGAAACATAGAAATTAGGTGCAGGAGTAGGCCATTCAGCCCTTCGAGCCTGCACCGCCATTCAATATGATCATGACTGATCATCCAACTCAGTATCCCGTACCTGCCTTCTCTCCATACCCTCTGATCCCCTTAGCCACAAGGGCCACATCCAACTCACTCTTAAATATAGCCAATGAACTGGCCTCAACTACCCTCTGTGGCAGAGAGTTCCAGAGACTCACCACTCTCTGTGTGAAAAAAGTCTTTCTCATCTCGGTCTTAAAGGATTTCCCCCTTATCCTTAAGCTGTGACCCCTTGTCCTGGACTTCCCCAACATTGGGAACAATCTTCCTGCATCTAGCCTGTCCAACCCCTTAAGAATTTTGTAAGTTTCTATAAGATCCCCTCTCGATCTCCTAAATTCCAGAGAGTATAAACCGAGTCTATCCAGTCTTTCTTCATAAGACAGTCCTGACATCCCAGGAATCAGTCTTTGGCTTTTGACTTTGACTTTGACACCATGGCTGATGTTACAGAGCTCCAGTATCAGACTGTCAGGAGGTGTGTAAAGGGGCTGTCCCACTGCGGAGACCTAATCCACGAGTTCTGGCGAGTTTGCCCTCGACTCAATACTCGCAGCATGGTCGACACGAGGTCCTAGGAGGTCTTTGTAACTCTCCTTAATGCTTGAGAGTAGTCCCCGCGTACTCGAGGCCTCAGGTAGGTCGCGGAATATTTTTCATCATGTTGAAAAATGCCCGCGAGTAAAAAATGGTCGCCATGGAAAAAATCTATATTTTTTTACTCGTACGTTTAGTCGAAGTAGGTCATAGTAGGTCAGCATGTTATTTGTAGGTAATCGAGGGTAGTCAAAGGTAATCGAAGGTACTCGAAGGTAGTCATAGATAGTCTTCAACATAGTCGAAGAGCGGTCGAAGGGAGGTCGAAGGAGATCGTAGGAGGTCGTCTTCACTCTCCACTATTCGGTGTCCAATTTTCCCAAAGCTAGTCGAAGCTAGTCGAAGCTGGTCTTCAACATAGTCGAAGGAGGTCGAAGGAGGTCTTCAACATGACATTTTTTCAAACTCTCCTAAACTCTTTAAAGTGGCACTCTGCTCCACATTAAGTCAGGCCCAGAGCTTAGGAAGAAAATGGCAAGTTCAATTATTTAGCTTGTACTTATTTTACCTAATTTTAATGTTTCAATTATGTATTAGTGCTCTAATGTGTTTTAAATCAATTTTGTTTTACGCAAAAAAAAACATTTTATATTGCTTTAATTATTTATAGCAGTCTTAAAAATCTGTAAATGTCCCTGTACGTTTGAGATGTTTAAAAACAGGTAGAAAGTTTCACAGAGTTTGATGATTTATCCCTAGGCCAGCCTCCTGTTAATTGTTGACAGGGCATGTTGGATCAGGATCTTAGCAGGATGTTCCCTGGGGCCTAGTTGCCATTGAAGCCTGCATGTCTCACGATGCCCAACACTGGGCTTGGAAAGGGCTGGATGTATAAGCCACAGAGTTATGCAACGCTGAAACAGGCCCTTTGACCCAACTCATCAATGCCAATCAAATTCCCGTCAAAGCTAGTCCTTATATAGATAGTCCTTTGTATTTTCACAAGCTTATTATGTGCTGGAGGCACAGTGCCAGAGTTTGTAGAGCTGCTGCCCCACAGCGCCAAAGCCCTAAGTTCAATCCTGACCTCAAATGCTGTCTGTGTGGAGTTTGCACATTTTCTCTATGACCAAGTGGGTTTATTCCAGGGGCTTTGCTTTACATCACAAAGATCATACACAAAAGACCACATCACAAAAAAAGGGTTGGTCGGTTAATTGGCTGCTGTAAATTGTCCCTATTTTGCAGGTGAGTGGTAGAATCTGGGGGGAATTGATATCAACATGTTGAGAATAAAATTGGATTAGATTCACGTAGGATTAGTGTACTGTGGTTGATGGTATTGTGGTTGTTGTATTAGGATTAGTGGGTGGTTGATGGTCACTGCGGACATGATGGGCCAAAGGGCCTGTTTCCGTGCAGTATATCTCTAAGTTATTCCTAAGAGGAGTGCAATGAGTTATAGGCCAGATCAAGGGTGATTAAGCTCAATAAAATCCTTGATTTTAATCAGATTTTCTTTCAAAGCGACAGTGCGTGAAGCCTACTTTTCACTATTTGGCTGACGTGTGTGTTCCTTGATCAGTTTTGGACTGGGTGGATACCTAGAACATCCTGGTGTGACTTTGTGTTTTCCATTGAGAAGGGAGTATAGTTTAATTTAGAGATATGGGAATCAGGCCCTTTGGCCCATCGAGTCCTCGCCAACCAGCGATCCCCACACATCGACACTATCCCACGCACACTAGGGACAATTTACAATTATACCAAGCCGATTAACCTGCAAACCTGTACATCTTTGGAGTGTGGGAGGAAACTGTAGATCTCGGAGAAAACCCACACAGTCACAGGGGGAACGTACAAACTCTGTATAGACAGCACCGGTAGTTGGGATCGAACCCGCGTCTCTGACACTGTGGGCACTGTAAGGTAGAAACTCTACCGCTGCGCCATAGAGCCGCCCTTTCATTTATCAGGTAATAGAAAATCATGGATTTATCAGGATTCGTGGAAACTTGGGCACCCTATGCTGTGATGGAGCATGTGGGGCATGAAGAGAAAAAAATGAATGCAAATATTTAACTGTGACTGTTACACTATTCTAACAAGTTTTAAGATCTCATGTCGAAGGAAAGGGGCATATTAATGTTTCAGCAATTGAATAGGCAATTAAAGGATCAGTTTTCAGTTTTGAAAATAAACCATTCAATACAGTTTGTTTGAAAAATGGTAACATTTGTTCCAACTCAAAACAAGCGTATAAAATGTTCCCAGATTTGTTAACTTTAAGTTTATAGTTATTGTATCAAGAGCAGTTCTCAACGAGTCTCTGCCTGGTTTTTAATTCTTGAGCTTGTTATTCACCATTGCAATTTTACTGGATATTTATATGATAGAAAACACATGTTTAAAAGCTACAAAGGAAATGATCTGTTGGCATCTATTTATTCTGCTGGCCTCCTTTGCATTATTCTTTGCATTATTAATACAATTTGCAATTTTTGAGTCCCAATTGAATACTTTGCAAATGTCCCTTTTAAAAAGGTCAGTTCTCCTTGAAAAAAGTGCATCGCCCCGCACGTTTTGTTTCCCCCTTTGGATTTTGCATGCAGTGTTCAGCAGAATTCACGATGCCTGTTTGAATTTTTCTGATCTAATTGCAGATTTTAAACGTTATTAACAAAATCTGCCTTTATTGCAACGATGAAGTCGGAAAATACCTGCAGAGCAAATGGAAATTTCTGTGGTAAAATGATTCAAGGGTCATCACTGGATCAGTGCTGCAGAGGTTTCAGGGTTGATTGAAAGCTGAGCTTGCCTTAAAAAGCTTCTCATTAGTTGGCACAGCCACTGTAAGTGTGAAAGGTCTGTGTCTGCCTTTGCCAAATAGTTGTGATTAAAATCCTGATTGTCCAAAGGCTTCAGGCCAGGAAATCCAGTGGGGGCCACACTGGTGGTGTGGAATCTGCTTTCTCCAAACGAAAATGCACAACTACCCTGGGAAAAAAAAAAACTCGGACACATCTGTTATCTTTTAATGGTAACTTTTAATAAAGAAGAAACTGCTTTGAAAGGAAAGGTCCGCTTTCAATTTTTTAAAGCAGAACTAAGTAGTTAGCCAGAGTAAACAGAGCCTTCCTATCATTGATAAGTTTAAACAGGTGGTTTTATTTTCTTTCCCACACCATCCAGTTCCAGCAGTCGGAATCAAGGGACCCAGCTGCACAAATTGATGGCAATGGTTAGGATGGGGAAGGAAAGGGCAAAGGGGTCAGCTGCTGTGAGGAAATGAGGCGGTCCAGAAGGAAGAGGGAGACACAGACAAATGGTCAAAGGAGAGGGGGCTGTGAGATATATTTTTAAAAAAAACCTTCACTACGAAATGAACATAACAGTTCAGTTTCTTGCTCAGAGTAGATGAATCGAGGACCAGACGACGTAGGTTTAAGGTGAGGGGGAAAAGATTTAATAGGAATCTGAGGGGTGACTTTTTCACACAAAGGGTAGTGGGCGTATGGAGGTGGTTGAGGCAGGGACTATCCCAACGTTTAAGAAACAGTTAGACAGGTGCATGGATAGGACAGGTTTGGAGGGATATGGGCCAAACGCTGACAGGTGGGACTAGTGTAGCTGGGACATGTTGGCCGATATGGGCAAGTTGGACCAAAGGGCCTGATCTGCACACTGTATCACTCTATGACTCTATAACTCAGAGCTAATCGAGTAATCAGCAGTGACTTGAATGGAGACTGACCTCCCTCATCTCAGCTGCTTCATTTGTAGCTGCAGTGCTGTGACCTTTGGTTGTGGTTGTATGTAAACAAGACCTTGCATTTGTCTGAATTGCAGGTCTGGAAGTGGGTTTGTAAATTCAGACCGGTGAAGAATTTCTCTGGCTTCCACGGAACTCCACCCCTAAACTCTGCTGCAATTCATCCAATTCCTCAAATCCACTGATGTAGTTTAGTTTATTTAGTTTGGTACTAAGCTAAACTGGACTAAATTAATTAAATTGGTGTGTTTGAGAAAGTGGATCAATTGCAGCAGAATTTGCAATGAAAAGGAGAAGGTTGCTTGATCATTGCTGAAAATGATGAATCCAATTTGGACCGAACGTTTTGCTCTTTCTATCTTCCTAACCTCTATTTACACCTCTCCTCCAAAAGGGCCGTCTCCTGTGCTGTAGTTCAATGTTGTATGTTGTATGTTGTGTGTTGTATGTTGTATGTTGTATGTTCTGAGGATTCAATAATGCAATTTAACAACATTATAAATTCGTACACCGGAAATCATTTGTAATCACAGTTTTAGTTTGAAGAAGGGTCTCGACCCGAAACGTCGCCTATCTCCTTCGCTCCTTAGATGCTGCTGCACCCGCTGAGTTTCTCCAGCTTTTTGTGTACCCTTTAGTTTAGTTTAGTTTAGAGATACAGCACGGAAACAAGCCCATTGGTCCACCGAGGCCGCTCCGACCAGCGATCCCTGCACACTAACACTATCAGACACAAGCAAGAGACAAATGACACTTATACCATTAACCTACAAACCTGTACATCTTTGGAGTATGGGAGGAAACCGAAGATCTCGGAGAAAACCCAGGCAGTCCCAGGGAGAACTATGTACAGACTGCACCTGTTGTCAGGATTGAACCCAGGTCTCTGGCGCTGCAAGCGCCTGTAAGGCAGTAACTCTACCGCTGCGCCACCGTGCCATACAAGTTCTTTGGCAAAGTATTCTCTTTCCCTTTAGAATTGTTGAATGATCATTTCTCCAGCATTTTGTTTGAAAGCTGTGGTGGGGGTTCTCAGTTTTCAGGCACTTCAGTCGAATCAGTGGCAGTGGCAGTGGCAGCCTGTGAAAATAACATCCACACAAATATGATCCATTCATGGTACCTACCTCCAATCCCCTCCCTATGCTTCTTGAAGCTACTGCCTTCTTAAAGGCAGATAAATCCCCTGGGCCTAGTGGTCTGCATCCCAGAGTACTCAAGGAGGTGGCTCTATAAATAATGGATGCATTGGTGATCACTTGTTGCAGAGACCAATGTTCTCTCGATTCTGGATCAGATGCTGTGGACTGGAGGGAAGCAAATGTAACCACTTCTTAAGAAAGGAGGGAGGGAGAAAATGGGGAATTATAGACCAGTTAGTGGGGAGGATACTTAAGGCAACTATTAAAGATGTTATAGCAGCGCATTTAGATAGCAGTGACACGATCGGTAAAGTCAGCATGGATTTATGACGGAGAAATCATGCTTGACTAACCTTCTGGAATTTTTTGAGGATGTAAGAAGTAGAATGGATAAGGGAAAGCCAGTGGATGTGCTGTATCTAGACTTTCAAAAATCCTTTGACAAGGCCCCACACAAGAGAATAGCGTGCAAAACCAGAGCACATGGTATTGGGGGTAGGGTATTGACATGGATAGAGAAATGGTTGGCGACAGGAAGCAAAGAGTAGGAATTAATGGGTCCTTTTCAGAATGGCAGGCAGTGACTAGTGGGGTGCCGCAAGGCTCGGTGCTGGGACCCCAGCTATTACAATATATATTAATGATATATATTACCACCGCGTGGCGCCGCGATGGCAGCCTCAGCAACAGTTTGTCTGCCTTTTCGTCTTTTGTTTGTTATTTTTAGTGTGATTTATGGTATTGTTCTCTGGTTTGTTTTAAGTGGGGGGGTGGGGGGGGGGGGGGTCGGGGGAACCTTTTTTCAATCTCTTACCTTGCCAGAGATGTGATTGTTTTCCGAATCGTATTTCCGGTCGCTCTGAGGCCTATCATCTGAGGACATACCATCAGAGTCGATCCCTTGCCTAGGATCGACGCTCCAACTGCAGCCTGCGGACTCCAACATTGAGGAGCACGCAGACTCGGGTAGAGACCGATGTCAGGAGCTTCAAACGACGCAGAAGGTTTCGATCAGCCCTGACCCGGAGTCAGATCACCCGGCGCGGGGGTGTTGAGATTCCCCCCCGATGCAGGAGCTTGATCGCCCCGACGCAAGGGTCCAAACGCTGCCAGCTATGGATGCCAAGATCGCCCAGTCAAAGGAAGGCATGAAGCCCCCAACCACGGGAGAACAAAGAAGGGAAGAGATTTAACTTTTTTTGCCTTCCATCACAGTGATGAATATGGAGGAGTCACTGTGGTGGATGTTTATGTTAAAATGTATTTTGTATGTTTTGTTGCTTTTTATTGGTATGACTGTATGGCAAATCAAATTCCTTGTACGTTGCAAAACATACTTGGCTAATAAAGTATGATTATGATTATGATTTAGACGAGGGATATAAATGTGACTTCTCCAAATATGCGGATGTCACAAAGCTGGGTTGTAGTGTGAGCTGCGATTTGGATGCTATGAGGCTGCAGGGTGACTTGGACAGGTTGGGTGAGTGGGCAGATGCATGGCAGATGCAGTATAATGTGGATAAATGTGAAATTATCCACTTTGGTGGCAAGAATAGGAAGGCAGATTATTATCTGAATGGTGTTAGATTAGGGAAAGGGGAGATGCAATGAGACCTGGGTGTGCTTGTACATTAGTCACTGAATGTAATATGCAGATACAGCAGGCAGTGAAGAAAGCTAATGGCATGTTGGCCTTCATTGCGAGAGTATATGAGTTTAGGAGCACAGAGGTCCTACTGCAGTTGTACAGGGCCCTGGTGAGACCACACCTGGAGTATTGTGTGTAATTTTGGTCTCCTAATTTGAGGTAGGACATTATTGCTATTGAGGCAGTGCAGGGTAGGTTCACCAGGTTAATTCCCGGGATGGCGGGACTGACATATGATGAAAGAATGGGTTGACTGGGCTTGTATTCACTGGAATTTAGGATGAGAATGGGTCTTACAGAAACATATAAAATTCTTAAAGGATTGGACAGGCTAGATGCAGGAAAAATGTTCCCGATATTGGGGGAGTCCAAAACCAGGAGTCACAGTTTAAGAATAAGGGGTAGGCCATTTAGGACTGAGATGAGGAAAAACCCAGAGAGTTCTCACCCAGAGAGTTGTGAATCTGTGCAATTCTCTGCCACAGAAGGGAGCCCAATTCACTGGATGTTTTCAAGAGAGAGTTAGATTTAACTCTTAGGGCTAAAGGAATCAGGGGATATGAGGAAAAAGCAGGAATGGGTACTGATTTTAGATGAACAGCCATGATCGTATTGAATGGCGGTGCTGGCTTGGGCCTACTCCTGCACCTATTTTCTACGTTTCGATGTTTTTAGGTTTCTATGCTGGACTTCTATTCCAAAGATATTGGCAAAACCTCCAGCATCTCACCCAGTAATGAAGTTCCTCAGCCAAGGTTAAGTTAGCAGCGATGTTGTATTTGTGTTATTGGCACTTACAAAAGCTCAAAAGCTCTAACAACAGCCTTGAGTTTATCCAGAAAATCCATTTACTTGGTTTTCCTTGCTGCCAACCTTGGCAACATTACACTCGTATATCTGCAGCAAGACATGCGGGTAGCGCAGCAGTGCAGCAGTAGATGTGCTGCTTTACTGCGCCAGAGACATGGATTTGATCTACGGGTGCTGTCTGCACGGAGTTTGTCCGTACTTGCCTGTGACCTCATGGGCTTTGCGTTCCTCCCACATTCTAAAGATGTGCAGGTTTGTAGGTTGATTGGCTTCTGTAAATTCCCCTCATGTGTAGGATGCGAAACTGGGATAACATAGAACATATCTGTTGATAGACACAAAAAGCCGGAGTAACTCAGCAGGACAGGCAAGGCAGCATTTCCAGAGAGAAGGAATGGGCGCCGTTTCATGTCGAAACCCTACGTTGTACGGGTGATTGCTGTTCGACGCGGACCCGTTGGGCCATAGGACCTGTTATAGAGTTATAGAGTCATAAAGTCATACTTGTCCACACCGGCCAACATGTCCCAGCTACACTAGTCCCACCTGCCCGCGGTTGGACCATATCACAAACTACAGAGGCTGTGCCACAATGACAGAAGACCTGAGTGCGCTGCTGGCAGAGAAGCTAAATTGCTTATTTTCCCGCTTTGAAACATCAAAACAGCAGCACTCATCTGCTACAGCCCTGCTCCCACCCTGACCTGGCTCCTGCACGACTCCACTCACTGTAAGGGAGCACGATGTCAGACGGGTGCTCCTGGCAGTGAACCCCAAGAAGGCTGCCGGCCCAGATGGAGTACCTGGTAAGGTGCTCAAAGTGTGTGCCCACCAGCTCACCGTCATCTTCACCAGAATCTTCAATCTCTCCCTGGACCAGGCAGTTATCACGTCCTGCCTAAAATCAGCCACAATCGTCCCAGTGCTGAAGAAGTCCCCCATCACCAGCCTAAACGATTGTCGTCCTGTGGCCCTCACTCCGGTAATCACAAAGTGCTTCGAGAGATTGGTCCTTCAGCACATCAAGGACTATCTCCCTCCAGACCTCGACCCCCACCAGTTCGCCTATCGCCTAAAGAGGTCCACAGAAGACGCCATCACCGTAGCTCTCCACTCTGTGCTGAGCCACCTGGAGCTGGGGCAGAGCTACGTCCGGATGCTCTTTGTGGATTACAGCTCAGCTTTCAATACTATCATCCCGGACATTCTCATCGACAAACTGGTCACTCTCGGCCTCCCCACTCTCACATGTGCCTGGATAAAGGACTTTCTCACCAACCGGCCCCAGACGGTGAGACTCGGCTCCCACCTCTCCTCCACTCGCATGTTGAGTACCGGCTCCCCACAGGGCTGTGTGCTAAGCCCCCTCCTATACTGTCTCTACACCCACGACTGTAGTCCGGTCCACAACAACAACCGCATCGTCATGTTTGCTGACGACACTACAGTAGTCGGACTCATCTCAAGGGGAGACGCGGCAGCCTACAGAGAGGAAGTCCTCAAGTTGACAACCTGGTGCTCAGAAAACAACCTGGTTCTGAACACCACGAAAACCAAAGAGCTCATTGTCGACTTCAGGAGGCACAGCACCGACTTAGCTCCCTTATACATCAACGGTGAGTGTGTGGAGAGGGTCTACACCTTCCGGTTTCTCGGCGTCCTTATCTCCGCTGACATCTCCTGGACAGATAACATCACAGCGGTCATCAAGAAGGCTCAGCAGCGGCTGCACTTCCTGAGGGTCCTCAGGAAGCACAACCTGGACTCCAACCTGCTGCTGACCTTCTACCGCTCGTCCATTGAGAGCCTGTTGGCATACTGCATTACAGCATGGTACGGCAGCTGCACCATGGCAGACAGGGAGAGGCTTCAGAGAGTAGTTAGGGCAGCACAGAAGATCATCAGCTGCCCTCTCCCCTCTCTGATGCACATTTACATCTCCCGCTGCCTCAGCAGGGCAAAGAACATTATCAAGGACAGCTCCCATCCTGCATTTGGCCTGTTCAACCTGCTGCCCTCAGGGAGGCGCTATAGGTGCATCAGCACAAGGACAAATAGACTCAAGAACAGTTTCTTTCCAAAATCCATTATCTCCCTGAACTCACACATGCACTGACATCACAGCCTAACCCCCAGACTTTCATCTATCCACCTACTGTAATTTGTACTGTAACTGTAATTTCCAATTTGTGCAATAACCCATACTGGATATAGGAATCCTATTTATTCATTCTATTTATCCATTGTCTTTTATAGATATGTATGTAGCACCACAGAAACTGTGCACCTTATTCCCCACCCCCTTTTTTGTTTTTGCACTGAGAAAAGGCATTTTATTCTATTCTATTCTATCCCTCCAAACCTATCCTATCCATGTATCTTTCTTAAATGTAGGGATAGTCCCTGCCTCATCTACCTCCTGTGGCAGCTCGTTCTATACATGCACCACCCTTTGTGTGTAAAGGTTACCCCTCAGATTCCAATTAAATATTTTCTCCTTCACCTTAAACCTATGTCCTCTGGTCGTCTAGGCAAGAGTCTCTGTGCATCTATTCCTCTGTGCGTCTATTCCCCTCACATCCTCCTGTTTTCACAGTGTATCTCTAAACTACTCTAAAGCAAACAAGAGACGGGCACTGGGCAGCTGATGTCAACTGCACTGGATCTTGTTAATCAGCAGCCTGTCCCAAAGGTGCGATGCTGGAGAAGTAAGCCCAATTTCATCTTGATGCATTGTACACCAGATCGCTGGCTCATTGCAGAAACGGAGATTTTGATGTCCATCTTCCAGTTTCCAAATTAACTTCCTTCATCTGGGAGTATGACTTGGACCAGAAGCATTGGGTAGTTTCCTCACTGCAGTTTAGTGAACAGCAACGACCAGATCAAACCAATTTCTTTCTTGGAAATTCTGTGTAGATAATGAGTTAACTGAAGATGCAGAAGGAAGCTTAAGAATGCATTGGAGTTCAATTACCCGAGTGGAGGCAAAAGTAATTCATCATGGGAAAATTCTGTTTTCTGATCACCACTTGGTCTGGCAAAGACCCAAATGTAATTTACTCATAGGGTTTTCCTGGAACATACTTAATACAGTATAAATAAGAATGTGTTGAGTCAACTAATATCTTATTACTGATTATTTTAGAGTTGGCAGCCATTGTTTGTGTATATTTCTGTATGAGCAACAGTGCTTGCACTTTAATAATCTTCCTCATTATTTTCTCCCATGTTTTTCTGAGTAATTGAACTATCTTTGCATTCAATTTTGTTGGCCATAACAGATTTCTTTCCCTTATAAGCAAATAATCTGCCTCTATTCAGATACTAATTTATCAAACGTATATCTAATAGCTAATCACTGGAATAGTCCTACATTATTGAGGCAAACACAGCTTTTACTCTGAAGAAGGGTCTTGACCCGAAACGCCACCCATTCTTTCTCTCCAGAGATGCTGCATGTCCCACTGAGCTACTCCAGCATTTTATGTCGATCTTTGGTTTAAACCAGCATCTGCAGTTCCTTCCCACAGCTTCTACTTTGTTTTTTTTCACTTTGCTCTTGTAACCTTGAGTCAAAGCTGTTTCCTGCCTCTATAAATTGCGCAAACCTCATAATTATCCAAATCAAAACACTCTGACCGTGACTCGTTTACACAAGACAAATGTTCAAATGTATGAGCAGAATAACCAGGAACATGCAGCTGGAAGAGAGGCAGGATAATGGGTAAATTAAATATATTTAACTATTCTTCCTGAATACGGAAAGTTTTGGGAAGGAAAATGGTGTAGAATTACAAAGTTTGTTTGAGTTTGCATCCTCCCTACTCCGAGGTTCCCCCATCCACAGATAAACTTCCAGTTTACCAAATACTGTTCTCCGTCATCTGATAAATCAGCACTGCATGACATTGAACACCAGGGATGAACTGTACCTGGGGCAGCATAGTGGAGCAGTGGTAGAGTTGCTGCCTTACAGCTCCAGATTCGGATTCGATCCCGACTTTGAGTGCTGTCTGTACGGAGTTTGTACATTCTCCCCATGAACCATGTGGGTTTTCTCCGAGATCTTCGGTTTCCTCCCACACTAATTAGGCAAGGCCACTTTAATTAGGCAAGGCAACTTTAATTAGGCAACGCAGCTTTAGCATTTCCAAACCAAAGGCAACACAGCTTTAGCATTTCCAAACCAAAGACAACATAGCTTTAGCATTTCCAAACTATATTTTCAAACCACATTAAGGGCAGTGACAGGTCAGTAAAACACTCACAGTTTAGTAGACATGTGTTCAGTGTTATTCACAGCTCAGAATGAGAGACGTGACCCTCTCGCTCCCCCATCTTGCAGAGACTGACTGAGGCACTCAACACTTCTGGGTTTTATAGTCCCTCTGGAAGGGGCGTGGCCTTCAGTAGAGGGAATCTCAACATTTTTTAAACACTAATAACTATTTTATTTTTCATCAATGGGAAAAATCATCTTGTCCTGCGCAGCAGAGGGGGACTCTGAGTAAGATGGCCAAAAATCACAGCCGTAAGTGGCAGCGTTTTTTCTAACATCAATATACAGAAAAAAAGGAAGTGGTCAAGATCAGACTTTTAGTAATATAGACTATACTCAACCACAAAATCATGGGTTGCTTCAAAGTGGGTGACATCGATGTCTAATTCAAACAGCAACGTGGTAACACAATTGGTGATTGAGTCCTGAAAGACATAACTGCTGGACTGGGCTTGTTACAAATGGTAAGAGAACTTGAGGAAACAAAACCCTTCTTAAAGATGGACACAAAATGCTGGAGTAACCCAGCGAAACAGGCTGCATCTCTGGAGAAAAGGAATGGGTGATATTTCGGATCGAGACCCTTCTTCAGACTGAAGATTAGCTTCTGTACCTTGTGCCAGATGGGGAGGGTCTCGACCCGAAACGTTACCCATTCCTTCTCTCCGGAGATGCTGCCTGTCCCCAAGAGTTACTCCAGCAATTTGTTTCTACCTTCAGTGTAAATCAGTAGCTGCAGTTCCTTCCTACACAAAACCTTCCTTCGTCTTGTACTCCCCAATCTACCTGCTGCAAAGACCCCAGTGATGGGATTATTAATTGCTCAGTCCTTGTGGAGACCAGGTGGAAGATCATTCAGAGGACACAAAATGCTCAAGGATGGATTCATACCAAGTATTTGTGAGATGCTGTGGGTCTGCCACATCCAATGTGCTACTGTTACTATTGAAGTGAGACCACAGTCTTAGTTCAATAATGGCACAGCAGAGCATGTCTATAGCAGCACCAGACATACCCAAAACAGAGGTCCCAAGTGCTGACTGACCAGGCTCCAACATGAATGAGAACAGGGATGTTCTCCAGTCCAGTTGGTTGTTCGATCATCCACCACAGTCATGGTTGGAGATGGTCGCACTGCAGAGCTTTGATCTCATCCACTGGTTGTGGGTTTCCAGCATGCACCTTCACCCATGTGGGCCTAGTGAAGTGTTGGAGGCCTTGCTGCAGCTTGGCCAGGTCTTAATGGTCTCCGGGAGGAAAGGCGCAATGTTGAGTTGTGTGGGAGCAAGTAAGGAGTGTCTGGTTGCACCACTGGCAGCCTGTAAATTAGATGAGGTTTAGATTTAAGCGTGGCAGGAAAATCAGCCATGAGTGCACAGTATCATGAAGGTTAACCCTCTTGAAGCAACTTGAAGTAACTACTCATCTCCAGGATCTGAGATTGAATCCAACCAAGGTTTTTATTTCCAAGTCATTAAATGTAAAATGATCAGTGTCAGTAATGGTGACTGTGAACTTACAGTTCTGTTGGAATTACACACCTGCAGGATTGGAAAAGAGCCTTAGTTACCTGGTGTGGTTCACATGCGACTCCTGACCCACAACAACATGGTCAACTCTGAACTCACTTGCAGGATGGGTAATACATGCAGTCCGAGCCAGTGACGCCCTGTTCTGTAAAGGGATAAATTAATATAATGTCTAGTAAGTGTTCAGCAGTATGTAATGCTCCACTATGATCAGTAATCCCCATGCACCCTAGTTGCTGCTGCAAATAATGGCTGACATTCCATCCCCCAGGGTGGTCCGGGTTATGTTCTGAATCCTCCTGCAAGGATATAAGAAATAACACTCGCCCCTGCTCCATCATTCAATAAGATCATTCAATTGGCCCCATTTCCCTCCACAAACTCCATGTATCCCAGTCCACTTCATCTTTTACAGGTTTGTGGACCTATGCTTCCGTGTACTCTGTTACTGCGAGTCTCTAGAACCTCTTGAGGAGAGACTTCCAAAGATACACTTGCAGCTGCACGAATAAATTCCCCTGAGGTGCTGCAGTTTCCTCTCACATCACAAAGACGTGCCAATCGGTAAGTTGCTTGACTACTTTACAACAAAGGCAGTTCCATTTACCGCTGAGAGACAAATATATGAGCCGCTGAACCAAGATCGAAGGCTGTGGGACTCGCCACCTCATCTCCTCCCTGGCATTTGCCAGCATTAAGCTTGACATATCTACAGACTGGTTTGTTCAGAGCTTTGTGGAGCTGAGCTACAGTTAAAAGTGCCCCGAGTTCACCATTGTGCTTCTATGACTGCTCGTGCTGTTAGTTAAGAAACTGCACATGCGCCAAGGGACCCTTTTAAATCAAGACTGTATGTCTCCAAATTTATTACGAAAGTATTTTATCTTTCAGAACAAAGGAGATCCTTATTACTGCTATAGACATGGTAATTGTAAACAGTTTCCTTTAACTAACCACTTATAATGCAGGCAAATTCCATCCACATGATTTTCTTCAGCTGGTAATAATAGTGTCAAACATTTCTATGTTAAGTAATTTACTTACTTCAACTAAAAATGAGGCCATTTGGCCCATTGGGTCCATGTCAGCTCTCAAATCCAAAGCTATTAATCTCACCCACTCTCACTGTATAGAGTCACAGTCATACAACACGGAAAGAGGTCATTCGGCCCAATTCATCCATGCTGACGGGATTCTATAACTGAGCTATCCCCATTTGTCTGTGTTTGTCTTATATCCCTCTAAACCTTTCTTATTCATGTACCTGTTTAAATGTCTTTTAAATGTCTCCATCGATCCCACCTCTGCAGCTTCCTCGAGTAGCTTGTTCCATGCTCACACCACATTATGTGTGAAGACATTGCCACTTGGGTCTCTATGAAATCTTTCTCTTCTCACCTTAAACCCATGCCCTCCACTTCTGGATTCCTTTAGTCTTGGAGAAAGACTGTGTCCATTCATCGTATCTATGCCTCTCATGATTCTGTATAACTCTATAAGGTCAACCTTCAACCTCCTACCCTCCAGGGAAGAATGTCCCAGCCTGCCCAGCAGCTTGAGTCCTGGTGACATCCCGATGAATCTTTGCTGTACCCTTTCCAGGTTCATGATATCCTTCCCAAGGCAGAAAATCAGAACTGCACACAATATTGCAAATGTTGCCTTTCCAATGTCTTGAGCAACTGTCGCATGACATCTCACCGCTTGTACTCACTACCCTGACCGATGAAGGCAGGCGTGCCAAATGCCTCCTCACCACCTTGTCTAATGGTATCGTCACTTTCAGGGAATTGTGTACCTGTACCCCAAGGTCTCTCTGCTCTACAACACTCACCAAGATCCTACCATTTACCGTGTAAGTCCTGTCCTGGTTTGCCCTACCCAAATGCATCACCTCATGCTTAATGCCCTACCCAAATGCATCACCAAATGCATCATGCTTGTCCAAGTTAAGTTCCATTTGCAATTCCTTGGCACTCTTCCTTGGTTGATCCAGCGTGTTTTGTAAATGTAGATAGCTCATGCTTACTGCCAACTATTTGTTTCTGCACGTCGGGTTGATTGCATTAGTCGAAACATGGCCAACATGCGCCGGAAGTCCCGCAAACCCTTCTGGTCCTCCGTTAAATCCCTGGAAGACTTTGACTCCAAGACTGAGTGGCACAGAGCCTGGAGAGGTGCCAACACCAACAATAACGGAGAGGTCATCACAGACCCCACAGTGAAACCACTGGGTTATGACCTCCATCGCAAGTGATGACTAACCTTGAACAGAATCCGCACCCTCCATGCAAGAAGAGCCCATCACCTGCATAAGTGGGGGATGACAGACAGCCCTGCTTGCGACTGCGGGCATCCATACCAGACCCTCCCACACATCGTGAATGACTGCTCACTGAGGCTTTTCCCTGGTGGCATCAAAGCCATCCACCCAGTAACTGATGCTGTCCTGGCCTGCATGTCTACCCTTGATCTACAACTTTAGGCTGTGCATGCCCTACGCAAGCAAGAAGACTGCCTACTATACCATCAGGTTCGTTGTCATCTGCAAATGGACTATTTATGTTAATTACATAGGTATCCGAATCACTCACAAAAATGATAAACAACAGAAGACACAGCACAGATCTCTGCAGCACACTACTTGTTACAGGCCTCCAGTGAGTAATCAACCCTAAACTGACACCCGTTTACTCCTTGTGCAAAGCCAATTTTGAATCCTATCCATTTAAAAGTTGGTGAGTGTTAAAATTGTAGTGTTCGCCATCATAGTTCCCCAGACAAAGTCAAGTTTAGATGACACTAGTTAGTGACACAAAACAAGAAATTTAAAATCTAATCCATTGACTGGTATTGGGATTGTTCTTCAAGGGCCTGTCCCACTTGCGCGTCATTTGCGTGTAATGTACGCGTCATCATTTACGTGTCACGACGCATGACGCGCACGTTGTGCCGCACACGTGTTGCGCATGGTGCGCATTACGCACGCATGCTACGTGGTGACGTAGGCAGTGACGCGTGGTCGCACGCGGCGGCCCAGGATTTTCGTTTGTACAAAATCTTGCGTGACGTGCAAATGACGCACAAGTGGGACAGGCCCTTTACTTTGAGAACATAGAAGATAAAACATGAAACAGAACACCATACGAACGGGTGAGGCAGCATCAGAAGAAGGGTCTCAATCTGAAACGTTGCCTATTTCCTTTGCTCCATAGATACTGCCTCACCCGCTGAGTTTCTCTGGCATTTATGTCTACCTTCGATTTTCCAGCATCTGCAGTTCCTTCTTAACCATAGGAATGGGCTCTTCGGTCTCCAATGTTTTCTGACGATCATGATGCCATGTTAAACGGATCTCATCTGCTGTACATGATCCATATCCCTCTACTCCCTGCATTCCATGTGCTGATATGAATGCCACTTAAACGCCACTATAGTATCTACCGCCACCAACAACCATGGCTGTGAGTTCAAGGCCCCCACCACTCTCTTGTCCCACAACTCTCTATGTTAATTGGCAACTGAACCATCCTAACGCAACTAGAGAGCAGTCTTGAACTACTATCTACCACATTGGTGACCCTCAAACTATCTTTGATCAGACTTTAGTGGCTTTATCTTGCACTAAATGTCATTCCCTGATCATGTATTTATACACTGTGAATGGTTCGATTGTAATCCTGTGTTGTCTTTCCGCTGACTGGTTCAATGGTTCTTTATTGTCGCATGTACCAAGGTATTTGAAATTTGATTCGCCAACAGTCATACAAAAAAGCAACAAGATACATAACTACCTATAAAGATTAAACATAGACTTAAACAGCCACTACAGCGGCGTGTGAGAATCCCCAGGGCACACAGCATAAGCGGAGACCCACAGCCATCAGTTCAATGTCCGGGCCACACACACACGCTCCTTCGCTGCGATGCAACCAGAGTTGTACCGACCGCTGTCACTCTCTCTGCAGTCCCTGTCCGCCCGAACAGTCATAAAGCCGTCCACTAGATTCTGGGATGTCCTCATGGAGCCATGTCCCTGCAAAACACCAAGATCACCGCACTCACGGCACTCCCTCTGAGTCCCCACCAGTGCAGGCAGCACGTCCATCTTGCTTGTCTGTGACCTCACATTCCCCACTGTGATGGAAGGCAAATAACTTGTACCTTCTTTCCTCCTTTTCATGGATTGTCTTTCCTCTTTCCGCTGGTTAGCACGCAATAAAAGCTTTGCACTGTACCTGTGACATTAAACTAAACTGAACTGAACTCTATTAAACTTTCCCCCTCTCATTTCATTTGAATTTGTGTTTATAGAAAGCTTTTTAACATTCTGGAGATATCCCAAATTGCTTCATGGAAATTAATAGCATTTATATTGAAAGCCACATCTCACCATCATTTCCATTTTGGTTTTACATTTGATTTTCTTTTTCTTGCCAAGGCATCGTTTGAACTGAGCATGATTTACAGAAAGGGCAAACAAGAGACTTGTTCGCAAATCTTTAATCTTTACCCCCACATGAAAGCTACCTACAGTCATGTGGCTTTTGTGAGACTCTGTTAATTTTAATAGCTTTCATTAGAATGAGCCCTGGGTCAGTGACAATCTCAGTATCAGAAGCCTGTGAATTCACATCCCATTCTGGGGATTTGAGTATAAAACATAAGATAACATTTCAGCACTGTGCTCTCTGAAGCATCACTCATTTCACGAGATCAAAAATCAAGGCCCTGTTTCTGTTAAATGGATGTAAAGCATCCTGTGACATAATTTTCAAAGTAGAATGGGAGTTCTTCTGATGTTTCTGCCAAGGTTTATTCCACAAATCAACTGCCTATTTGATCATTTGTCGGACTAATGGAGGAGCCTATGGTGTGCAAACAAAGTTGCCATATTTCCTACATTTCAATGAAGTACATACTTCAAAAATAGTTATTTGAGTCTAAAATGTTTTGACATCATAAAAAACACTTGAATTGTAAAGTCTTCTCTTATCACTTGTTGCCCCTATTAATGGTTTTATTTATGTTATGAATCAACTGCAGAGGGAGTGCTGATGCAGACGCCACTCCACATTGAAATTGTGTGTCTTCTAAAGTTTACAAGTTCTTGAAATTCCGTTGGATTGTCAGTAAGCAGACTTAAGTAAAGGAACGTATTCCGGTGGGAAAGTAATTATGGGCTCATTCTGATGTTTTAACCCAATGTGTAACTGGCTTCTAGTTAAAGGGTTTTTATTTTTGTTTTTAGAGATACAGCGTGGAAGCAGGCCCTTTGGCCCGCCAAGCCCACGCAAACCAATGATCTCACGTTCACACTAGCACTCTCCTACACACCAGGGATAATTTACAATGTTTACATGAGGCCAAACAACCTACAAAGCTGCACATCTTTGGAGTGTGGGAGGAAACCGGAGCACCTGGAGAAAACCCACGCGGTCACAGGGAGAAGGTACTAACTCCGTGTCGTCAGCACCCGTAGTCATGATCGAATCTGGGTCTCTGGCACTGTAAGGCTGCAACTCTACCGCTGCGCCAGCGTGGAATTAACGATTTACTTGCGCGGGTATTAACAATTTAAAAGAAAGAAGAATCTGAAAAGGTATTTATGTTATTCTTCACGTGATATTTTTTATTTTTAACTGTCTACTGTCTATCGTGTTGTTATCCTTGCGAGCAAAGCAAATTCTTTGTATGTATAAATTCGCGGCGACCATAATGAAGCCCCGACTAGTACCCAGAATGTGGGAACTCCTCACGACCACGACCACTCCCCGGCAACCACCCGCGAACATGTGGCGACCATGTGGCGAGTGCATAGTCTCCTGCAGTCGCCTAAAAAGATTTCCCAAGTGGGACAGGCCCATGAGGCTTTCCGAAGAATGTAAAAAGATTGTAGACTACTTTAATGCCATTAATTACTGGCTGCATTGAAACACTGGCCAAAGGTTCCAGATCTTTATGACTATCTCATCCCTTAAGAATTTCTAAAACCATACGTTACTCAACATGTTTATTTCAGATATCCTTTCAAGTTATGGTCATTGCATGAAATACTGCAGAGATCACAGAGAATGGAAATTTTAATGCATGTGGCATTCTTTGGTTAATACTACCACTTAAATAAACTATGGAAACATTCAAAGCATTTTGGATAAAGATCAGAAATGGCAATGGACACCTCGGGGAATTATTGCAGCCCTTCATACCTAAATCATGGTCATAAAATAAACATCAGAAAACCAAGCTGTTACTTTATTTATTTTATTTGTTTGGCTGCAGATGGATTTTTTTTCCCTCTAGAATATTTACTTTTGCGAAAAACAAATTAAGTTGAATTGCTGAACATTTGCACTGTTTTCCTCCAAGTTCTGCAAACACATTTACAATGTATTTCCTACACGTGTTCAGGAGCTTAGAGCTATAAGCTAAACAATGACGGGAAATAAAATTAACTAAGTTCAAAAGATTTACAATCAGTGAAACAGAAACAAAACATTTCTGGTTATAGATTCATAGTCAAAGAGTGATTCAGCATGGAAACAGACCCTTCGGCCCAACTAGCCCACCCCGGCCAACATGTCCCACCTACACTCGTCCCACTTGCCTGTGTTGTTCCATAACGCTCCAAGCCTGTCCTATCCAAGTACCTATCCAACTGTTTCTTAAACGTTGGGATAGTCCCAGCCTCAGCTACCTCTGGCACTTGTTCTGTCCACCCACTGCCCTTTGTGTGAAAAAGTTACCCCTCACTTTCCTATCAAGCCTTAAACCTATGTCCTGTGGTCCTCGATTCACCAACTCTGGGGAAGAGACTCTGTGCAACTACCCGATCTATTCCTCTCTTGATTTTATACACCTCTACAAGATCAGTAACTGGTGATGAGGCCTAATTCACACCACAAGATCAAAAGTGATGTGCTCTTTATTACTACAGACTGAACTCGTGGGAGGATCAGAGGTTTCAGTCCACAGAACACACAAGGGACTCGCTCGTTAGAATGAGAGATCTTTTTGTTAATGTGATTTATTAGTCTAATTAATTGATAAGGGATAGATTGATCTGATTATTGGCTAGGTTAATGTAAAGCTAATGTGATGATGTGTTTGTGACTCTAACACCAGATGTGTGTTATCATTGAGAGAGAGAGAGAGAGAGAGAGAGAGAGAGAGAGAGAGAGAGATAGAGGGAGAGAGAGAGACAGAGAAAGATAGAGGGAGAGAGAGAGACAGAGAGACAGAGAGACAGAGAGAGAGAGAGAGAGAGAGAGAGAGAGAGAGAGATAGACAGAGACAGCGACAGAGAGAGACAGAGAGAGAGAGACAGAGAGAGAGAGGGAGAGAGAGAGAGAGAGAGTGAGAGAGAGAGTGAGACAAAGAGAGAGAGGAACAGACATAAAAGCACATAATGCATTTTTGAACAATAAAATATGCACACACTGGGTGTGGAAGGAAGGCAGGCAAAATATCAACTGAAGAGGGCATACAGCTTCAGTAACAACTGAAAAGTAAAAGCTGATATTTAGCAGCAGTAAACCATCTTGGAGTATTGGTTGTGTACTCCACAGAAAAGAAAACTGGTCACAGTATTGACTCCTGAGGAAGATTTAATGGGTGTAAAACGATACCTCGTTTTAAAATGCCATTTGTTTGGTCTCTAAATCTTATTGCTCTGAAATGACGAGAGAGCCTTGTGTAAAGCAAATTCCACATCATGGCAAAAGCATCCACATCATTTCCCAATCTAACAGCATGAGGCAGAATTTCTGGGACAGGGGCACATTGCAGCTTAGTTTTAGGCTGCAGTATTTATTTGTGTTGGCTCATACATTGATTTTTTTTTTCCTAACTATCAAAAACATAGCAGAATTGGAGCTGAGAACATCACTGAGTTCTTTCCAAGTATCAGGGCTTTTTTATATTACATGATTGCAACACCCATCAATTGTCTATATTTCATTCTATTTCCCAACCGTTTAATTACAGGTCCCCACTGGCCACCTCCTCCCTCCATTTGACTCAATGCATATCTCTGCAACAGGATACCTGAGGGAATGTGGGAAATTATCCAGAATACGACAGGAACTGGAGGGAAGATGTGAATCAGCTTCCAGCTGCCTGCATTCAAAATATTTGACAGGTTACGAAAAGTTTTAAAATCTAAATACTTAACCTTTTACCAACCTCTTGAAACAATTGACTCGCATTTTTCTTTAAGTAATTGTAAAATCTAAATGTTCTTGCTAAACTTTGCCGAACAACATCGCTTGCCTTTTACCACTCTTCACAATATGATACCATTTGCAATACTGACTTAATGAAGTGTACATATATGACACAAAGTCATCGTGCCATGGTCTATGCAACTAAAGATTATTAGTGCATTCATCCTTCATGTACACAGCACACTCGTATTTTTAAACCTATTCTCATTCTTATTTTTCCCTCTCTCCCCCTCTCCAATAAATAGATGAACAGAGAGGTTATCAAGGAGACTGACCTCAACTAATAGTATCACTTCCTTTCCTCCTCCCTTTCCTACTTCATAGCAAATCTTTGGAACTGAGTTCAAACAAATTGCTTTGGCTCTCAAAGGTGTGACACCATCATTTGAATTGACATGCGAATAGAGTAAATATACACCTTCTCTAATAAAACATTCATAAAACATAAACAGATAAGGCTATAAATATGCATACCTTCATTTACATTCCAAATATTCTCAAGAATATGTTGAACAGTTTAATTCAGAGGACAGCTTAGTGGCACCTGATAGAACAAAGGATAGACACAAAAAGCTGGAGTAACTCAGCGGGACAGGCAACATCTCTGGAGAGAAGGAATGGGTGACGTTCCAGGTCGAGACCCTTCTTCAGACTAGAACAAAGGTATCCTAGTAAAAGCTTTGACAAAAAATGTGATTCTAAAAACAAAAGAAAAATTCAAAAACTGATTATTCAGTGTTTCAAAGTAATAAAAACTGCTCCCTAATAGTTAAAATCGTTGAGATATTAACAAGTGAATGAAGCTAACTATTCAAACGCCTTTAAATACAGTTCACTTGGTCAAAGTAAAAGTGAGATGTTGCTTTAAATTCATTCCAGCGTGAAATGTTGAGCACCAAGATTATATTTATTCAAAGGGTTGACTGTGGAAATAATTTATTTTTACATCTATTGACATCCTTTCTATCAGTAATTCTCTCTCTGCGTCAGCTGGGAGGACGACATCACACCACAGTAAATGTACTCATAGTTAAATGGAAGAAGGCATGTGATGGCTACAATTCTGTTTAATTTCTGTTTAATGCACCCTTAAGAATGAAAAAGCCACTCTCATAAAAAAACACAAATAAAATTGGCCAACAAACTGATGAGGATATTGTCCACATGTTGAAGATATTTAACACAGACATGCCCAATTAGGAAAATGTGAGTTTAAAGGTATAGAAAATTAAATGCTTCTGCATGCCAAGATTTGTTTTGGCATCTGATATCGCTGCAAAAAGCTAAATCACTGGCAACAGCAGATTATATAACCAAAGATTTTCCAATTTTATTTGACACATGAATATTCATCAAATTGTTTTATAATACTAGAACTGCTTTCCATGCAATTTAAAAATGGAGGTGAAACACATGTTCAATTTGTTTTGTGGGTAAACTTGTTTGTGGAGTTAATTATATGAACGGCATTTCTTTAAAATATTTAAATCTGTTACATTGACACTTTGAGAAATCTTTACCTAGGACAATATATGAGCATGGATAGAAACCCCTTGCAAGTCATAAGCCTGCCAGGAATAAGAAAAACAAAGAAAGCTTAACGCTTCTTCATATTATAATTTTAATTCGCAAAGGAAGACTGACATCATAAATATAATAGCATGCATTGGTCCCAACTTTCCTGTGTTAGCTCCAGTCACATTTATTGATTTCCTTGAATAAAAGGATCACAAAGTCAGAATTCTTTAACTATGACCAATCAAAATAAAAGTGGTTTGAATCAGTTAATTGGCTCAAAATATTTCGCATTTCAGACAAAGGGTGATTGGCATATAAACAGATAAAAAGGTTCTTAGGTTTTTATATTGCATTTTCCACAGCTCACAATTCCCCATGGTTGATGTAGCAATTGAAATTTGTCAAAAGTAGCAAGCTAAAATAAATTAAAACTTAAAGCATAAATTAAGGTGGCACGGTGGAACAGCGGGAGAGTTGCTGCCTTCCAGAGCCAGAGACCTGGTTGCCGGGTTCGATCCTGACTCTGGGTGCTTGTCTGCAAAGAGTTTGTACGTTCTCCCTGTGACCTGTTTTCTCCAAGATCCTCAGTTTCCTCCCACACTCCAAAGACGTACAGGTTTGTAGGTTAATTGGCTTGGTATAATTGTAAATTGTCCTTAGTGTGTAGGATAGTGTGTGTGTGTGCAGGGTAGTGTTAATGTGCGGGGATCGCTTGTCGGTGCAGAATTAGTGGGCCGAAGGGCCTGTTTCCGCACTATTTCTAAAAACTAGATATTGTTGAACTCTTTGAAAGGGACTGGGCATGTTGAGAGAGCAGTTAGTATCTTGGCTTCAAAAATAGAGACATGGAGTACAAGGTTATGTTGAGTCATTATAAGACACTGGTCAGGTCTCGACTGGGTTACTTCACCCAATTCTGGTCACAGTCTTTAGAAAAGGTTTACTGCAATGGTTCCAAGGATGAGCCCTTTTAGCTATAAGGTTAGGCTGGAAAAGCTGTGTTCTGTGGAAAGAACGTTTGAAAGTGTGCACAAGACCATGATACGTTTAGACAGGGTAAATAGAGAGAAGCTGTTTCTGTTAGTGGGTGATTTAAGGATCAGGGCACGTAGAATTAAAATGATAAGAGAGAGAAACGGGAAATGTGAGGGGCAATATTTTTACATACCAGAGGTCTGGAAATTGGATCTATATACAGCTGCTTTAAAAAGTGTAAATTAGGTGCTTTACACCCAGGCAAGATTATCCTATGATCATTGCACAAAGCGTTGGAGGAATTCAGTGGGTCAGGTAGCACCTATGGAGGGAAGTCAACAAAGTTCGGGCAGACCAAAGGGCATCCTTCACCGAGTTGATGACTTTCTAGCGGAACTTTGTTGACCTCCCGGCAAGGCGAGATGTCCCTCAGGGAATGTTGCCGACTGGCCCGGTCCAGACTGCAGGAGTACGTGCTGAGGGACGCACTGATGCTCGGTGCAGCCAACGCCAAGGCTCTGTGGGGGAGGACCACAGTCTAGGGTCCTTCCGCTGCTGCACATTGGGGGGCAGGATGTGGTGGAGACACCCCTCAACATAAGGGAAGGGATTTCACGCCAGGTGGATACATGAGTGGCAAAGGTGCGGGGTAAAATTGTGTAATTTGTGTAAACAGTATTGAATGTATGTGTGGCCTCCAAGAATGTCGGAATAATTTTTTTGTATGGTTCCTGTATTGTACATATTTTTTACTTGAATAAATTTTATTTCGATATTTTGTTAAAAGCACCTACGGAGGGAATGGACGGTTGACATTTTGGGTCGGGACCCTTCTTCAGACCCGTCGCCCCAACCTTGTCACTCCATTCCCTCCACAGTTGCTGCCTGATCCCCGCTGAGTTTCTCCAGCATTTTGTGTCTTTTTTTCAGGATTCCAGCATTTTGCAATTTCATCCGTCTCCATGCCATATATCATGGTACCCATTGAGAAATTATGCTCCGGCATTTCAGTGCACAGTTCACTTTAACACTGCTGGCCTTTCCCTGAGGTCAGGCACACATCCGAAGAAGTGCTTCCTGCCTGACTGATGTAACTTTTTTTTGTGCAATCTATGACCTTTGTCAAACGTCCACACTAAAAATATGGTTACACCCGCATATTTAGGTGCATTTGAAGGGATACTACTGATATTAGAGCTCCTGGCTTGCTAGCATTATTGTTGAATTTAGACTGCTCAAGCACCTTGCAAAATTCTCTCACATTTCACTACTGAGATAGATCTTCATTTCATGGGTGGGCCTTGCTGGGACTCTGCTGGCAGAGGTCCAGCAGCAACTTTTCCAATTGAGGCAATGCCCGCAGCTGTTGTACTATATCTATTTTTCCACACAGTATGTTATTTTTCCTGAATAAGAACACATTGCACCACTATGTCCACAACTATTTTTAACAGAAAAATAAGGAGTAAAACAGAGGAAAATCAAAATGCATTTCATGGATAGGGCTTGGATAGAGTGGATGTGGAGAGGTTGTTTCCACTGGTGGGAGAGTCTAGGACAAGAGGTCATAGCCTCAGAATTAAAGGACGTTCCTTTTAGAAGGAGATGAGCAGGAATTTCTAAAGTCAGAGAGTGGTGAATCTGTGGAATTCATGGCCACAGAAGGTGGTGGAGGCCAAGTCCACCACCTGGTGGTGGGGGAGTGTGAGGGGCTCGCTCATGGGGGAGGGGGGTGCGGGAGAGGGAGGGGTGTGGGGGTGTGTGGGGGAAGGGGGATGTGGAGGAAGTGGGAGAGATGGGGGAGGGGTGTGTGTGGGGGGAGTGGGGTGTGGGGGAGGGGAGGAGGGGGGTTGTGGGGGAGGGGGGACTGTGGGGAAGGGTATGTGGGGAGGGGGAACCTTCAAACCCTTCATAGCTTTTGTACTATTTCCCCAATTGGAACAACAATTTGATTGCGCAGAGGGAACAACAAATCGTAGCGCTATGGGGAATCATTTTTGCGCAATTTTAATTACAACGCAGACAGGAAGTGGTCAAGAAGAGAGTTTTAGTAATATATTAGACTAAGTGGGACCCGTTGGGTCCCATGTTCACACAGGAGGGCTGGTCCCCCAACGCAATATTCCACCTCTCCACCAATTCCAATATTGGTGGCTGGTGGCAGGGGGGGCTTTCTGGAGCACTAGTATGAGTGCTGTGGGCTGAAGGGACTGGTTTCCAGAGGACTAGTATGGACATTGTGGGCCGAATAGATTCTTGGGCTGGCAGTTGACTCATGGCTATTCCTTGAAATTCCATTTCAAGCAGGGTGCAAGGCCCCAAATTCAAATGCAGTTTCCTACCATTTCAAGCAGGGTGCAAGGCCACCAAATTCAACTGCACTTTCCTACCACTTCTAGCAGGATGCAAGGCCACCAAATTCAAGTGCAGTTTCATACCACTTCAAGCAGGGTGCAAGGCCACCAAATTCAAAAGAAGTTTCATACATTTCAAGCAGGGTGCAAGGCCACCAAATTCAAGGGCAGTTTCATACCACTTCAAGCAGGGTGCAAGGCCACCAACTTCAAGTGCAGTTTTATACCATTTCAAGCAGGGTGCACGGCCACCAAATTCAAGTGCAGTTTCATACCATTTCAAGCAGGGTGCAAGGCCACCAAATTCAAGTGCAGTTTCATACCATTTCAAGCAGGGTGCAAGGCCACCAAATTCAAATGCAGTTTTCATACCATTTCAAGCAGGGTGCAAAGCCACCAAATTCAAGTGCAGTTTCATACCATATCAAGCAGGGTGCAAGGCCACCAAATTCAAATGCAGTTTCATGCCACATCAAGCAGGGTGCTAGGCCACCAAATTCAAACGCAGTTTCATGCCACTTCAAGAAATGTGCATGGCCACCAAATTCAAATGCAATTTCATACCATTTAAAACAGGGTGAAATCACCATAAAACCCCTATAAAACACCGCATACAAACCACATAAGGACCACACTCACAGTTCAGTAGACATTCAGCGTGTTCAGTTGGTTCACAGTTCAGTCGTGTCCTCTCTCCCCCATCTTGCAGAGATGAGGCATGCCCTCACTTCCGGGTTTTATAATCCTCCCCCTCTCACCAGAAGGGGCGCTACTTTCATGGCGTGATTGTCAGGAGAGAGCACCTCAACATTTTTTAAACACTAATAATTAATTTATTTTTCTTCGATGAGAAAAATCCTCTGCACCGGATGAGCGGAGGTGGACTCTGAGTAAGATGGCCAAAAACCCCAGCCATAAGTGGTAGCGTTTTTCTAAAATGGAACAGGAAATGGTCAAGTTTAGACTTTTACTTATATGCTTTTTCAAACCAATTGTGACCACATTCGCTTAGCTTTTTCAAACCAACCGCCACCATAATTGCTTAGCTTCTCCAAAGCAACCGCCACCACTTCAAGTTATTGTGGATAGTGAGAAAGAAGGAGGCAAGAAAACAGGGAATGCAATTCCTGTTGGTTGCGAGGCAAAAAGGGATGAATATTGGTGAAAAATTGAAGTGTGAATTGAGGCAAGGGATCTATCACTTTGGAATGCTGTAAGGAGATGGAATACTTTGTAATAGCCATGTGTTCACTTCTTATTTATTGTATATAGAAAATAAGCTATCACTTGTGTCTTCAGAATGTGATAATCAATACAAGCTTCTGTCATTCTTGTGGAATCAAAAGTAAATGGAACTATCTTGCATTGTGTCAGCTTTGGCTTATTTTGTAGGAAATATCTCTCTGATCACACATACAAATCCCACTCCAGGGGCTCAGGAAGAGAAACCAAGACTGCAACTTCAATGTAATGTTGAGGGCTGTGAGTGCTATCATCTTTCAGATGAGGTGTTAAATTAAGGGCCTGGCTGTTCTCTCAGGTAATGGACCCTATTACTCTATTTCGAAGAAATCTCGGCGAGCCCACTCCAATAGCTTGGCCAATATTTGTTCCTAAATATTATTAGAAAGGAAATATCGGATCATGTCAGCTCCGTATGTACGGCAACTTGTGTCCATAAATTATCTGCCCTGTTTACTTTATGACCACAATGACAGTGCGTCAAAAAACATTTCACTGAGGTGAGCTGGAAAGTACATGAAAGATTCAATATAAACATGAATATTTCTTGTATCTTGCTATTAAGGGACGTAGGGATAGGTATAGGAAAATGATGTTGAGATGGATCAGTCATGATCTTTTTTGAATGGTGAGAAGCCAAATTACTTCCTCCTGCACCTATTTCACGGGCTCCTATATTTACTGAAATTCCTGAGTATTAATAGTTCTTACATGTTGTAACATTAAACATGCTATTTACAAGCGAGAGTTAAAAGCCCTGTCCCACGGTACGAGTTCATTCCAAGAACTCATGGTAAGCACGGAGAATGAACGTAGCGGGTACGTCGGAGCTCGGGGACGTCTCTTAGCGCTAATGGCAGGTACTCGGGAAGACTCGCTAATGGCAGGTAAGCACGGGAAGACTCGTGAAGATTTTTCAACATGATGAAAAATGACCACGAGAGCCCCGAGTACCGATGAGTGACCAGTACCGTAAATCTTCGAGTTCGAATCAGGGCAATCTCGGGAGAGCTCTTGGAGTAAACTCGTACCGTGGGACAGGGCTATGAGGATTCAAAAGTGAGGAATAATGATGCAGTGTGTTCAGTGGTTGAAGCACAACATAACATGATATATTTCGGCAGCCTACAGAGGTTTTCCACTGTAGTCTCTTACTGTAGATGCAACTGTGTTTTAAAATAATTTCTAATGCTTAATATGTAAGTTATATTTAGTCTTTTTTTATTTTCAATTTGTAGAGCGAGGTTTGCATTTAGTTTAGTTTAGAGATACAGTGCGGAAACAGGACCTTCGGCCCACCACGTCGACCAAAGATCACTGCACATTAACACTGTCCTACACACACTAGGGACAATTTACACTTATACCAAGTATACAAACCCAAGCCAAACCTGTACATCTTTGGAGCGTGGGAGGAAACCGAAGAACTTGGAGAAAACCCATGAGGTCACAGGGAGAACGTACAAACTCCGTACAGATAGCACCCATAGTCGGGATCGAACCCGTTTCTCTGGCGCTGCAAGTGCTGTAAGGCAGCAACTCTACCGCTGCGCCACTGTGGCGCACCGGTATTGAATCCCTTAAGGGGCTGTCCCACTTGGGCGACCTAATTGACGAGTTTAGAAGAGTTTGAAAAAATGACATGTTGAAGACCTCCTTCGACTATGTAGAAGACCTCCCTCGACCACCTTCGACTATGTTGAAGACTAGCTTCGACTAGCTACGACTAGCTATGACTAACTTCGGAAAAATTGGACGCCGAATAGTGGAGAGTGAAGACGACCTCCCTCGATCTCCTTCAACCTCCCTTCGACTTTGATGATGATTATCTCTGACTACCTTTGACTACCCTCGATTACCTACGACCTACTACGACCTACTACGACAAAACCTACGAGTAATAAAAGTGTTGATTTTTTCCATGGCGACCTTTTTTTACTCGCGGGCAATATTTAACATATTGAAAAAACGCCGTGACCTACCTGAGGCCTCGAGTTCTCGAGCATGCGAAGACCTCCTACGTCGTGTCGACCATGCTGCGAGTTTGAGTTGAGGTCGCCAGAACTCACGGATTAGGTCAGCGTTGGCCATGACCCGGCTCTCTTTGTATTGGCAGGAAAGGGCTACCTTGTAGGCTGATATGCTCCGGTGCATAAACACAAAGAGTAACTCAGCAGAGGCAGCATCTAGAGAAGGGAACGGGTGGCAAGACCTCCCTGACACCCATCCTTCTCTCCAGAGATGCTGCCTGCCCACACCTCTTCTCAGATCCTCTAGCTCTAGAACCTGCAGATATCGTATTATTTTATACATTTAAAATCATGTTCTTCTCCATCCAGGCAGAAACAGATCTCTCCTCATTATTGGACCGCTCCATCCCAGGCAACAGACAGGTGAATCTACACTGCTCCCACGCAAGGGGTATAACATCCTTCCAATGGTACAGTGATCAGAATTACCTGCAGTATTCCAGCTGAGGTTTGGCCGAGATGTCATAAAGTTGGTGCATAACCTCCATACTGTATTCAATGTCCCAATTAATGAAGGCCATTTCCCATATGCTTTCCTAACCTGGTTTTCCAGCTGCTGTCTTCAGGAATTTGCCAGGTCCTTCCTTATGTTCATGAAATTGTGCTTCCCCAAATTTCAGACCTTTGTTGCTGGTCCTTTCCTCTTCTTTTCCATAACCACTTTATATATATAAATATATATACATACTAGACTAAGTGGGCTAGTCCCCCAAAGCAATATTCCACCTCTCCACCAATACCATATTGTTGGCCAGTGGGGGGGGGTGTTCTGCAGCGCTAGTATGGGTGTTGTGGGCCAAAGGTAATGGTTTCCAGAGGGCTAGTATGGCCATTGTGGACCAAATGGATTCTTGGGCTGGCAACTGAGTCACACAGGCCTGGTGGGCTGGCGGCTCAGTCACTCAGGCCTGGTGGGTTGGCAGCTCAAGCCTGGTGGGCTGGCAGCTCAGAAACTACCATAAATTCTGCCCAAAACAGGTGACAGACTCTGGGAGAGAGAAGGGGGAGAGGGTGGAGAATCAATTTTAGACATTTTTCATCTTATTCTGCAGGTCACAGCAGTGAAGGAGGAAAGTCTATCCTGGCCTGGATCTCAAAGGGAGCCAATGAAGGGTGGGAGAAAAATACTGGGTTGTGGTTTAATACCTGCAGGGCACTTTTTCTGGACTTTTCCTGACCTGGCACGGGCCCTTTGGGCCAAAATGCTCCTCATGGGCTAATACGGGCATTTTGGGCAAAGGGGACTGGTTTCTCGGCTAATAGGGGCCATGTGGGCCAGAATTAGTGGTTTCAGGCAGGCCAAACATCTCATTTAATTTCCATTTCCATTTTGCATTGCAGTCTCAAGCACAGGGCGGGCCAAACAACTCATTGCATTGTCATTTCATTTCCATTTTGCATTGCAGTCTCAAGCACAGGGCAGGCCAAACAACTCATTGCATTGTCATTAAGGGCTAACAAATCATTTATTGCAAGTACATTACAGACTCACAGTTCCGTTGATTCACAGCTTAGAATCACAGTTGTGGCCTCTCCCTCACGATCTTCCAGTGTGACTGACTCACGTCCAGGCATCTGGGGTTTTGTTGTCCTGCCCCATTCCCCCCCCCCCCCCCACCCCCCAGAAGGGGCATTACCTTCATCATCATGATTGACAGGCGCGAGGAACAATCAGCTGATCTCAATAATGTATAAACACTAAAACCAAAATTATTTTTAATCGATCAGAAAAATCCTTGGGGCTGCCTCAGCAGAGGAGGTCTGTGAGTAAGATGGCCAAAATTCATAGCGATATAGGGTAGCGTTTTTTCTAAAATCAATTTACAGCGCAGATGGGAAGTGGTCAAGATGAGACTTTTAGTTATATAGATAGCTCCAAGTTGACCTCCCTCTGTCACTCCCTCCACATAACCGGCTACTTTCCCCAAGATGAGCTCCAGTAATGCTCTTTACTTCATTGGTCCATCTACATACTAAATCAAAATGCTCTCCTGGACACTTCTCAACAATTCCACTCCTTGGTGCCTTGAATATTAAAGCAATTTGGAAGCCAAGACCATCAGTCAGCCTGATGTCAGGATGGATGGTCAATCTGGGACAAAGCCAGGCTCGGTTAGAATCCTGACATCCAGCTTCCCATATTGTTTTCTTATGACCTAGAGGGAGGCCATTCAACCCATTAGGTCTATTCTGGCTCTCAAAGCATTCCCACCAGTCCCATTCCCTTCCCATCCCTTCCCTTTATAATACTCCCCTTTATTATCCTTCTCTTCCCCTTCCTCTGGAACAGTAGACAGCTTATTTGTTGGTTAAATTTACACCACTTCTGCCCACCTTCCCAACAATGGCAGATGATGAAACCGTGTCTCCTAGATGTGACCTACGTTGGGCCTCGTTTCTGCATCACTGACTTCAACTAGCCTCACTGTTGTCCACCCATCCTAAGCAGAAATCGAGCTTTGAATTTTGAGCGCAGCTATTCCATTTCGTTCTGCATCTTACGTTTCTCATATATGCTGCTTGTTTCTGTCAGGGAATTCATATCCTAATATCTTTGGCTCCTTTGAATATTGGGCAGGTTTTCCTGAAACATCGGTCCAGCTCGCTGGAACATGGCAGAGTGTCGTCCGCTTTTGGTTCCAACTCTTTCGTAAATTCCTTCAATAAAATATCTGGACGTTCCCCGGGCCAATTTATAATGCACACTTCACATTCCTCTCAGGCCATCCCAGAGCTTTGCAACTAATGAAGAGTCTTTCATGTGCAGACATAGTGTAATTTAAGAAACCAGGGCAGATAATGTGTGTACAGTGAAATTCCATCGTGATAATGATCAGATTATCTGTTTTTGATTGATTAATTTGCAATTGGTGAGGTGGTGATTTAATTTGATCATTTTTATGTGTGTTTGGTTGAACTAAACAGAAAGTTTGGCCTTGAGGACTGTAAGTTATGTGCGCTGCCAGGAAGATATCAATCATAGCGGAATTTCTTGGCCCTAATGTGCTTTTTACTTGTAAACTGGGCAACACAGCCATGATGATACACAATTTGTTTTCAAATTCTGCCAGTCGAGTTGAGGGAAGTTGATGAAATCCAGTGTGTGATCTTGGCCGACACTGTGAAACACTGAGGGAGTTTTCCCTTGTGGAGATAAAGTCTTTATGATGAGTTGCTACATAAATA
The DNA here is from genome assembly GCA_035221665.1 of Okamejei kenojei. Lineage (NCBI taxonomy): Eukaryota > Metazoa > Chordata > Chondrichthyes > Rajiformes > Rajidae > Okamejei > Okamejei kenojei. The sequence goes on from CM069155.1 coordinate 7,940,343, forward strand.
TCTCACCTGCCTGTGGGAGTTCATACAAAGCATCTCACTGGACCTCGGTTTCTGATCAATTAGCAGGGTCTTTGCCAGGCCGTGTGAGATTAGACAAATCAATGACTATATAATTCTTTAAGAAAAGTTAAAACTTACTACCAAGAAGAAAGCCATACAGTGATAGCACAATACAGTACAAACTCCACACAAACTGTTCTGGAGATCGGGATTAAATCTGGGTTGTTGTAATTGTGAGACAGCAGTTCTAATAGACACAGCAGTTGAGAAATCTCAACACAATTGCAGATGCTGATTTCCAAAAAAAAAAATTTCTGGAGTAACTCAGCATCTCTGGAAGACATGGACAGGCGACGTTTCGGGTCAGCAGCCTTCTTAAGACTGGGTAAGGTGATGGAATCACTTTCTTTTCAAACTAAGTTATCTGCAATGTGCCTCTGTGATAGTTACCCCAAGGAAGGTAGCAAGTTAGCACACAGCGCCAAAAAGAGGACTATGTTTTACGGGCTGTTCCCAGGGACGTATTCAGAGACTGGCAATGAGTGCTGCTGGAAGGTCATCAACTCTTTGGTCTGCCCGAGTTTTGTTGACCTCCCAGCTGAGCAGGATATCAGTCGGGGAATGTTGCCGACTGGCCCGCTGCAGACTGCGTGAGTACATGCTGAAGCTTGGTGCAGCCAACACCAAGGCTCGGTGGGGGCGGACCACAGTCTAATGGGCCTGTCCCACTTGGGTTACTTTTTAGGGGACTGCAGGAGACTATGCAGTCACCACATGGTCGCCACATGTTCGCGGGAGGTTGCCGGGGAGTAGACTTCATGGTCGTGAGGAGTTCCCGTATTCTGGGAACTAGTCACGGCTTCATTATAGTCGCCGCGAATTTTTCAACATGTTGAAAAATTAGCGGCGACTAGAATGAAGCCGCCATGGACAGTAGCGAGAATTCTCGTGTTGTAGGTGGGTCGCCAGAAATCCCTAGTGGGTTGCCAGGAGGTCGAAGGCTCTTGTAGGTTGTAGCCGGTGCTGACCGGTGAATTTCATTGGCTCATTGGGAGAAAAAAAATGACCGTAAGCTGTAGTTTTCAGAACCAAGGATAACCGACCGGTAATGTTAAATTTTAAATTGACAGTCGCCTGAAATATCGCCTAAGTGGGACAGGCCCATAAGGTCCTTCCACTGCAGGACATGGGGGGCAGGGTGTGGTGGAGACGCACCTCAAAATAAGGGAAGGGATTCCATGCCAGTGGGCCACATGAGTGGCAAGGGTGGGGGAGAAATTTGTGATATTTGGGCAATGTGTTTAAACAGTATTGAATGTTTGTATGGCCTCCGAAAATGTCGGATGAATTTTACGCACGGTTCATGCGTTGTATATATTTATTACTTGAATAAAGTCTATTTTGAAATTTAAAAAAAAAATCTATTCTTTCTGAGCAAAGCAAATGTCCTAGTTTTGTGAACTCTCTGCGCACAACTTAGCTTCCATGTTTGGCTGAAGGTCAACTTTTTGTTGTGTCTACCCTTCCGAAGCAACTAGTTGGTTGTGTAGCACTTTGGCCAACTGCGATATGTTTCCTGTGTCCTTCTCTTTGTCATTCTTACCTCAGGTTCCCAAAGCTAATAACCAACAGATCCCAGCGGGTGGTGGAGGAAGCAGATATGATAGTGGCATTTAAGCGGCTTTTACATAGTCACGTAGATGTGCAGGGAATGGAGGGATGTGGACCGCGTGCAGGCCGAGGAGATTTATGGGCCTGTCCCACTTAGGTGATTTTTTGGGCCACTACAGGCGACTGCCACAACATATTTTAACATATTGAAAGTTTTTTCTGCGACAGCGGCGACATATTTTGCTGTCGTAGGTTGTCGCCAGGTGTCGTAGGTGAATTCCATTAAAACTAGTCACTGGCAGTCGCCTAAAGAGTCGCCTAAGTGGGACAGGCCCCTAACTTGGCATATAGACATTGTGGGCCAAAGAGCCTGTTCCTTTGCTCTACTGTGTAGGAGGGAACTGCAGATGCTGGTTTACACTGAGGATAGACACAAATAAAGCTGGACAGGCAGCATCTCTGGATAGAAGGAATGGGTGGCGTGTCGGATCTGAAGAAGGGTTTCGACCTGACACGTCACCCATACCTTATATCCAGAGATGCTGCCGGTCCCACTGAGTTACTCCATCAATATGATCAGCCATGATCATATTGAATGGCGGTGCAGGCTTGAAGGGCCAAATGGCCTACTCCTGCACCTATTTTCTATGTTTCTATCCCCTGCTGTACTGTTCTGTGTTAAAATCGTCAAGTTTATTTGTCACATACGCATACGAGATGTGCAGTAAAATGAAAGTGGCAATGCCTGCGGAATGTGCAAAAAACTACAAAACAGAATAGAACAGAATCAGTAATTACATATTGGTGCGGGAAAAAAAAACAAGAAAAAATCCCAGCAATTTAAAAAAGACACAACACAACAGTAGTTGGCGCAGTAAGTTAGTCCATGGTGAGATAAGAGTTTACATGGCCTGTGGGAAGAAACTCCATCTCATCATCTCTGTTTTCACAGCATGACAGCAGAGGCGTTTGCCTGACCATAGCAGCTGGAACAGTCTGTTGCTGGGGTGGAAGAAGTCCCCCATAATGTTGCTGGCTCTGGATCTGCACCTTCTGATGTATAGGTCCTGCGAGGGGGCAAGTGTAGTTCCCATTGTGCGTTCGGCCGAACGCACCACTGTCTGCAGAGCCTTCTTGTCCTAGGCAGAGCAGTTCCCAAACCAGTAAGGTGAATACTTCATTCTTCTCTTCCGCAGTTGTCTTATGAGTTCTCTGAATGAGTTTGAGTTTGCCCACTTGGGACAGTTATACCATGCTGGCTTGCATTCAGTAAAAGAATGAATGAAATGGCCCATGTTGACACTTGTGGGCGGAGCACCAAGGCAAATTCCTTGTATGTGAATACCTGGCCAATAAACTTATTCATTCAAACCCATCACAAAAGACCTTGCAGCCAGCAGGTTGAGAAAACCTCAGTTCCATCAGCCTAGATTGGATTTTAAGCTACAGCTGAAGGCAGAATGTCAGTTTCTATTCTTTCAAAACATCAATTAACATTACAAGACATGGAGATAAGTGTGTGATTCAGTGTACATGTATATCTTTTAAAATCTTCCAATTGATTTGAATAAATGTTCCTCTTTCTGAAGATTGGTAAGGACTGCCAGAGATCTGGGTTTCAGCAGTTATAAACTACATGGCAGGAGATACAAGCTTAGCGCAGATCTTTCCCTGAAGCACCAGTAATTGCCGTGATTTCAGCTTCAGCAGTTTTCATTTTAGCAGACAAGAGGATGGAGAGCATAACAAATGGAAATATCACCATGCTGTGATAGTTAAGCTCTCCCGATGTTAGTGATGTCTTCTTTTGATTCTGCTTATTGTGTATTTTTACTGGGACGCGAACCAACAAAAGGTGACACTCCATATACCGCATATACATTTTCATAAATAGGATTTTATATGATGCACGGCAGCCTTTAATTCCACAGGTTCAGACCTCCAAAGGTGCTTAAGGAACTGTGTAAGGTGAGTTACATTTTCTCATTCCATTTGTGTGGAAACTTATTTATAAATCTGAGGGAAGAAAGAGGAGCGGTTAACAATTAAAATAACCCAAACCATTCCTTTTCTCCAAAGTTGCTGCCTGACCCGCTGAGTTACTCCAGCATTTGTGCCCATCTCCGATATAAACCAGCATCTGCAGTTCCTTCCTACACCTATTGTCTGCTTTACTGGAAAATATCCTCAAGGTATGCCTACTTTGAATAAGTTCTCCTATCTCCGACAAGAGTACTCCAACACCTTCTCCCGCTGCTCCTCCTTTGTGATTCCACCTGCTCTCGGCTCTACCACCAGTCCGAAGAAGGGTCTCGATCCGAAACGTCACCTATTCCTTTTCTCCATAGATGCTGCCTGACCCGCTGAGTTACATTTTGTGTCTATCCTTGGTGTAAACCAGCATCTGCTGTTCCTTCCTACACAATAAAATAAAGTTACTGTGTATTTTCTATTCAAAGTACAATGAAGTGGCAGAATACTTAAAAAAAAACGGGGGTGATGTGTGAAGGAAAGTCTACATTGTCAGTTGCATATCTATTGTGCATTAGATGTGATTGCCAGATCTTAGAAGTCTATTCTCTGAAGGGAGCATAAAACTTCCCTGAAAAATGTCCTCACTTAGTTCAATTAGAACTTCTTCTGGGCAGCTCATCTTTACTTAAATCATCTGCTAGGAAATGTTAATGTTTTTAATTATGAACAAGTTACAGTTCCATATATCAACACTAGCATAGGAAAGTAAATGTCAATATATTATGGCACTAAATCCCCAAACAGTTTTTACAATGGGCCCAGATTGAATTTCATTGGCCATTACACAAGCTGTCTCAGTACACTGTATATAGACACAAAAAGCTGGAGTAACTCAGTGGAACAGGCAGCATCTCTGGAGAGAAGGGAAAGGATGCCTTCTGTCCCGCTAAGTTACTCCAGCTTTTTGTGTCTATCTTCGATTTAAACCAGCATCTGCACTTCCTTCCTACTCAATACACAGTATAAACGGCTAAAAAATACAGCTACACATGAAGCATTGGTACAACAGTCCTTGCAATAAAACGGTGCTTATAGATCAATGCCACTGATTCAGGTTGTTAGAAGTGAAACGTAGAAGTGCCACTTGTTGTAGTTACGTTAGTGACAAAGCCTACAGGGAAGCAGAAAGATTCCAAATAATGCAAGAGAGGAATTATTTCTCACTCTTTAACACTTAATGTGCAACATAGTATCACCCATAGTATCAACGGAACTGTGTCAGGGATTATGGGGAGAGGGCAGGAGAAAGGGGTTGAGAAGGAAAGATACATCAGCCATGATTGAATGGCGGAGTAGACTTGATGGGCCGAATGGCCTAATTCTGCTCCTATGACTTATGAACATGAACTGAATTTTGGAAATGAAATACGATGCATAGCTTTATCTTACTGCATTCTCGCCAAGGTACACGGCAAGGCAGCTTGCACATTTAAATTCAGTTCCATAAATAAATTGGGGGGAAATAGCTGATTCCTGTTGGATTGCCGCACAGCTAGCAAGTAATTGTAGAATTGGTCCTCTCTGACCTCTATCTGACTCCAGGCTCATGTCACCGTTGTTGCTCCTTAATCGCTCTCTAAAGAGGTCCAGCTGAGCATTCAGATGAATCAGCCCGTTAATACCTTCTGTAGGGCAAACGAGAAAATGGACCATAAAATACCTGCCTTGTCCCACACAGCATATCTTGACAATAAATAGGGAATTTTTAAATGCGTATTAGTTCACATTTCTGCAGAGTTGCCATGCCAGGTTTTGTACTAAAATAGTAGATGTTTATCTGAGCTGTCATGCAAGATTTGATGTATAATCTATCATTCTGACCCTCTGTACTCGTTTGGTGAACTTTTCATTTAACATAAATGTGCTAACGTGTGATTAAGGGGATAGGACTAATTTAATCAATGGTGCAAAGATTAGTCCGTCTGATGTATGAATAAAATAGATGGCCTTATTTCTGCTGGTATGGGAGTGCAGATCCCTGCCGCATGAGTGAGCCTGCAACTGTACTTAATGATATACTGAGCCCTAAGATTATTTTGTCAACATATAGGGCGACACAGTGGAGCAGCCGGCTCACAGCACTGAAGATCCGAGTTCCATCCTGACCCCGGATGCATTCTGTGTGGAGTTGGCACGTTCTCCCAGTGACCTTGTGGGTTTCTTCCAGGTGCTCAGGTTTCCACCCAGATCCCAAAGACACGTGGGTTTATCGGACAATTGACCTCTGTAAATTGCCCCTAGTGTGTAGAGAGTGGATGAGAAAATGGGATACCATAGAATTAGTGTGAACAGGTGGGTGATTGATGGTCAGTTTTGACTCGGTGGGCCGAAGGTCTCCCCGTGATCTGCGTGGGTTTTCTCCGAGATCTTCGGTTTCCTCCCACACTCCAAAGACGTACAGGGTGACTTGGTATAAATGTATACCAAGTATGCGTAGGGTAGTGTTAATGTGCGGGGATCGCTGGTCAGTATGGACTTGGTGGGCCGAAGGGCCTGTTTCCATGCTGTATCTCTAAACTAAACTTCTTTCTGTGTTTTTTCCTGACTTATTTCTTACCCACACTTACTCCTGAGGCTGAACGTGGATTTCTCTGGCCACAGCATGAATGTAGGTGATAGCAAGCTGAGACCTGTCGACGATGCCTCCTCTCTCTCCATCTGTTCCTCCCGCACTGGATTCTCACTTAAGGTGGAGCAGTGGGCAGCCACGGTGGCGCAGCAGTATGGTTGCTGCCTTACACCGCTTACAGCGCCGGTGACCCGGGTTCGATCCCGACTACGGGTGCTGTCCGTACGGAGTTTGTACGTTCTCCCCGTGATCGCATGGGTTTTCTCCGAGATCTTCGGTTTCCTCCCACACTCCAAAGACGTACAGGTAAGTAGGTCAATTGACTTGGTGTATGTGTAAATTGTCCCTGGTGTGTGTAGGATAGTGTTAATATGTGGAGATCGCTGGTCGGTGCGGACTCAGTGGGCCAAAGGGCCTGTTTCCATGCTGTATCTCTAAACTAAACTATACTAAACTAAAGGTAAACAAAAGATACTGGAAAACTCAGCGGGTGAGGCAGCATCTACGGAGAGAAGGAATTGGTGACGTTTCGGGTCTAGACCCTTCTTCAGACTGAAGTCTGAAGAAGTTCATTCTGAAGTAGGGTCTCGACCCAAAACGTTGCCAATTCCTTCGCTCCATAGATGCTGCCTCACCCGCTGAGTTTTCCAGCATTTTTCGTCTACCTTGGATTTTTCCAGCATCTGCAGGTCTTTCTTGAACTAAACTAAAGACAGTGTTGCTGAGATGACAAAACCTGCCGAGCTGAGTCATGTACCCACCTGCCTTGTACTTGAGATGGAGAATCTCCAGGAATGTTATATGAATTAAAACATTGTCTCCAGGACACCACACTGCAAACAAACCGGGAGACAAACAAAAACTGATCAACTATGATTTTTTTTTAGTAACTATAAAAATATTGAAGAAGGCCAAATTGTTTTGACTGCCAAGAGGTCGTATCAGGAAACCTCTGGGAATACATCCAAGCAGAGCTGGCAGTGAAACCCATTGTGCTTCAGCAGAGTGGCCAATTGTTGCAATTGCTAAACATTGGATCATCAAATTCTTCATACAAAACATCAGCCACTATTGAAGCCTGGTTATATTTTGTCAAAGGCCTGATTAGTGATTTGAATGTTATAGTCAGGAGGAATATCATATCTTCCTCCAGAGAAATTCAAAATTGAATAAATAAAGCTCATGGAAGTCCTATTATTCTATTCCCCAAATGAAAACCCAGAGAAAACGTTATCCCTAGGGCTGGTAAAAAAACATTACTTCACTGATCTCTAATGAATTGTAAATGTAAAGAATATCTCTTATGCAGCAGGCAAAGTAATTAAAACATTCAAGTAAATAGATCGGCAGTTCTGTGCAAAAGGACACAGATAAGCTCTGTCAGTTAGTGTTAATAGTACTTTTGTAAACAACTTTGGCACTGAGGGGGATTTTGAATAACATCTGCACGACTGCAAAAAGAAGATAGAAATCAGTCAGTTACAGATTGGTTTGCTAACAGGAGAGCTTGTTGCTAATCTCTTCGCGAATTTAAATCAATTGTTGCATTTACACAAATTAAATAAATTAAACTCCCTGCAAAACACAAATGTTAGGACTGGTACTCAGCAATGTAAGACTTGCTTTATATCCATGAAATGTCACACAGTCTAAGAGACCCAGTAAAGAAAACGTAGAAATTGGAATTTTTATTTCTTGTTTCTTTTATCTCTCTGCTGCTGTCAGTCTCATCATTCTTTTAGTCTCTTTAATTTTCATTCTGTATCTTATTTCCTCTCTTTCGTAAACATCATGGTTAATGGTCCACTGGTGGACTTAGCAAACAATTCCACCAACTCGGATCTCATTCCATCTACAAATTTGCCGACCAAACGCGGGCACTGGTATGTGAATGATATGATAAAGAATGTTTAAGAAGGAACTGCAGATGCTGGAAAAATCGAAGGTAGACAAAATGTTGGAGAAAATCAACGGGTCAGGTAGCATCTATGGAGTGAAGGAATAGGTGACATTTCGAGAAGGCAGGAACGGGGTACTGAATGTGGATGATCGGCCATGATCACAGTGAATGGCGGTGCTGGCTCGAAGAGCCAAATGGCCTACTCCTGCACCTATTGTCTATTGTCTATTTGGCAGGTGGGACTAGTGTAGCTGGGCCGGTGTAGGCAGGTTGGGCCAAAGGACCTGTTTCCACGCTGTATGACTCTCTATGACGACACCATTGCGGTGGGCCAAATCACAAACAACGGCAATACAGAATCTAGAGTCATAGAGTGATACAGTGTGGAAACAGCCCCTTTGGCCCAACTTGCCTGCACTGACTGGTGGATAGAGAAGCAGATAGGGAACCTAATGACGAGGTGTCAGGACAATAAGCTATCCCTCAATGTCAGCAAGGACAAGGAGCTATATATTGACTTTAGGTAGTACGGCAGAGTACATGGCCCAATCGGCATCAATGGTGTAAATGTGGGAATGGTTGAGAGCTTCACATACCTTGGTATTAATATCACCAGAGATCTCTCATATACTGAGCACATGAAGGCACCACAACGGCACCACTTCCTGAGGAGACTGAGAAATTTGGCATGTCTCTATGACTTAAAAACGTCTACAAATGCATGACAGAAAGCATACTGTTGGGTTGCTTCACAACTTGGTTTATGAGCATCTCTGCCCAAGACCGCAAGAAGATATAGAGACATGTATCTTGTATTTACCATTGGCTCACTCCACCTACACTTTATGTTGCCTTGGAAAAGCGACCAACATAGTCAAAGACTTCTCCCACCCTGGTTTCTTCTTTTTTCTCCCTGCTCCTTTCAGCAGAAGAACAGAAGTACAGAAGCTTGAACGTGTGCACCCCTAGTCTCAGAAATAGCTTCTTCCCCTTCATTACCTGGTTTCTGAATGGTCCATCCATACAATTGTGCTACAATTCTAAGAACTATATGCTGTACTTTGTATCTTTCCCGTTGCTCTATCTATTGTACTTGAGTCTATGTATTGTATATCTGACCTGTTTGGCTAGCATGCAAAACAAAGCTTTTCACAGTACCTCGGTACATGTGACAACAATAAACCTAAACAATATCATGCTGAGGTATAGAGTTGGAGTAAAAAACCCAAGAAAATAATCATGCCACATAAGACCCAAGAAGGTATGCTTAGGGGAATGTGTAGGAAGGAACAGCAGATGCTGGTTTACACCGATGATAGACACAAAATGCCTGAGTAAAGGGCCTGTCCCACTTATGTTTCCTTGGCATGCAAATTACGTGACCTCGTCGACGTGTTGAGGCGCATGGGCATCGTATAGCCGCGCGGGGCCGGTCCCACTGAGAATCGCGGAGGGGTTGTGTGCGACATCGCGTGGGGCTCCGAAATTTTTGTAGCGGACGAAATCTTCGTGCGCCAACGGCCTGTCGCGTAACTGACGGCCAAAGTGGGACAGGCCCAAGACCATGGCACGACGCAACATCTCACCTCCAACGGCAGCAGAAGCAGGCAAACGATCGCCAAGCTCGGCCTGGGGCTCACGGCCGTTGTGGTCTGGATCCGCCCCCACTTCTACTCCCAGAGTGTGGCCAAAAAAATTGAGAACACAAAATGCTGGAGTTACTCAGAAGGACTGGCAGCATCTCTGGAGAGAAGCAATGGGTGATGTTTCGGGTCAAGACCCTTCTTTCAGACTGAAGAAGAGTCTCGACACGAAACGTCTCCCATTCCTTCTCTCCAGAGATTCTGCCGGGCCCGCTGAGTTACTCCGGCATGTTGTGTCCATCTTCAAATGACGTCACGCGCTGCAGACGGCTGTACGTACACTTGAAATCGTGCGCGACCTTCACGGGACCATTGCGGCTCAACGCGATCAAGAGGTCGCGTAATTAGCGTGCCAAGGACACGTAAGTGGGACAGGGGCTTAATTCAGCGGGACAGGCAGCATCTCTGGATGGAAAATATGGGTGACGTTTTGGGTCGAGACCCTTCTTCAGACTCCAAAGTAAACTTAGAGGAAGAATTTCCTCTGTGTCTCCCCGATATCCTGTAGAAATTTCAGTCAGTGACTGCGAAACCCCCACTCTAGGAATGGGATAACCATTGTTATTGATTTCTCCCTAATATTTCTCAGGAGAACTCCGGGCATCTATGTGCACGTGATGAAAATCACTTGGAAAACCAAAGTCGTTGACAGTCCAGCGCAACTCAATAACTTAAGTGAAAAATAATGAGAAGCAAACAGAAACAATTCTGTGATGTCAGATGAGATCCATCTTTTGGCTTTCAACTGTATAACAGCATGAGGTGTTTGTCTTGTTTAAAGAGAACATTTAGATGTGGATTGCATCTTTTTTTATTCTCACCATTTTGGAAAGTACTTTCCTCTCCTCAATTCATCAAACTTTATCTGTTGACCAAAATATCCAAGACATTTTAACATACATTTCAATAGTTCTATGTACTCTATTCCATTTTCTATTAAGTGCATTACTGTGTTCCATTTTTTTGCTGAAACTATATTGATATTACAGAAAGACCACAAGTTTTATGTTTTTCCACTTTCTCACCCACTCCCTACATATAAGGGACAATTTACAGACGGCATATCTATGGGATGTGGGAAGAAACCGGAGCAGTCTAAGGAAATCCACATCGTCACTTCGAGAACGCACAAACTCAACACAGACAGCAGCCGAGGATCACTGGGTCTCTGGCAGTCTACAGCAGAACCACCGTGCCAACCCATTTACATTTTCATTGAAAAGTGTAGAGACTTTGGAAGTCCCTTAAAAAAATCAAAAGTGAATCCTCAAATTATCGCAGAGTCGCAAAATATTACTACAAAATTCCCATATATCACAAATTGTCCTCCATGGTCTATTAATTTAATTTTGAGGCTCATATATTTTTCAAATTCGTAAACTGTTGTCAGTGAATGTTGGTGCCATTTTTATCTTTCCCATGTTTATTTTGTATATGACATGGGAAGGCCAACATGAAGTGAAATAAATCCTGATATTATTCTGGTTCCAATTGATAAAACAGTTCAGTTTAAAGTCAGGAGTTCCAAATGTAGAGATTCCAGTGCGTCACTCCAACTTCACGAGACTTTAGAGACATGAAATGTGGTTGAAAGGGGAATAGAACCATCATCACGTTCTATACTAGATTAACAGGGCTGGGCTCGTCTTACATCTTCATTTAAATTATGGCTTTCATGCACTCAATCAATCCAAAAAACAGGTTGGTGAGGAAAATAAAAATGTAATGAGGAGTAATTCAAATCTTAGCCAAGGGTGTGGATTTTAAGAATCCACATTCCTGGAACATGTGAATAACAAGGACACCTACCTCAGACACCTACCTTATTGAATATAGCTTCACCTTCAACACTATAATTTTAACCAACCTCATCTCCAAACTGCTGGGCCTAGGGCTCAGCATCCCTCCGCAACTGGATCCTTGACTTCCTGGCGCCTCGACCACAATCAGCAAGGACAGGTGACAAAACAACCTCCACAATAATTCTCAACACTGGTTTTACAGCCAATATTGGAGGTTGAAACTAACTTACTTTCATCTTCTTCCCTTGTGATTTCTGTTCTGTGGCTAATAGTTATCCATTTATTAATATAATTATGGAATAATGTTCTTAAACATTCTTCAAGTTTGTCTCTGCCTAGTTTCTCCTAACTTCTTCCTATCTTGCATTAGTTTCAAGTAGGCCCTTCCTACCCCTACCCTCAACCTTGATATCTTTAGTGTATTCAGTCCTTTTCTGTTTAAACTCAAGTCCTGCACACCTGTTCATACAGGCATAGAAGGAAAACTCGAGCTATCCAGAGCACAATTCATGCATAAACAACTCTTCAATAGTCTGATTATTTGCTCATTAATTTATCCACTATTTGATGTGCGAAACGCCGATATTTTTTGCCTCTACTATACCAATCGTTATCCTTCAAAGGCAATAATTCATTTGTCAATTAATTTGGAATATCCTGACAACATTTAAGATATAATTCAAATGTAAATTCTTCTTGTCTCTTTTCTTGCTTACACTGCATGCTTTGTTTCAACCAATTTAAATAGTTTTGCAAAATAAACTCTGTTTAATTATGTTACGCTCTGACCAAGATACTGGATTATTTCAAATGCATTAAATATTTGTCAGTATCTGTCGTCCCTCTCGTGCATGCATGTAATCTCATAATTGTTATTATTAAAATGGAGCTTTTATTGTGAAGTATTTTTGATGACTCATTTTGGCAAACATTCAACAAGTATTTCATGTTCAGCAAAATCAAACTACCTGAAATACCACAATCATGTGATCACATTCTAAATGTTTTAAGGACAATTTTGTAATTATAGCAACAAAATCTGTATGGTTTTCAGAACACTATAAGGGAAAAGAGTTCTTCTTCCTGGATGTGGAGAGGATGTTTCCACTGGTGGGAGAGTCTAGAACTAGAGGTCATAGCCTCAGAATTAAAGGACGTTCTTTTACAAGGAGATGAGGAGGATTTTCTTCAGTCAGGGGGTGGTGAATCTGTAGAATTATTTGCCACAGAACGCTGTGGAGGTCAAGTCAGTGGATCTTTTTAAGGCAGGGATAGATAGATTCTTGATTAGTACAGGTGTCAAGGGCTACGGGGAGAAGGCAGGAGAATGTGGTTAGGAGGGAGAGTTAGATCAGACATGATTGAAGGGTGGAGTAGACTTTATGGCCTAATTCTGCTCTTATTGCTTATGACCTTATAAACCATTTAGTCTTCAATTATGACTGCATATTGGCATTCTGTTGTACTGCATGCTACTAAACTCTCAGACATTGGGGAATGTCGCAGCCGTCTTGTCTGCACACATAGACTAATTGACTGCTTATTTCTTTGCTGTTTCTGCACTTCAGGAACAAGTGCATTGTCTCATGACAAAAGATGTTTCACTTTTAAGTGTGATTAAATGTGAACGTCACCTATTCCTTTTCTCCAGTGATGCTGTCTGACCTGCTGAGTTATTCAAGTTTTTTTTTGTCTATCTTTATGTGTTTTATTTGTTTCTTTCCCCCCCATCATGTACAATTTATGTTTGCATCTAAAGAATCATGTACAATTGCTTATTCTTTCCAAGAAAACCACCCTCAGAATTCTGCGTGGAATGCCTTTGTTTCATACACGTGTTCAGCATTCTGTAGATGAATGGTAGTGCGCTGGGGAATGTTGTTGAGCTACATTGCAGAATGTTCTAGAGACATCTAGAAGTTCAAAAATTCCCTGAATGTGGCGTCCCAGATAGGTAGGGGGGTGAGGAAGGATTTCAGTTCATTCGCCTTCATCAGTCAGGGTGTTGAGTATAGAAGTTGTGATTTTTTGTTACAGGTATACTATATGTTGGTGAGGCCACATTTGGAGTATTGGGTTTGGATTTGGTCACCATGCTATAGGATGGATGTCATTAAGCTGGAAAGAGTGCAGAGAAGATTTATGTGAATGTTACCAGGACTCAAATGCATGAGCTATATGGAGAGGTTCGACAGGCACGGACTTCATTTCTTAGAATGTAGGAGGCTGAGGGGTGATCTAATAAACTCACAAAAGGAATTGATAGGGTGAATCCACAGAGTATTTTACTCAAGGAAAAGCAATCAAGAAAGTGGGGACTTAGATTTAAGGGGCTGTCCCACTTGGGCGACCTAATTGGCGAGTTTAGAAGAGTTTAGGATGTCATGTTGAAGTCCTCCTTCGACTATGTAGAAGACCTCCTTTGACCTCCTTCGACTATGGTGAAGACTAGCTGCGACTAGTTATGACTAACTTCGGGAAAATTGGACACCGAATAGTGGAGAGTGAAGACGACCTCCTTCGATCAATTCGACCTCCCTTCGACTATGATGAAGACTATCTACGACTACCTTCAACTCCCCTCGATTACCTACGACTAACATGCCGAATTACTACGATCTACTACGACTAAACCTATGAGTAAAAAAAGTATCAATTTTTTCCATGGCGACCGTTTTTTACTCGCAGTCATTTTTCAACGTTGAAAAATACGCCGTGACCTAGCTGAGGCCTCGATTACACGGGGACTAATCTCGAGCATGAAGGAGAGTTACAAAGACCTCCTAAACCTCGTGTCGACCATGCTGTGAGTATGAGTCGAGGGCAAACTCTCCACAACTCGCAGATTAGGTCGCCCAAGTGGGACAGGCCCTTTATGATGAGAGGGATAAGATTTAACGGGAACCTGAGGGGCAGGTTTTTCCATTCAGAAGATAGTGGGAGGATGGAATGAGCTGCTAGATGCGGTAATTGAGGCAGACACACTTGCATTAAAAAAAACTTGGGCAGGTACATGGATAGGAAAGGTTTAGAGGGATATGGGCCAAATGCAGACAAATTCCTCCTTCCCCTCCCCTTCTCAGCTCTCCCACAGCCTACTATCTCCGCCTCCTCCTTTCTTTTTCCTGCCCCCCACCCCCCACCCACATGAGTCTGAACAAGGGTTCCTTCGCTGCATAGATGCTGCTTCACCCGCTGAGTTTCTGCAGCATTTTTGTCTACCTTCGATTTTTCCAGCATCTGCAGTTCTTCCTTAAACAATGGGTCTGAGGTCTCATGACCCAAAACAGCACCTATCCGTGTTCTCCAGAGATGCTGCCTAGCCTGCTGAGTGACTCCAGCACTTTGTGCCCTTTTGTAGACAAATGGGGCTAGCTTAAATGGGGCACCTTGTTCGGCATGGACTGGTCGGGTTGAAGGGCCTGTTTCTGTGTTGCATGCCTCTACGACGCTACAACCCAGCACTGAGCAAATACAGCACACAGTCAAACATTCCATCTTTCAGGTAGGATAAGAACGTGAGGCCCCTTTTTGCTCCCCTTAATGGATGAACAAGATGCCATGACACCACTTTGAAGAGGAGCTGACAATTATTCTCGCATTCTACCATGGGCCTAAAAAAACCCCAAGTAAAATAGCTTTTTGCTATTACACTGCTCTCCATGGAAACTTCTGTTAAAACTCCCTGTATGGCATTGGCAACTATATTTTAGATGTATTTCATCAGCTTTAAAGTTGTTTGCTAACATACTGAGGTTGTTATAGGCACTGTATGGGCTCCTTCTGTTTGGTCTAGCGTACAAATACTCAGCCAAAAGTAGCCCTTAAGAAGGATTTAATATGGGTCAGGGGTGAGGGCTGGAATGGGGGCAAGTGCAGGTGAGACAAAACTCCACAAAGAAGAGTTCATAGACCCATTGATTGGAAAAACAGAAAACTACCATTCTATTATTTTTGAAGAAGAGATTAGAATCTGCTGCTAATTATCCTTTCAAGTACTTGGAATGGTGCGTTTTAAAGAAATACTTGAATGTTGTCACATGGATTCCTACAGAAACAGCCCGATGATTCCCTCTCTGGCGTGATTTACCCGTGTTGATTTATGTGTGTGAAGGGTGGTAATTTTGCTGTTCGCCACAGTCTTACACAGCTTAGGAAGGGCTTTATGTAAGGACATACCTTCAGCACAAATATCCACACGCAGAAGTGCCACTTAATCTTTCAATTTCCACGATAAATGAGCACTAACTGTATAACACTTGCGCGCAATCTAAATCAGTTTCTGTAATTAATGTGATTCATCGATTAACATTATTACAAAACATTTGAAGGGATTTATTACATCAAGCTTAGTTCACAGGCACAGCATAATCTAGATGCTGTCCCCTGATTACAGTATGTATCCATTCAGGTGTCTTAACTAATATGACTAGCCTAACAATTCACATGTGAACATTCTGTCTCTCTCTGCTGAGAAAAGACAGGGTGGGAATTATCATTTCTTAATTTATCAATGCAATCACGGAGAAATGCATTTAGACTTGATTCCAGCAGTTGGTTTTCACAAAAATCACGACTTAATTAATTATATATCTTATCTACAGCAAGCATCTCCGCCTCAGTGACCTGTGAATTCTAGACCTCTTAAATACTGAATGATAATTTCTGCCGTGGAATGAGAATGGACACATTAAGCATTAACCTCCTAATTGCTTAGTGTTAACCAGTTCTGCAAGAAGCTTCATTCATTTTCAAATAAAGCCGGGATGAAATGCAGCATCCACTTATGTGAATGCGGAATTCACACCAGTCTTTGAACTGTGCCCTGGAGGCTTCAAAACATTATCCTGCAATCAGCAAAACAGATATGATGAGGATTAGACGGTGTGCCTATTACTCAATAATACACAGGGTTAGATTTTATAATTCACCGTTACCGTGTTGTGATTTGTTCTTTGACATGCAATTATGTAGTTATCCAAATATTAACCTTGTGTTATCATTTAATTGTTATGCCACTGTTTCAGTATATTTTGGTGCGTTGGATAAATATAGCTTACAAAAGCACTCTGTATAGGCCCATTAAGGCTATGACAGTTGAGCATCTTAAAATGACATTCCTCTCCAGAATTTAACAATTGTCGTACAATTTGAATGCTTACTGGATAATCCATGATAAAGATGTGACTGACTGGCCTTTTGCACTGGATTGTGGAGGAAATCCAGAGATAGGGGGTAGGGGAAAGCAAAGCAAAGAAGGAAAGCAAGGGAATATTCTACTTGCTGTCACTTGAAATTGACTCTATTGAGTTCATGGTTAAACAGTGAACATAACTGTAACAATTGCACTGGGCTTCATCTCACCCTTTTGCTCACGTTTGTTCTACTTCGACTGGGACTTCAACATCAATAGTGCTCATGGGAAAGTAGTGAAAAAGTATTTCAGAATTCTCATGCTGTCAAAATGAACTGATTTGCTGGTTCACTGAAAGCAGCAGAGTTCCACCCCGAGCATGAATGGAAAATGTCAACCTTTCAACAAATCTCAGACGGATGCTACACAAATGCAAGTTCCTGTTAGTTTGATGGATGCTTTGGGAGATTGATGCTGCGTCTTTGATGAAAGAGTAGCCAAAGTATGTTGCACCCTATTAGGCAATTGCACAAGACACATTGAGTCGCAGAGCCATTTGTTAATTTCGCAGTTGAACTCAGTTCATGCTAAAATAAGTAATAAAGAGCTGTAAAAGAAATGTAATCAGCTCAGAAAGGAATCGACTTCAAAGCTAGGGGCAGATTTCCTACTTTCTCAACCATTACAGTCCTCTCATAATGTGACTGAACACCAGACCTAACATTCAGAAAGAGAGAAAGAATACGCCTAACCAATCCTGCAAATAAAAGGGGTTTAGTTTAAATTCATTAGACACTGTAGGATCATAGCTTGAACCAATTTCAACTTATAGTTAAACATGATTGTGCTTATATAACTTATGCCTATACATGATTGCTCACACACACTGGCCTGGCAATAAATGGAACATTTTTCTCAATTTGTTTATACTTTTCTTGAAGTTGGATTATTCTGAAAGCTTACAGAAACAGTTTTCTTTGCTATTCTATTATCTAACACTAAACAAGTGTCATCGTTCTCTGCAGAGGTAAAACAGTTACTGTTCACCCTCATTGTTAATAACTGACTGGAGATTATTCTTTTTTTTTTAAATCACGGACTAAAAATGTTTATATCTGTTTGTGTTTTTGTTATCCTGCTGATTGAAAAGGATATTTCACAGAGTCAAGGTTTATGAATAGTATGTTATAATAAGGAGTTTCTTCTGCTTATTTAATACTGTAATACACATTGTTCTTATGCCCTGGAAAGAAAGCATTTGAGGATGACAGATGATTTTGCCAGCCGTGACATGGAAACACAATTCTCTGATGATCTAGGGGATGGTATTTGCAACATATGTATAAAATTACCAAAAGATGTAAAAATACCAAAAATGCTCAAATCTGAACTAAATAAAAGGAAAAAATGCAGGAAAAGCTGTAACTCCAATGAATGGGAACGTGTTGAAAATATTTAGCAGATTAGAGAGCATTTATGTAGGAGAGCAATTCAAATGCCGTTGCCCAACAGATGGCCATCTCCAGCCTAGCAGGACAACTATCCCCTCATAGTGTGGTAGAGTTGTACCTCACAGATGCATCCCGTTTGGTCCACCACATCCATGTTGACCTGTTTGTCCATCCACTCTAATCCTATGTGTCCATATTGCCTTGCCTATTTAAGTCCCTGTCGAAATCTATATAACTGAAACTTATCTTGACCACTTCCTGTCTGCGCTGTATATTGACTTTAGAAAAAATGCTACCCGATATCGCTATGATTGTTGGCCATCTTACTCAAAGTCCTCCTCCACTGAGGCAGCCCTGAGGATTTTTCCGATCGATCAAAAATAAAAAAGTTATGAGTGTTTAAAATCTTTTGAGATCAGCTGATTGGTCCTCTCGCCTGTCAACCACCCCGATGAAGGTAACGCCCATTCCGGGGGGGGGGGGGGGGAGGGCTATAAAACCCCAGATGCCTGGATGTGAGTCAGTCACTCTGGAAGATCGCGAGGGAGTGGCCACAACTGTAATTCTAAGCTGTGAATCAACTGAAATGTGCATCTGCAATGCATTTGTTAAGGGGCTGTCGCACTTGGATGACCTAAATAGCGAGTTTAGAAGAGTTTGAAAAAATGACATGTTGAAGACCTCCTTCGACTATGTAGAAGACCTCCTTCGACTATGTTGAAGACCAGCTGAGACTAGCTACGATTAACTTCGGGAAAACCTGACACCAAATAGTGGAGAGTGAAGACGACCTCCTCCGATCTCCTTCGACCTCCCTTCAACTATGTTGAAGACTATCTACGACTACCTTCGACTACCCCCGATTACCTACGACTAACATGCTGACCTACTATGACTAAACCTACGAGTATAAAAAGTATTGATTTTTTCAATGGCAACCTTTTTTTGCTCGCGGGCATTTTTTAACATATTGAAAAAAACGCCGCGACCTAGCTGAGCCCTCAAGTACATGGAGACCACTCTCGAGCATGAAGGAGAGTTCCAAAGACCTCCTACGACCTCGTGTCGACCATGCTGCGAGTTTGAGTTGAGGGAAAACTCGCCAGAACTCGAGGATTAGGTCGCCCAAGTGGAACAGGCCCTTAAGTCCTTATTAACAATGCCATGTGTTTTTTGGCCTGCCCTGTGCTTGAGACTGCAATGCAAAATGCAAATGAAATGACAATGCCACAAGTTGTATGGCCTGCCCTGTGCTTGAAACTGCAATACAAAATGGAAATTAAATGACAATGCCATGAGTTGTTTGGCCTGCCCTGTGCTTGAGACTGCAATGCAAAATGGAAATGAAATGACAATGCCATGAGTTGTTTGGCCTGCCCTGTGCTTGAGACAGCAATGCAAAATGGAAATGAAATGACAATGCCATGAGTTGTTTGGCCTGCCCTGTGCTTGAGACTGCAATGCAAAATGGAAATGAAATGACAATGCCATGAGTTGTTTGGCCTGCCCTGTGCTTGAGACTGCAATGCAAAATGGAAATGAAATGACAATGCCATGAGTTGTTTGGCCTGCAATGTGCTTGAGACTGCACTGCAAAATGGAAATGAAATGACAATGCCATGAGTTGTGACTGAGTGACTGAGCTGCCACCCCACCGGGCCTGAGTGACTGAGCTGCCAGCACACCAGGCCTGAGTGACTGAGCAGCCAGCCCACCAGGCTGAGTGACTGAGCTGCCAGCCCACCAGGCCTGACTGAGCAGCCAGCCCACCAGGCCTGAGTGACTGAGCTGCCAGCCCAAGAATCCATTCGGCCCACAATGTCCATACTAGCCCTCTGTAAACCAGTCCCTTTGGCCCAATATTGGAATTGGTGGAGAGGTGCAATATTGCGTTGGGGGACCAGCCTTCCCGTGTGAACATGGGACCCAATTGGTCCAACTTAGTCTAGTATCTACTAAACATAGTGATTGTATCTGTTTCCTCAACCTCTTCTGGCAGCAAGTTCTGAATATCAATCACTTACTATATATATAAAAAAATACATTTTCCTTAAATTTCTCTCAAAATCTCATTCTCTCACATTAAATCAGTGCCGTTTTTAGTTTAGTTTAGTTTAGAGACACGGCGCAGAAACAGGCCCTTCGGCCCACCGAATCTGAGCCGACCAGCGATCCCCGCCCACTAACACTATCCTTCGCACACTAGGATCAATTTACATTTATACCAAGCCAATTACCCTACAAACCTGTACGTGTTTGGAGTGTGGGTGGAAACCGAAGATCTCGGAGAAAACCCACGCAGTCACGGGGAGAATGTACAAACTCCGTACAGACAGCACCCATGGTCAGGATCAAACCCTGGTCTCCGGCGCTGCAAGCGCTCTAAGACAGCAACTCTACCGCTGCACCACCGTGCTGCCCCATTTTGTTTTAATACCCTTACAATGGGGAAAGGATTCTGCCAATGCACCACATGCTGACTCAATAGATCTCCTACTTAATAGATGCATTTACTCTTCTTCACCTGAAGTCATTGAAGGATTACAAATCTTGGCAATGAAGAGCTCTCTCAGCTGCAAGGACTACAAAAGGAAAATTGGCAGCAAGAAGAAGACCCATTTGGGGAACTGTCTGATTTCCCTGGAAGCACTGTGTTCCGATGATCCAATGCACTAGAGGCAAGAACTGGAGGACCTGTCTTTTACAATTATATAAATGTATTGGTGGCACAACGGGTCATCTGGAAGGCCTGCTGCCTCGCAGCACCAGGTACCTAGGTTCAAACCTGATCTTGGGTGCTCCCTGTGTGGAGTTTTCATGTTCTCCCTGTAACTATGTTCTTTGCTCTTGCATTCCTTTTCACTTTTTTCCCTCTGCATTGTAGTGGGAAGAAAGAGAAGATGCATTATAACACAATGAATTTCTTTGTTTTGTACCACCCTGTGCAGATATCTTTGCGGTTTATGACTTGTTTGGAAGGTTTCTCCCACATCCCAAAGATGTGTGGGTTTAGAGGTTAATTGGCCGCTGTAAATTAACCTCTAACGTAGTATCATTGATATGATGCGATATCAAGTGCCACTCAGTAGGCTGGTAATCAGGTATGGAATGAACGGGGTTAATAGAAAATTGGCCAAAAAAAACAGTAAACTTAAACAGTATACTTAAAGATTGTTTTTCAGACTGGAAGGAGATTACAGAGGAGATCGCAAGCTCCCTTTGCATTGGATTGCTTTGTAGATTTTCCTTTGCTCTTGGGTGTACAGAATACAGTTGCTAAATCTACAAACAGCACAAAATTTGGAGATGTGGAAAAAAATGTGATGTTAGCAGACAAAACAAAGACATTCACCATGTTATAATGCATCTTCTCTTTCTTCCCACTACAATGTAGAGGGGGAAAAATGAAAAGGAACACAAGAGCAAATAAATCTGGGCTATGTGTATCCATGGTTCATTGAAGGTAATTATTTGGATGCCACATTTAGGAGAGGATTTTTAGAGATTTAGCTAAGTGCTACTATGTGACGATGGGCTGGGGCTGGGGCTGAAGCAGTTGTGACACAGGATTCAAAATCATGAATGTTATAAACATAACAGAAAGAGGTATACGGTTCTCATTCATGGAGGGGGTTAAGAACTAGGAGACCTAGAATGAAGGTCATAGAGTGATATATTGTGGAAACAGGCCCCTCGGCCCAACTTGCCCACACTGGCCAACATGTCCCAGCTACACTAGTCTCACCTGCCAGCATTTGATCCATATTCCTCCAAACCTGTCCTATCCACGTAACTGTCTAACTGGTTCTTAAATGTTCACATAGTTTCAGCCTCAACTACCTACTCTGGCAGCTTTTTCCATACGCTCACCACCCTTTGTGTGAAAAAGTGACCCCTCAGATTCCTATTAAATCTTTTCCCCTTCACCTCTGATCCTCGATTCGCCTACTCTGGGCAAGAGACTCTCATGATCTTATACAACTCTAATCACCCTACACATCATCCTCCTACACTCCAAGGAATAGAGTCCCAGCCGATTCAACCTCTGCCTTTAGCTCAGACCCTCTAGTCCTGGCAACATCCTCAAAAAGGATGCCAGGTGACTGGCAAAAAGAGATGTCTGGATGTTTTTTTTCCAAATAGCAAGTGGTTAAGGTCTTGATTTCAAGAGGATGGAGATAACTTTGATTGTAGCATTTAAAGAAGAGCTGGAGAAGTATCTGAAATGTAAGAGTTTGTAGGACCTTAGAGGAAAGGGAGGGGAGGAGTGTGGGACCAACTGGATTGTTGATGGATTGTTGTTGCACAGAACTAGTATTGATTCCATGGACCAAACGTTCTTCATTTGTGCTTAACCATCCTGGGATTTTGAAAAGAAGATGATTTGGCTCGTCTAGCCCAAGTTAAGACTCTGTAGAGTAATCATTCAGTCCCATTCTCCAACTCTTCGTGAAATCATAAGATTATAAGTGATAGGAGTACTCCCCGTTGGATTGCAACCTTGTCGTGGCCGGGGAGCATGTGTGTCTCAGTGACCCCTAGCGCTCTGCCAGCAGGAGATTTGTCTCCTGTTAGGGTCTCCCATGCTGGACATGTCGAAGGGTAGAGGCGAGACGAAGAGCGATCCACTGGTCCTCCAGGTTGAAGGTTGAGCACAGGGCTAACAACCCTGTCTGGCAAAACAAATATGTTACAGAAACAGCAACTGAAGGAATCAACAAGGAGTGGAGGACCGTCACTCCTCCATGCCAGGAGGCATAATAGGCAGTAAGTAAGATAGGAATAGAATTAGATAATTCGGCCCATCAAGTCTACTCCACCATTCAATCATGGCTGATCTATCTCTCCCTCCTAACCCCATTCTCCTGCCTTCTCCCCATAACTACTAACACCCGTATTAATCAAGAATCTATCTATCTCTGCCTTAAATGTATCCACTGACATGACCTTCACAGCCTTCTGTTTACTCTTTTTATTTTCTAATGGACTTTGAAAGCCCAGATTGACTCTGTTTTCATGGTAAATATATTTACTAGTTTGTCTCAACAATGTTACTAAAATATAATATTTGACTTTTTTTGTAGGATGTCCTATGTATAACAGGCAATTCTCAAGCTTTGATAAACACCTCAGCCCGTCATCTCTGCGTTTAATCAGAAGGGAAGTTGAGTATTGACTTGCACACCACAGCCTAATGGAAGTTCCCACTTAATTACAGCTGACCAGAATTTGAACCATCCACTTCACTTTCTAAACCTGTATATTGTGTCGCTTTGCCATGAAAATATATGTCAGCAACACTGCAGTGCACTTTGATGTTGCCAAGCAAAACGCATCTTTCCAGCCTTGAAAGAAGCACTAAATATAATTTCAATTGTATTAACAAATATGTGTGAAACTGGTAGTGACGATTTATTAAACCAAACATTCTTAATCGGGGAGCCTGAATACAAACCTTTCTTTCTAAGATTGATGCTGCAGTATTTTCTGGTGTTATCTATTCAATTGAATAGGATCGACTTAATCATTTCTGACTCAGTCAATAAGAACAATAAACAGATTGGCCGTATCACCAGAGCAGCACAAATGTTCTTGATCTAGCAGGTTTAATTTGAAAGAGATGTAGCTGTCAAAGAAAGTTAACTATTTGTTTAGGAAGGAACTGCATGCAGATGCTGGTTTAAACCAAAGATAGACACAAAAAGCTGGAGTAAACTCAGCGGGTCAGACATTTCTCTGGAGAAAAGGAATATGTGACGTTTCGTGTCAGAAGAAGGGTCTCGACCCAAAACTTCACCTATTCCTTTTCTCCATAGATGCTGTCTGACCTGCCGAGTTATTCCAACTATTTGTGTCTAACTAATAGTTTAATTAATCTCTGAAATACCATAGGTTAACCTAAAGCAATGTCCATGGAATTATTGATTGGCCATCAGAACTATTCAAGTGTTTGAAAAAAGAATAGTGGTGTCAATTAATCACAGTTAACACATACTATTAACATGAGTGCAAATCAACGTTGTAATTCTTATTTCAAACTATTAATCGTATACCTTGAAAAATCACATTGTAGCTTGAACCAAGACCTCTACAAAGCCACATCTCTATTGATTCCTCGAAGTCCAGTCTGCTGTATGTTTTCAGAAGGAAGACTTGGAATTGGAAACAAAAACTGAAGGTAAGATGATAGATGAGCACTGGCAGACATTTAAGGAAATACATCTTGATTAAATCATACTTCACTTACCAATGCTCTGACCACTTTACCAATTAAAGTTCAAGATCTGGTCTATTGCAAAAGATTACTGTAAGTACTTTTGGGGTGGTGGTGGGAGGCACATACGATAGTAACATTTAAGAGGCTTTTGGATAGCCAATGTTGATTTGCTTGGATTGGGGAGATTAGTTTAAACTGGCGTCATGTTCAGTGGGTACATTGTGGGCTGAAGGGGATGACCCTGCGCTGTATGTACTGCTCTGTGTATGTTCCATAAGCTGATTCCACCACACTCCTAACTAGTGCCTGGTGAATTGTGGAAAAGCTTTGTGCATGAGGAGATGGTAGGACATCTTCTGACCAGCTCCTGCAGCCATGGTATCTATGTGAGTGATCCCGTTGAGTTTCTGGTCATTTCAAGTCTCCTAACACTGGATGCCAGCCGGTCCTGAGCAAAAAGGCTCCTTTCACTATATCGAATAGTGAAAGGCCTGGGTAGGGTGGACGTGGAGAGGATGTTCCACTCGTGGGAGAGTCCAGGACTAGGGGTCATAGCCTCAGAATTAAATGACATTCCTTTAGGAAGGAGATCAATCAATCAATCAATCAGTTTTATTCGATGAGGAGGAATTTCTTTAGTCAGAGGGTGATGAATCTGTGAAATTCTTTGCCGCAGTAGGCTGTGGAAGCCAAGTCAATGGATATTTTTAAGGCAGAGATATACAGATTCTTGATTAGTATGTGTGTCAGGGGTTATGGGGAGAAGGCAGGAGAATGGGGTTAGGAGGGAGAGATAGATCAGCGATGCTGAATGGTGGAGTAGGCTTGATGGGCTGAATGGCCTAATTCTGCTCCGATCACTAATGACCATATGACCTTTACAGTAATTGTTCTGCAGTCCCTTAACAGGCACGAAGATCAGGGGAGTTTGGTGCTCAAAAACACATTTAAAACCGTATTGCGGTGTTTCTCCTGGGCCAGCTGGGATCCTTTCTCAAGATGGGGAAGAACAAGGCTGGGTCACACAATAGTTTAACTGCCAGCAATGCCAGTTCCTCTGACTATCCGGTTTTCAACCACTTCATCAAGACAATAGCAGGCAAAGAAAGGAGGCCTCTTTCAGAATGCAAAGTTGGCAACCACACGGCACAGGAATTTCACCCTGCTTAATACATTCCGATGGTAAATAAGAGAGCAATATTTTGCTTCTTTCAAGCTGAACTGATCTTTGACAGTGACTTTACTTAATTGTGTGTGTCATCCTCTTAAGCTGCTGTGTGATTGGTGAGAGTTGTTCATAAGTAACTCCAAAGTGCTGTTGGTCTCGGATATTTTGACAGGATGTTCTGGAAGAAAATTACACACTAAAACTTCACTGAACAGAAACCTTTTGAAGTGAAACAAATATAGAAAATACCATAAATGCTCAAGAGTATCAAACGGTTCTGATGAAAGGTCATGGATCTAAATTGTTAACTCTGTTTCTCACTCCTCAGCTATCTATTTATATTTCATATTTTTAGCTTTGTAATTTTTGTTTTCGTGGTCGAAAGCTCACCAGGCTTGTTCTTTAAATTCCATTCACAACTAAACTGATTTCCCGTGAATGTGCAGATGAACAAGGTCAGGGCTTTGATAACAAATGCTACACGATCATTGTTGCTTTTTCTTACCATTAACTGCATCAGGGAAACAGACAGCCACAATTCAGTTCTGAAAATCGCAATTATTTTCCACTTTTATTTTCAGCAGTAAATACTTGGCCTGCTACATACAGTAGACTGCATTTAAGCAGTTATTGCAAAACATAAAATATCATCTGACAGGGAAGAACAGTTTCGAGTCCCAAGTTGATGTTGTGTCTGCTTTTTAGGAAGCCATTTACAATCGGTGTTGTATCTGAGACCATGCACTGTTATCAATCACGGCGATGCTACTGACCTGATCAGCAATGCTCTCTTATCAAGTTTGAGGTTACATTTCGTAGGACAAGAGAGTGCCCATTCCCAAGCGCATAGTATTCCATTACCATGGCAACCTCCGGGCCCCAAGTGTTCTGCATTGAAATCCGGCATTTGACAGCCTAATTTTCTTTCAAGTCATAACGTATTGTAAGATGCAAAATGCCGGAGTAACTCAGCGGGTCAGGCAGTATCTCTGGAGAATAGGAATAGGTGGAGTTTCGGGTCGAGACCCTTCTTCAGGCTGAGAGTCAGGGGAGAGCGAAACTAGAGGTATGAAGAGATACGTAGAACAAAATGCATCCGGCACTGATGGCTCAATCTGTCCATTTTCATACCTTTAGTTTCCCTCTCCCCTGACTCTCAGTCTGAAGAAGGGTCCCGACCTGAAATTTCACCCATTCCTTTTCTCCAGATATGCAGCCTGGCTCGCTGAGTTACTCCAGCACTTTGTGTCTATCTGAGGTGTAAACCTGAATCTGCAGTTCCTTCCTACACATATATTAGCAGACTTCAGACAAACTCGGTCATAGTACTCTGCAAGATGAAGAACATTCCCTCAACACGCACCTCGCACCACTTTTGATTAGCTATCTCCCTGTTCACTCCAAACGAGGGAGAACCTCCTGCAAAAATAACATTAAACAATGGAGCACCTCTGCATGTGAGGCGCTTCACCAAAGCTCTGACAATGTACTGTCATCATTTCCATTAATGATTTGTTTATAATGAATGCAGAAGGTACAAAAGGAAAGGCAGATAATCGACTAAACATTAGACTCGCTGCACGATAGACACAAATTGCTGGAGTAACTCAGCGGGACAGGCAGCATCTCTGAAGAGAAGGAATGGGTCTCGACCCGAAACATCACCCATTGCTTCTCTACAGAGATGCTGCCTGTCCCGCTGAGTTACCCCAGCAGATCTTCGGTGTAAACCAGCATCTGCAGTTCCTTTCTACACAGACTCTCTGCAAGGGTAGGAAGCATCTTTGCTCATTAATAAAGTCTGCCTGACCTCATTTCTTGCAAGTAGTAAATTTAGGGAATACTCTTTTTCAAAGCCTGATAAATGCTGATGCTTTCCTGCTCCAATCCTGCTCTTTCTCGGTGTAAGTGCTTCCCACAACCATAGCACTTCTTTAAACAAGAAATTACTTATGTCTTGTTTCCGTACAAAGAAAATGAGGCAGGATCAATTCTGAGGGGCATGTGGGGTATGTACGGCTGGTGATGGCAGCAAAGTGATGAGTTTGCACTGGAGTGTTCGTATTTCTCACTTGTCAATGCAATTTTAGGTTTATCAGCTCACTAAAGTGTGACAAAAAAGTAGTGCACCAAGCTTGAAGCAAACATTGAAGATGACACAAATGAAGCCACTTCTGCTGATGATATTGGGTAAAACATGGATAAGAATCTGATGACAAATTGCGATATAACCTTTCCAGAATGTGTTAACATTTACTTTCAGTTTCAGCTGACGTTCTCCCCAGGCTCATCTGTTCTGCTTTAGTCCACATATCAGATTCAAAAGTTGTGACATTGAACAAGAGACAATTTATGAACAGGATGCTACTCATAGTTGACCTTTCAAACTTGCAACTCATTTTGTGGCCCCTTTAAAAGCTAGTCTCATTGCTCTGCCCTTAGGTGGCACATGGACATACAACTGCAGTTTCAGGTCTGCATGTTTCAACACTGCACAGTGTGGAAGTGCTGGCAATTTGGCAGCCGTTGCTGTTTATTCCCTCCGGTCTGCCCCTGCCATACAAAGGTGCACTCCTCAGTCTCACTGCATTCTCGTAATATCTGACAGAGAATGCCTCCATGCTGATTGGCATAAATGGGAAAGTTAAAGCTTGAAGCAACATGGCTTTAAAAAAAAGATAGGTCAGAAAAATCCCTGGTCAGATCCAGTGAATTTCCCTGCACATATCGGCAGGAGGATGGTGGAACCACTCAACAAGCACTTTGTCTCAACTTGTCTTGCAACATGCTTTCCAGCAACTTAAAACAAACCTTGTTTTATCTCTTTCCCTGTTCTGGCAAAGAATTGTGGACCTGCAAAGTTAACATTGTCTCTCTCTCTCTGCAGATGCTGCCTGACCTGCTTAGTGTACCCAACATTCTCTTTGTTCATCAGGTGGTAATCATCTTGATCCAGTGTGCCTGGGGACATTAGACTCCAGGGGCAAACTGAATCCACCTTCCGAGGCAACTATCTGCATTCTTCCATCAAACGTCATTCACAGACATCAAAAAGTCATTTTGGCACGCATTGTGAAACTTGGATAGGTTTCTGCTGTTTTTTGGATCATTGGTATGCCTGTAATTCTTGGAGTTTATGGCGTGGTATCTACTTGAGAAGAGCAAGACACCTATTTCTTTTCTTGCAAAGTACTATCTCACATAATATTTCACAATGGTTCATGTTTTGCAACTCTGCCCTGCCACTATTTTCATGGATTTTACACAAGCATCTGCCACTTGAAACAGTTCCTTAAAGCATGTCATCTTGTTGGAGGTTGAGGACTTCTGAACTGATGTCTCCCACATGGCGAGCATCAAACATCTTTGGATAAAACGCTGGCGCCAAGAGTCAGGCATTTTACTCCATTAGAGGTGCTACATAAATGCAAACTGTACTTCCTGGATAAATCTTGGACTTGAGACAGGCAAAATAATTATTACTCTGTCGCAAAGGATAAACTTGATCATTCATCCATGTTGGTAAACTCAGCAATGTTTAACCCATCCAGCTGATCAAACCCTACAGTTTATTGGTGAAGTGGCCTTCTCCATAAGTGCGGTAGGGTGGTCACGGTGGTGCAGCGGTAGAGTTGCTGCCTTACACCAAATGCAGTGCCAGCGACTCGGTTTCGATCCCGACCTCGGGTGCTGTCTGTACGGAGTTTGTACGTCCCCCCCGTGACCTGCGTGGGTTTTCTCCGAGATCTTCGGTTTCCTCCCACACGCCAAAGACGTGCAGGCTTGTTGTCTTGGTGAATCTAAATATTGTCCCTAGTGGGGGTAGGATGGTGGTAATGTGCAGGGATCGCTGGTCAGCACGGACCCGGTGGGCCGAACGGCCTGTGTCTGCCAAACTAAACCAAACTAAAAATGTTGTGCTGTCTTTGGGTACTTCATCTAGGATTTTAACATGCTGTTTGTCTCTGCCTCATTTTTATTTGGTCGACATGTTCTGAAAATTAGTTTTAAAATATACTTAAATCAAGTAAAGCACAAAGGCGGATTTTAACTGCTACAAATTCCTATAATTCGAATTAATTGTAAATACATCAAGCTAGAAATTACTGACATTGAGTTTAATGCTGATATTAATGGCGTGTGGCTAATGGTATTATTTGGAGTGCTGATAAACACAGGCTTCCTGTCCACTATTTTCTCGGTCAAAGGAAATTCTCGTGACTGCAGTCTGGTTTAGAGTGTTGCAGGGCTGGAGACATCTGTAAAAATAATTAAAGAAGCTGTTGCCAGGAGCAGAGCTCTTTCAGTGGGACTGCTCCATATTTCCAGAGTTGACAAGCCACCAGTCGTCACACAGTAGTGACGTTACTACCAGGGGCACACAAAAAGCTGGAGAAACTCAGCGGTTGCAGCAGCATCTAAGGAGCGAAGGAGATAGGCGACGTTTCGGGTCGAGACCCTTCTTCAGACCTTTCGGGTCGAGACCCTTCTTCAGACCTCTTCTTCATATCTCCTTCGCTCCTTAGATGCTGCTGCACCCGCTGAGTTTCTCCAGCTTTTTGTGTACCCTCGATTCTCCAGCATCTGCAGTTCCTTCTTTAACACGTTACTACCAGGGTTGCATTCTGTCACTTGCAGGCTTCGGTGGAAGGAGATCTCCCATGCATTCTTAGAAGTATTGTCCACATTTATATTCTGTGGGGATTGGATTCAATTCCCCCCTTCTGTTATCTGCAGAGGAGCAAGATATGTCTCAAGATGAGAGGAAGCTGGTAGGGCCACATAAACTGCTGCCTTACTGGGTTTAAAAAGGAAGTGGGCAGTATGGTGGCGCAGCGGTAGAGTTGCTGCCTTACAGAGCTTACAGCACTAGAGACCCGGGTTCGATCCCAACTACGGGTGATGTCTGTACGGAGTTTGTACGCTCTCCCCGTGACCTGCATGGGTTTTCTCCGAGATATTTGGTTTCCCCCCCACGCTCCAAAGACTTCAGATTTGTTCAGATTTGTAGGTTAATTATCTTGGTATTAATGTAAATTGTCCCTAGTGTGTGTAGGATGGTGTTAGTGTGTGGGGATCACTGGTCGATGCGGACTGTTTTCAGGCTGCATCTCTAAAACCACTAAAACCCAATGCTGTTGACTCCACCTCTGCTTCAGATCCTTTGTCGTTCAGCATCTTCCAAATCATTGCCAGGTCTAGTTTCTGCTCTCCTGGCTGGCCTCTCCTTTTCCACCGTCCATCAACATTTGCTTCTTCCAAACTCACAACTTCACACACGTACCATGTCCTGTCCATCTCTTACTGTCTGACCTGCACTGGCTCACAATTCAAACACACCTCATTCTCCTTGTTCACTGGTCCTTGCTCAGCCTCCCCTCTCCCTGATAAAAACAGAAAATGCTGGAAACACTCAGCTGTGCGAGCAACATCCATGGAAAGAGAAATCGAGTTAGCATTTCAAGTTGAAGAATCTTCATCAAAGTATTCCCTGTATTTTCTCTTTTTATTTAGATTTCAGGCATCTGTAGTTTGTTTTCTAATTTTCTATGCTCTGCCTATTTTTGTAACCTCTTCCAGGCCCAAAGGTTTTAATAATCTGAGTTCCTTCTGTCCTTGTCTCGGCTTAGCCACATTTCTCATCATTCCACCATTGATGGCCTTTAATCTGAAGTTTCTTCCTTAAACCTTCCCTTAATTCCTGCCAACCTCTGCTGTGTTCCTGAGCAGCAATACCAGCCATTACCTGGTGATGTTAACAAAGCATTACCAAAGAGGTGAGGACTTAAATCCCTGTCTCACGGTGCGAGTTGGCCCACGAGTGACCCCGTGTTTTCACTCATGGTGATCACGTAGCGGGAACGTCGGAACTTGCACGAGCAACTTATTGACTCGTGGAGCTAACGGCAGGTACTCGGGAAACTTGTTAACTCGTGAAAAAAATCAAACATGTTTGATTTTTTCCACGAGTCAAATTAAGTGTTTAAGTTAAAAATGGAAACATTTAAACTCGTTGCAATAACGTAGTGGCCCCGTGCGTTTACCTTAGTGTCTCGTGAGTCTACCGTGGGAACTTTCTTATAATCTGTTTGTTTGCTCGAGTAAAGACTGAATCAAAGATAGACACAAAGTGCTGGAGTAATTACATGTGGTTAAGTTACATGTGGCTCCGGGAGGTAAAGAGGCTTGAGAAATATAAATGCTGAAATACGCGCAGATCAACGCGGGGTATCCAGAGCTGAAAGTTGCAATGAAATGAGATTGAACAAGACGACTTTGACACAAAAAGCAGGAGTAACTCAGCGGGACAGGCGGCATCTCTGGAGAGAAGGAAAAATGCAATAAAAAAGTGAAACTATCGCCAGGGAAAATCGAGAACTTCTTGGCTCCCTTCGCCTCAGACCTAAACGCAGCGATCCCCCCTTCTCTGTGTTATGTGTGTCCACATGCATTAATTCCTGATATCAGAGAAAAAGGCGAATGTATTCCCCCCCTCGCCCCCCGAAAACAAACCTAATCCACGTTTCCCAAACACCAGTCCGAAGAAGGGTCTCAACCCGAAACGTCACCCATCCCTTCTCTCCAGAGATGCTGCCTGTCCCGCTGAGTTACTCCAGCTTTTTGTGTCTATTTTTCCCAAACACTCGTTAGAATCAAGAAGCCATCTCTTGGGCTTTATGTATGAGAACCATCTCCACTTTCAGGTTTTTTCTGGAGGGATTAAAACTAATTAAATGTGTGGAACAAACTAAAAATGCAAAACTGGAAATAAAATTAAGTTTGTCTAAATATCAAACGCGTATGCATTGCAATTTGCAGCGGAGACACTGGATAGAAAGTATTCAGTAGCGTGCACACCACACACACATATGTCCTACTTCCCGCTGTTAAGTTACTATTTGCTTTAAGTGTTTTTGTTTTATCTCTTCTTGTATTCCACCGACTCGCCAACTCCCCCCCAACCCCCCCAAAACTCGGGAACTTGGAATTCGCGAGAACTATTTTGTTTTGGTCTTAAAAAAGAACAACATTTTTAGTTAATCGGTCAAAGACTGTGGATTGGCGAGAGAATTAGATTCGAAATGCAGGGGGATGATATTTCGCGGAGTTACCCAGCAGTAGGCAACCCAGGAACCACGCAAAGTATATATACATACATGGACATGTATGTATATATATATATATATATATATATATATATATATATATATATATATGTGTGTGTGTGTGTGTGTGTGTATATATATATATATATATATATATATAATGTGAGAGAGAGAGAGAGTGAGAGAGAGTGAGAGAGTATATGTATAGAAACATAGAAAATAGGTGCAGGGGTAGGCCATTTGGCCATTCGAGCCTGCACCGCCATTCAATATGATCATGGCTGATCATCCAACTCAGTATCCTGTACCTGCGTTCTCACCATACCCCCTGATCCCTTTAGCCACAAGGGCCACATCTAACTCTCTCTTAAATATAGCCAATGAACTGGCCTCTGTGGCAGAGAATTCCACAGATTCACCACTCTCACAATTGCAATATATATATATATATATATATATATATATATATATATATATATATATATATATGTATTTGTAGTATAATATGTAAATACATATATATATTATATATATTGCAATTCCAACCCTGAAGCAATTGAGAGGCGATTTCTTGGGGCCGTGTAATTTAACGTGTGTCTTTGCTTTTAAAAGTGAAGCATTTAATTGTTTACGTTGCGCCGTGTTTCGTGTTGGGGAGAGTGCTGCTGTTACAATGCTTTCGATTCTATTCTGCCCTCCCCCTTCCACAGGAAAATGCCTAAATTTGTCTTTGTGCCCGCTCTCCTGGGAGCAATCCAAACCAGGGGAACAATGAACCCTCAGAGGCTTCGCGTTCCTTGCTCCTATATATGGACCTCGCTCGCTCGCAACTGTATGAGCTCTCGATCAACCAGGCATCGGCCAACACGGAGGCCTGATTACTGAAAACAAAGTCAACTTGTACCAGACCTCATCATCTTCCTTCCGCCCACCCATAACCACGGCACCACACTTTCAACAGAAACCTTAATATATAAAGAATATATTATGGGACATTGGATTGTCTGAAGAAGGGTCCCGAGCAGAAACGCCACGTGTGTGTGTGTGTGTGTGTGTGTGTGTGTGTGTGTGTGTGTGTGTGTGTGTGTGTGTGTGTGTGTGTGTGTGTGTGTGTGTGTGTGTGTGTGTGTGTGTGTGTCTGCTGTCGGGTCCCGGCGGCCGCTCAAAGTCAGTCACCCGAGCTGCTTCCTTCCTCGGAAGTGGCGGCCAGTTCTGCTGTCCGTGCCCGGAGCGCTGCGGCAGCCACCCAAGCTAATTCACTCCCCGGCCACAAGAAAACCATACAACAATTACAGCACGGAAACAGGCCATCTCAGCCCTTTTACTCCATGCCGAACACTTACTGTCACCTAGTCCCATCTACCTGCACTCAGACCGGAGCGTGGCAAGTGGGTTACTGACCCCAATCCCCTCCTTCACAACGCCAGACTCCCCAAATACTGTGAACTGAGCTCTCCCCCCACCCCGGGAAATACAGTATTTAAAAACATAAAGCACCAAGAAATGCACTTACCACGTTATTGGTTACTGGAGGGTGCGCATTTTCCCTTTGTAGGTCATATCAATAGATGCGGCCACGCTGTAACTCAAAGCCACAGGATGGAGATGTCTTCTTTAACATTGTTGCTTTATTAAAACATACCTTCATTCACGGTTGGCTCAAGAGTAACGGGAGAGGAACTTGGTAACTCGGGAGAGGAAGTTGGAACATCGCAGCAATGACATACCCGTGGGAACCCGGTTAAACACTTGAACATAAACTTGAAGTCTCGTACACACCCACGAGTCTTTCACTCGGGGTACCTCGTGGGTCAACTCGCACCGTGAGACAGGGCCATTAGAGACGACGCTGAGGCAATATCATGACGTCTTCTTTAGGAAGACCTCAGTTTATTTAAGGCAGGTTCGTTCTTGCCTAGAAGTTGGACATACGTTTCCCAGCAGCCATAACAAAAAAAAGCTTTCATATACCAGCTTTAATGTAGCAGAAGATCCCAAGTTGTTTGATGGGAACATTATTAAATGTCACCTGGATCTAGAACATGTTTGGAGTATCTTACAGGAGGCAAAAGAGACGGAAGGAATTTCAGAAAGGAATTCCAGAGTGGGGGATCTTGGAAACTGTAGGCAAGACCACCATTGATAAAACATTTAATGAATGAACAAGAGGAGCACAGGACTCCCAGATGCCAGAAACTCTTGACAACATAATGTAGAGAGGAAGGCCACAATGTAAAGACTTGGAAACAGGGCCAGAGTATTACTATTGAATTAATGTTTAACTAATAGGTGGATAAGCTCTGATGGGCCACAGGGCAATGAGTTAATCGTCTTTGATGGAGGCAAGTAATCTGAGCAGGCAAAACATTACTGAGGACCACTGTCCTTTCTGGAATCTAGGGAGATCTGAAGTCTAAGCTCTTCATGCAAAGATCTGATCCATTTCATTCAGAGGGGATTCTTAGTTTAAACCTAAATGGAGAGATTGAAAGAGCTCAACAGTCCAGAAAACTTCTCCCTGCCGTCACACTTCTCCTGTGTAGGACGAAACTGCAGAGGCTGGTTTACACCGAAGATAGACACAAAATTGGACTAACTCAGTGGGACAGGCAGCATCTCTGGAGAGAAGGAATGGGTGTTGTTTCGGGTTGAGATCCTTCTTCAGACCTTGACGAATTGCTTTAATGCAGGGATTAATTGTGGGTTGTTTTTCCCGGAAATTTTTCTGGGAATTATCCTTGTGGATAATTATCCTTCTGTGGGAGTTCCCTCAGCACATTGTGTTTTGCTGAAGATTCCAACATCAGCAGTACCTTGTGTGACCTGGGCCTTAAGTTGTCCTTTGAAGAAATTGGCAGGAAATGTAGTTGACTTCTATAGCCAAAGGGGGCTCCATGCTCTCATATATTAAAATACAGTCACGTGGTCTTATGTGTAATGTTATTGGTAACTGAAGGGATTCCATATTATAATTTATTTAAACACAGAAACCATTCAGTGGGTGAACATATAATAATACAGGCAGTGGCATTGCTCCAAGGATTGTGGTTTACCACTGCAATTGACTCCAGTTGAGTGCATTGCCTGTGTGTTTCAGAATCCTATCAGATACCCAGTAATTTCTCAGAAGCTCACACACTGCCACTGTCTGCAGCTGCACAAGTGTTTTGCTTTAGCTGCAGAAATCACTAATATAAAAAGTGCTCTGTTGGTATAAAGATTTTTACTCTGCGGTGGTGAGATGTGATAGATATGGGTCTGCAGGAAAAAGAGAGCATTGTAAATATTTATCTACCTTGGAAAATCATGCTTGTGGCTCACGGCTGATAAAGCATTTTGTTGGATTCTACCTGTTAAACTGAAACTGGAACTGAAACTGTTCATTTACGAAGAGAGTCTGAAGAAGGGTCTCGACCCGAAACGTCACCTATTTCCTTCGCTCCATAGATGCTGCCTCACCCGCTGAGTTCTCCAGCAGTTTTGTCTACCTTCGATTTTTCCAGCATCTGCAGTTCTTTCGTAAACTCAACGGTCTCGCCCCGAGACGTCACCCATTCCTTCTCTCCAGAGATGCTTGCAGTTGAGCTACTCCAGCACTTTTATCTATCTTCGGTTTAAACCAGCATCTGCAGTTCTTGCATAAGAAAGAACTGCACATGCTGGTGTAAATCGAAGGTAGAAACAAAATGCTGGATAGTCTGAAGAAGGGTCTCGCCCAGAAACGTCACCCATTCCTTTTCTCCAGAGATGCTGCCTGTCCCATTGAGTTGCTCCAACATTTTGTGTCTATCTGAAGTTCTTTCCTGGACAAGATAATTTTTAAAAAAAAAGGATAATGTGCTTTTAAATCCCGTAATAAGAATTGCTGCAGAAGCAAAGGGTCTATGTCCCACCAGTTGTGACAATCCTTCAATTTCACAAGGTCGTCCTGGACTAGGCCAAAATAACACAGAATATAGACTCAAAATGCTGGAGCAACTCAGACAGGCAGCATCTCTGGAGAGAAGGAATGGGTAACATTTCAGGATGAGACCCTTCTTCAGACTGAGTCAAGGGAGAGGGAGACAAAGAGATAAAGAAGTGTGAGGTGTGTAGACGAGCTCAAGGAAATGAAAATCTATGAAAATGTAGAACAGATCATTGTTAGTTAGGAGAAGGTGACAACGAAGTCTGAAGAAGGGTCTCAACCCAAAATGTCTCCCATTCTTTCTATCCAGAGCTGCTGCCTAGCCCGCAGTGTTATTCCAGCATTTTGTGTCTATCTTTGGTGTAAACTAGCATCTGCAATTCCTTCCTACATGTGACTATGAAGCAGACAGAGATAAAATTTAATCAGGGGATGGTCAGACTGGTCGGAGAACTAGGAAGGGGAGGGACGGAGAGAGAGGGAAAGCAAGAGTACTTGTGCTGTCAGTGACTCCAGGGCCTAATGTGAAAGTAAATCAGTTGGTTTGCCTCAATGGTAGCGTTCTCATTGATGAAACAAGTCACAGGGTCAAGCCCCATGGCAATGCTGAAGGCATGATCTAGCCGGGCACATCAGTGTCCAGCAATTAATCATTCCTGTAGGTAGACAAAAGTGCTGGAGAAACTCAGCGGGTGCGGCAGCATCCATCGAGCGAAGGAAATAGGCAATGTTTCGGGCCAAAACCCTTCTTCAGACTTTGCCCTAAACGTTGCCTATTTCCTTCGCTCCATAGATGCTGCTGCACCCGCTGAGTTTCTCCAGCACTCTTGTCTACCTTCGGTTTTCCAGCATCTGCAGTTCCTTCTTAATCAATCCTGTACCTCCTTGTACAATTCCTGCTGCCTTTAATATCTTCCAATGGCTTTCTGGCTCCATCTGAATGGAATATTGTTGGTTGGGGCATACGATTAATCAGAGGTAGATTTATAACACTGGATTTGATCATCTGGAAATGCAATCTAACATTCCATTCCCCATGTTTAAAGAAACCTATTATTGCCAAGTAATGTTTAAACATTGGCCTCTATTGTTTTCCAACATTAACGTTGTAACTTTGTCACTAGATTGGTGAATTTATTACACAGCACAGAGGCAGAATCTGATTACAATTATAGAACAGGCCAAACTGTTCAAAATCTATCAGCGGCACCTGAACTGATTGCAGCATGCAAAGAAACTGCTAAACTACGTCACAATGTTCCAAACTAATAGATCAATTAATAGTTGCCATTGAAAACTGCTTTCTTGCCAAATTAAAGTAACTTTCAAGTCTTCTTGATCTTTGCATCTTTTTGGCTTTTTGTTTGCCATCATTTAACATTTTGTAAAAACTATATCAACTAACAAAGTTTGCAGTTTCAGTTTAGTTTATTGTCATGTGTACTGATGTATAGTGAAAAGCTTTTGGTGCGTCCTATCCAGTCAGCGGAAAGACAATACATGATTACAATCGAGCCATTTACAGTGTACACAATAAGGGAATAACGCTTAGTGCAAGGTAAAGCCAGCAGTCCGATCAGCATAGACACAAAATGCTGGAGTAACCCTGTGGGACAGGCAGCATCTCTGGAGAGAAGGAATGGGTGACGTTTCGGGTCAAGACCCTTCTTCCGATGAAAGTCCGATCAAGGATAGTCCGAGGGTCTGAGCCTTAGTGAAGATTTAAGTGTGTGGAGTGATTGTAATATGAGATTGTAAATCCGCTTCTGTGGCTAACACGTGTGGTTCCTTTGTTTCATTAGACTGAGTCCTGTTGATATACAGACCATCCATGGGTTATGGTAGGGTTCTGTTCCTGTGGACGGTTCATAATCCAAACAAGTCAGAACAAGTTCGCACGTCAGAAAGTTGGCAGCAAACCAAGTTCTCCTTCAGCAGGAGTTACCTGCAGCTCAATGGCAGACAGCAAATCCAGCCCATCAGCCTCTCAAATGCTCACTTGTCTGTACATAAGTCATGAGCTGGGGAAGACCTGCAGTTTGTATTTGCAGTGAGTCACACTGACATGACACATCTGAGCTCCAGTGTTCAGTGAAGTGAATAAATTGCAACAGTACTGGATTCAGGGAGCAGTGGTGAAAGTGCAGGTGGGAGTCAGCTCAGCGGAGAGAGGGCTGGCATGTTAACCGGATGGCTGAAAAACATCCAACAAGTTTTAGGCCTTCTTTCGTCTGAAGCTGTGGAAAGCGAAGGGAAAAGTAAGACTTACTTTACCTGGTATTTCTAAATTTTCACTGAAAGGCACTGATCGATGAGCCTGGGTCGACAGAGCCAGCGGCTGGAGCCTGTGCCGAACTGAGCCGGAGGAGGGCCCGGCGTGGGGGAACTGCCGTGGGGAGGGGAGGGAGGAGAGAGCATACGTGGACCTGAAGCGAGGGGAACTGCTGTGATGGGGGGGGGGGGATCTGCCGTGAAGGGGGGGGGGGGGGAACAGAGGAGGACCAGGCATTGGATACTTTTGTAATGTTGTCATTGCCCCTTATGTGGCGACTATTTGCATACCTTGCGCGTTCAAGCAAAGAATTTCACTGTGACCTGTCACATATGACAATGAAGTTTACAATTCAATAGGGTTGAGTTCCATCGACGCTGCGAGCTTTGCGGAACGTGACCCACACATCTTGTTATGCAGGAAGAAAGTAAGGGAACAAATGTGTGACAACAAGCCCCCTCGTGTGTTAACATGCCATTCAATGACTCGGTGGCAATCAGCAGTGGCAACGTTTTTGCACTCCTCGCAAACCGCTGTGACCAGTTCTAATGGCGTTACAATAACTCATCACATTGGCTGTGAAGAAGCTATTGTAGCATAGCACCAGCATTAAACTGAGATCTGTGCGATGTCATAACACTCTGAGATAGCTCGATGCAATGTCATGGGAATATTTAATGGTGTGAAACACACTTGCAGATCGGAAGTAGCAACCGAGTTATTTTATCTTTGCTATAGTTTTTATTCCTTTGTCAGAAACAATGATCTGATTATGAAAAATAAGAGTGGATTTGCACTGTTGTGGGGTCTATAGACTCAACCACAGAATCCTTTGGGGTGAGATCCTAAATCAATGTGAGTTTCCCCGTCTACGGAACTTTTGCAGATTTGGAATCGATTTTTAGGATAAAACTTGTGAAAGTGCTACTGCTGTTGGTAGCCAATAGATCTCCATGTTTGTGAATGGAGCAACTACAATGCAGGAAATGCAGGGAAATTGAATTTATTGTTTTGGAATTGCAGGATATCCTTTCTGCAAACCATTCATACACCAGGAATACAATGAGGAAGATTTCAATCCAGAAGCAACCATTTACAGTAAGATTATTTAAACAAAATAAATGATTGAAGTTCACGGATCCCAAGAAGTCTCCTCGCACCCAGTTGCACTTTAACTGATTTGCCACACCTGCCCCAACTGCTCGTCACAAATTCCAGTTTCAATTTACCTCTGTAACTCTTGACATGTGTTTAGCTCAAAATAATTTCACGATATTGGTATTGAATATTTCATGTTCATTTTTACGTACATCAACACCATTCAGCTGCTGTTGAGATATTTAATGCCCCTCAAGCCTTAAATGTTCAAGAAACATAGAATCATAGAAAATAGATGCAGGAGTAGGCCATTCGGCCCTTCACGCCAGCACCGCCATTCAGTTCGATCAGTGCCCCGTTCCGGCTTTTTCCCCATATCCCTTGATTCCCTTAGTCCTAAGAGCTAAATCTATCTCTTGAAAAAGCAGGTGTCCTCCATTCATAGTTGTGTAAACGTCTGCTAATCCAAAACCATGCTGCCCCATACTTCATATCGAAGGAGCTTCCTGTCACAGCGAAGCTCGGTGACCAACATCACTTTCCATTGTCCCAGCATCTTAGATTTTACGTTCCTATGTTAGACTTAAATCCTTCCATGGTCTTGGGGAGGGTTTCTTCTCCATTCCGACTGTCATCTGAACTTGATATTCTTCCAACTCAGTTCAGTCCTCTTCAGGATCTGGTCAATTATATGAAAGTACACTTCAAATCCACTTCATCCCAAAATATTTTGCCTCCAATCAACCACCCATCCACTTTGTTCTGCGCTCCTGTGTGTCCATCGCAAGTTTCAGATACAGCATTTCTACAAGAGAAGTGAAGCCAAGGTTGGTCCTCATTGTATTCTGAGCTGTCTCCCAGGAGGATTTCAACAAGACTAAAGACCATTTGGAAAGAGGTAAGGCGAGGCAGGACTGAGCATGCCTATTCATGTTGGGTATAAGTCCAACGCGTAAAGCCAGCATATTCTGGCCTCTTTTCATCAGGGAAGCAGGAGTGGTCACTAAACCCAATCCCTGTTCCTCAGTAACAGGAAAACGGTTTAGATTTAGGTCTAGTTTTACTCTTGTCTTGTATTTCCAGGTACAGTGAAAAGCTTTGTTTTGCATGCTGTTCAAACAGATCAGATAATACCATACATAAATACACTCAAGACAAACTCAAGTTCAATAGATAGAGCAAAGGGCAAGATACGCAGTGCAGAATAGTTCTCAGCATTGTGGTGTACTAGACAAAGTCCAGCGTCCGCAATGATGGAGAGGTGAATGAGATAGTACCCCCAGCTTATAGAAACATGATAACAAAGGGGATAAAGCTGTTCCTGAGTCTGGTGGTGTGTGCTTTCAAGCTTCTGTGGATCGACACAAAATGCTGGAGTAACTCAGCAGGACAGGCAGCATCTCTAGAGAGAAGGAATGGGTGATATTTCAGGTTGAGACCTTCTTCAGACTGAAGATTAGCTTCTGCACCTGGTGCCAGATGGAAGCAGGGAGAAGAAGGAATGGTAGACATAAAATGCTGGAGTAACTCAGCAGGACAGGCAGCATCTCTGGAGAGAAGGGATGGGTGGTTTCGGGTCGAGACCCTTCTTCAGAGAAAGCAGGAATGACCAGGGTGGGACAAGGCTTTGATTATGCTGGCATCTATGAAACGTAGATGGAGTCAATGGTGAGGAGTCTGGTCTGTGTGAGGGACTGGGTTACATCTGCATCAAAAGGTCCATGGGATCAGGATGTGAGTACCCACTTCATCGAGTAATCTTGAATGTGACTCCACTGAAAAGAAAGGACATTATAGACCAGTTAGGGTGTGTACTTGAGGAGTTTAGAAGGATGAGGGGGGTGAGTTTTTATTGAGGCCTACCGGGTAATAAAAGGCCTAGATTGAGTGGACGTGGAAAGGACATTTCCTGTAATGGGAGAGTCCAGAACCAGAGGGCACAGTCTTTAGAATTAAGGTACATACCTATAGAATCGTGATGAGGAGGCATATCTTTAGCCAGAGGTTGGTGAATCTTTGGAATTAATTGCCACAGATGGCTGTGAAAGCCAAGACATTGGGTATTTTTAAGGCAGAGATTGATATGTTCTTTATTTTGGAGATTTTTCGGATTTTTCAGGGATAGGGCACAGAAACAGGCCCTTCGGCCCACCAAGTCTACGCCGACCAACGCTAACACTATACTACACACTAGGGACATTTTACAACTTTCCAAAGCCACTTGACTTACAAACCTGTATATCTTTGGAGTGTGGGAAGAATCAGGAGCGCCCGGAGAAAACCCACGCGGTCACAGGGAGAACATGCAGAGAGCACCCGTACAACCTTGGTCTCTGGCGCTGTTTACCATTGCACCACTGTTCCGTCCCTTTTAGGAAGTGCTTCAAAGGTTATGGGGAGAAAGCAAGAGAATAGGGTTGAGAGGGAAAGATAGATCAGCCACGATGGGATGGTGGTATGGACCCGATGGGCTAAATGGCCTAAATCTGCTCCTATGTCTTTTGGTCTTTTGGAATGCATTGTATTCTAAAATCGTGCACTAATCCGTATTTACTGGAGCTCTAAACCTGACTCTTTCGACTTCAACTCCAAGGCCACATTCACCACCAACATTCACCACCAACATTCACCAGCCTAAATTTAAATTGCAGAATAACAAAGATGTTTTTTCTGGCAAATGTGTATCACAGTATTTATGAGATTAAACCATTGTTTCCTTAAGGCTTTATTTTTTAAATTCATTGTTTCCCTGTAGATATCTGCTATTTAGTCAGCGGATCACAGCGTACCCCTGCTGATAACATTTGAGGATTAATATCTGGCCTACAGTGCAACAGTGAGAGTATGATGATATCAATCTGCGATCGCAATCTTCAGGAATACAGTGCATCCCAATGAGCAAAGTATTCATTCCACACTGCCATAATATCAAAACAGCCAAGGAAATTAAATAATCTTTTTTGTTTATGAAGGAACTGCAGATGCTGGAAAATCGAAGGTAGACAAAAGTGCTGGAGAAACTCAGCGGGTGCAGCAGTATCTATGGAGCGAAGGAAATAGGCAACGTTTTGGGCCGAAACCCTTCTTCAGACTGATGACTGACACTGATGCTGCCTGTCCTGCTGAGTTACTGCAGCATTTTATGTCTACCATTCCTTCTTCTCCCTGCTTCCATCTGGCACCAGGTACAGAAGTTAATCTTCAGTCTGAAGAAGGTCTCAACCTGAAATATCATCCATTCGTTCTCTCTAGATGTTCCGCTGAGTTACTCCGGCATTTTGTGTCTATCTACAGATGCTTGAAAGCATGCACAAAGATAAATAATCTTTGCAGTTATGGTAGCGGTGAAGCCAACTACTGCTTTCCAGCAATGCTGTGTGGCTTCATGTCATCAGTTCCTTAACCATTCCTAGAGACGTTTGAACTGTGACCTAAAGCAGCGAGGTGGCACTCCCCATTCATTGCGATTGTTTGTTCTTGCATACATGAACTATACCATTTCCCTATCCCTCCACTGCCCTGCCCCCACTACTTTTTTAGAGACCTGTGGTTTAATAGATATAACCAGCACTGCAGTAGCTTCATCCCCACATTAACCTGGACTCTGCATGCATGGTCCCTATTCTAAATGTATGGCTCCATTGCAACTGAATCTGATCGTTATATCAACATGTGTGTCATCCAGCATTGGTCACTGCATAATAAACAGAAATTAGAATCAGGAATTCTTGCACACTCTCCCTGCACATCAAAGGGGAACTGAAACCAATTATATGCTCAGTACTTTGCTATGAAATATATTTACCCACTTAGCAGAAACACTGAGGGTAGTAATTTAACAGCGGAGGCATTGCCTGCTGATCTCTTGCTTTGCAGATCTACACCAAAACCAGTTGCTAAACAAAGCTAAGTTGCACAGGAAATGAGATCAAACTGGGAATGCAAAGCTTTTTTTAAATATTGATCTCAGTTATCTTATCCTATCTTTCCGCTTCAGTTTACAAACCCTCATTTAAATCAGCATAGATGATAAATCCTTGAGGTTGTAAGCCGTCTTAGCATTCGTACTAAATGAGTAGGGCAATGTGCAGGGTAGTTTTAGCTCCTTGGCTAAGGTGCTACGTTCAATTCCAAATGTAATTGGGATAATATAAATACATTATAATCTCAATTTACAGCATAACAATATAGAGTTTAAAAAGTAAAGAGAACATTAAATCAGAATT
Organism: Okamejei kenojei; assembly: GCA_035221665.1. Lineage (NCBI taxonomy): Eukaryota > Metazoa > Chordata > Chondrichthyes > Rajiformes > Rajidae > Okamejei > Okamejei kenojei. The sequence goes on from CM069155.1 coordinate 7,984,481, forward strand.
GAAGATATAAATGACAACTTTGATGGAAGTCCTAAAAGCTTACAATGTATAAGGTATGTGGCAAGAGGGAGTTGAACTCAACTGATGAGGAGGAAAACCTGGAATGAAATGAGAGGTCATTCAGGAACCATGATTGCTACGTGCAAGGGCGAAGATGCATACCAGGTCAAATTTCTTGTGCAATTTTTTTGGCAAAGGTGTGGAATATTTTCCTTCCTATTGGTTAAATGACAGGCAGCCAGAGGAATAATCATTTGCATGAGGAGGATTATATATCTTTCTGAAGAGAGAACTGCTCCTTGTATTCCTCACAGTAATAAGGGGATGCTCTCATATTGCAGAGAAGATGAAAGTGTCAAATATTTAGTTGCCTTCTGCTGTTGCTTCGATATCTTTGTGTTAAATAACCACTGATTGAATACATTTTCTTTCTAGATTATTCTTAAGATCCAATCCAACTTCTGGTTTTCTTTCCTTAAGTTCTGAAAGCTGATTATGATTTAATGGCATTAAATGGTCTAATTAATTCCCCCCTCCCCTCAAGCCGGCAGTCAGTAGTAAATGTCACAACACTGTCTTGCCTGCCCTTCCTTGAGTAATGAGCCCAAATCAAACTGCGTTGCAAGCCACAGGAAGTAGCTGGCAGTTGGTAGGAAACCCACAACAGGAATTTGAAAATAAACTCTGAGAGAAACTAACTATCTTGCAGAAAGATAGAGTGGAAAAAAAAAAGTCAATCAACACTCAGATAAGAGAACACTTATTTTCATACAATTCAGCGTGCTTGGTCAGTAAAATGTTATGTGTAAGAAGGAACTGCAGATGCTGGTTTAAACCGAAGATAGACACAAAAAGCTGGAGTAACTCAGCGGGCCAGGCAGCATCTCTGGAGAGAAGGAAAGGGCGATGTTTCGGGTCGAGACCCTTCTTCAGTCACTTCCTGTAAACATTACATTTTCCTGCAAATGATTTAATTCTCTCTGCAATACATGCGTTTTTATTTCCTAATTAAAATTCTTGCTATTTGGTTATTCTCTTGTTATTTGTCTGTGTGGAGCTGCGAGCCTCGGTAAGACGGGAGAGTGAGCCAGACTGCATTAAACAGAGTATAATTGCTGTAGCACTGTGATCAGCTGACAACTGGCAGCAGCCCATACACTTTTGTTTTCATACCTGCAAGCAGTTCGAGTGTAACTGTGACAATGAGCAACTGGAGATGTCCACGGTTGGCCATGTTTATTCACTGGATTTATATATTTGCTCACGCAAGCATACATTAATTCATACTTTGCCCATAAAAATATGATGGTGTACACTCCAGAATGACTCCCCCTGTGAAACTTTACGCCCATATCCAGTTCTAATTGCTATCAGGGCTGTCACTGAAGTTACATACCAGCTAATCAAAGCAGTATAGACTGTTGTAAAGGAAAGTGTATCTTACTCACCACACGTCTAATCAGGTTTATTCACAGAATAAATATAACAGTTACTCTGCTTGCCGACTGCTACCATATTGCACTGGTAGTGGTGGAGTTATAAATACTATACTCTAATCTTACAATTTTACACCCAAAATCTCCAGATAAGCATATTTCTTGACCCATAATCCCCAACTAAGCAGTGTATTAAAATGCAGCCTTGTAAACCTCATTAAAGTTCTGAATTTTAAACGCTCCCTAATGTCATAACATTTACACATTATGGAAATGCATCAAAGTTTATTTGCACGGGATGTTGGATGTTTGACATTTAAAAATATGGATTGGGGGCCAGCATTGCTCTGAGCAATTGGGCTGCAGAACGGCTTGCACGAGTACTTATAATGCAGCACAATATGTGGAGGAAGGTGGATATCCTACCTGTTGACCTTCTAGGCGGGTAGCTACAGTAAAACTCTTCCCAGCAGAGACAGCAGCAGGCGCTCCCAGTGCAACATGGTCTACAGCCTCTGTCCATAGTTCACCATGGTCCATGTTGGAGTCATACAGCACTGAAACAGGTCCTTCGGCCCAACTTACCCACGCCGTCCAAAGTGCCCCATCTACGCTAGTTCTACTTGCCCGTTTTTGGCTCACATCCCTCTAAATCTTTCCTATCCATGTACCTGTCCATATTCTTATAACTATAAAACTCTGATCTGGGGGGGGGGGGGGGGGGGGGAGGGTGTGTTTATGTGTGTGTTTGTGTGTGTGTTTGTGTGTGTGTGTGTGTGTGTGTGTGTGTGTGTGTGTGTGTGTGTGTGTGTGTGTGTGTGTGTGTGTGTGCGCGTGTGCCCGTGTGTGTTCACATCACCTCGAAAAAACGACTCGCGAATGGGAAGATTTTTACATATTCCTGTAGAGCTTTATCCCGTGGAGTCCAGAAGTGTGTTACCTGAAAAATTTCCTCCTCTCCTCTCTCTCCTCCCCTCTCTCTCCCCCCCTCCACTCCTCCCTCTCCCCCCCCCTCTCTCTCCCCCTCTCTCTCTCCCTCCCCTCTCGCTCTCCCATCTTCCCTCTCCTCTCTCCCACCCCCCCTCTTACACCCTCTCGCCCAACTCCTATCTCTCCCCCCTCCTCTCTCCCCCCAACTCCCCCTCCCCCCACCCTCCTCCACCCACCTGCCCCACCCTCCCTCCACCTTACCCTATCCCCCCTTCCCCTCCCATCTCCCCCACCCCCTTATAGTAACCTGCCTCAAATACCTCCTCTGGCAGCTTGTTTCATACAATCACCACCTTCTATGTGAAAAACAATGCACTTTAGGTTCCTATTAAATCTTTCCCCTCTCACCTTAAAACTATGACCTCTGGTTCTTGATCCCCTTACTCTGGGTCTAAGATGCTGTCCATTCACCCTATCTATTCCTCTCGTGATCGTATACACCTCTATAAGGTCACACCTCATCCTCCTATGCTCCACGGAATAAAGTCCTAGCCTGCCTACCCTCTCCCTGCAGATCAGACTGTCAAGTCATGGCAACATGAGTCTTCTCCGTACTCTTAAGGATCTCTGCAATGTCATAAAAGGACGATGGATAGGAGGAATGACATCACGTTGCAAGAGTCTGGTGCAGAGATGACATCAGGGTTGCCTGGGAGACACATGGCAGCAAATGATTTGTGGAGTTTTCCATGTTACACAGAATGATATTTATCATGCTTCAACTCATGGCAAAAGCAATATCCAATTGCATAAAGCTGAAACCGTGAGCATTATTTCATACTCCTATTGCATTGCCATAGAATGTCAAAACACTGGACAAAACAATGTAGACCATTAACGTCATTAGGTCATGATAGGAGCAGAATTAGACCATTCAACCCATCAAGTCTACTTTGCCATTCAATCATGGCTAATCTATCTCTCCCTCCTAACCCCATTTTCCTGCCTTCTCCCAATAAGCTCTGACACTGGTACCAGTCGAAAACTGCAGGTTAAAATCCCTCAGCTGCACTTTGTTGAATAGATAAGCAACAAATGATAATAATCTTTGGCAGAATCCCACCCAGTTCAGTTCCAGTTCAGTTTAGTGAAAAGCTTTTGTTGCATGCTAACCAGTCTGCGGAAAGACAATACATGTTTACAATCGAGCCATTTACAGTGTATAGATACAGGGTAAGGGAATAACATTTAGTGCAAGGTAAAGCCAGTAAAGTCCAATCAAAGCCAAGGAAATTAAATAATCTGTGCAGTGCTCTGAAGCCAACTATTGCTTTCCAGCAGTCTGAAGAAGGGTCTCGACCCGAAACGTCACCTATCTCCTTCGCTCCTTAGATGCTGCTGCACCCGCTGAGTTTCTCCAGCTTTTTGTGTACCCCCTATTGCTTTCCAGCGATGCTCTGTAGTTTGTGGACCAAATTTAAATGTTTCATATTCCAAGGGTCACCAATGAGGTAGATAGTAGTTCAAGACTGTTCCCTAGTTGTGGTAGGATGATTCAGTTGCATGATAACAGCTGGGAGGAAACTGTCCCCAGATTCTGAATGTGTAAATGCAGCTAAAAACTGCTGGAAATATGTCAACAATATGAGTTTATAAGAGAGCCTGTAATACATTAGGTTATGTTAATCTAATGTATTAGTGTTCTAAAACGGAATGCTTTTAAAACATGTTCGCGGGGGTGTTTTAAGCTAACCTGGTAAGATTGCAAGCAGATACTATCATTTTACTTCTAATCCCATCTACTGCATCCGTTGTTCGAAGTGTGGACTCTTATACATCGGCGAGACCAAACGTAGACTGGGCGATAGTTTGGCTGAACACCTTTGCTCAGTCCGCCTGATCTCCCGGTTGCCAAACACTTTAATTCCCCTTCCCATTCCCACACAGACCTTTCTGTCCTAGGCCTCCTCCATTGTCAGAGTGAAGCTAAACGCAAATTGAAGGAACAGCATCTCATAATTCGCTTGGGCAGCTTACAACCCAGTGGTATGATTTTGATTTCTCGAACTTCAAGTAATGCTTGCATCTCTTTTATCTCCATCCGTCCCCCATCCATTGTCCAATCTTCAGTCATCTTGTTGTGTCTCACTGTTTGTAACTTGTTTTCACCTAGCCCACACCTAACAATGGCCTGTTTCCTTTATCATCATTACTTTTAGCATATCTTTAATACATTTGTTCGATATCTCTCCACATCACCGTCTGTATCTCTCGTTTCCCTTTCCCCTGACTCTCAGTCTGAAGAAATGTCACCTATTCCTTTTCTCCAGAGATGATGTCTGGCACCCGCTGAGTTACTCCAGCTTCTTGTGTCTATCTTGAGTTTAAACCAGCATCTGCAGTTCCTTCCTGCACTTCTGCTTTCCAGAGTAGCAGTGTATGCAATTGCTTTCAACGGACTCAAACTTTGAAAACGGTGCATGTAACAAGAACACCGCATGGCTGAGATTGTAAAGTAGAAAAGTGTGGAAGTTGTTGTTAAGATTAATTTGTGTATCACTTGTGTATATATTTTGTGCTTCAGTAAGATTTAGTGCTGCGAATAAACATGAAGCCACAGATTACATTAATAACAATGATCTTTCTCTTGCCTTCAATAATGTCTGTTGTTCCTGTTGCAGAGGAAACAAACCGTGTTTGTGCTGTATATGGCAAACTGTGGTCATGTATATATAAAAAAAAGTTTCCAATTACCAGAATAGCTTGCTGGCACTATGCATATTGTTCGTGAAACATACAGTTGTGATAACATCTGTGAATTCACAGACGTGGCTTGCAGGAAGTTTACTTCACTGTTCCACATTTTTGTGGTAAAATATAGAACAGCTTTTCAAGTGTGAGTGCTTCTTCAGAAGCTATTAATATTTTCTACCCTTTTTATTGAAGCATAGAGGGCGGCATGGTGGCGCAGGGGTAGAGTTGCTGCCTTACAGCACTTGCAGTTCCAGAAACGCGGGTTCAATCCCGATTGTGGGTGCTATCTGTATGGAGTTTGTATATTCTCCCCGTGACTTGCGTGGGTTTTCTCCGAGATCTTCGGTTTCGTCCCTCACACCAAAGACGCACAGGTTTGCAGGTTATTTGGCTTGGGAATAAATGTAAATTGTCCCTAGTGTTTGTTTGGGATAGTGTTAGTGTGCAGGGATCGCTGGTCGGCGCTGACTCTGTGGGCCGAAGGGCCTGTTTCCACGCTGTATCTCTAAACTAGACAGATGTTGTCTATTTACTCTGTGTGAACTTTGGTGTGTGGGCCATGGGTTTGATTCAACAACCCTCGCCATGTTTCACCAGTACTCCAATAGATGGCATTGTGCTGGAGTTTAAATGTCAGTGGTACCATCTTCTGTCATTCTAATTGGTCCAGGAAGCCCATCCCGCTGAATTATTCCAACACTGTGTCCACGTTAGGAGTAGGGTTGGAGATGTGTTTGCTCTTGGTGGTGTGTGTGGTTGCACTTGTCACTGGAGAACCCGAACGATAGCAGCAGTTGATGGGAGATGAAAGCAAACGCACAGAGATTAAATCTTAAAGAGAAGATAGACACAAAAAACTGGAGTAACTCAACGGGACAGGCAGCATCTCTGGAGAGAGGGAATGGGTGATGTTTCGGGTCGAGATCCTTCTTCAGAGAGACTGACCTAGCAGAAGGTCAGCATCTCTGGTCCCATAGTCTTAGACTCAGTAATGCTGGTTCCTCTTTAAGTAACCTAGATGGAGATCACCGCACATATATGGTAGTCTGCTGTGTGGATGTACATGCACTGGGGACGAGGAACAAGATATGGAAACTACATAGAAAAGGACTCAATTGCATTGAGTGATCATGCTTTAGATTAAATTCCTCATGTAATGTTTAAAACTATTGTAATATGTGGAAGAATCTCCAGCCCAGCAGCTGCTGATTTAATTGGGAACCTATTGCCCTCTGATTATGCAATCCAGACACCAGGTTCCCGAGAAACACTGAAAACACTTGCTAGCAAACGGTTTCATGCGATTGTTGAACTTAGAACATAAATTTTGTTCGAGTATGGAATTTATAACACTTTCCATGTGTTTTTTTTAATTCATTATCTGGAACTGGGTGTCACTGGAAAAGTCGGCATTTCTTGCTCATGTGTGATTGCCTTTGAGCGGGTGGCGGGGAGTTGCTTTCTTCACTCATTGCAGTGCTCCAGATGGTGGTATTTCTACATTCTACTGCTCAGTCAGCCTAGGCCTATCTGATCTCCTGGTTGCCAAACACTTTAACTCCCCCTCCCCCTCCCATTCCCACACTGACCTTTCTGTCCTGGGCCTCCTCCACTGTCAGGGTGAGGCCCAGCACAAATTGGAGGAACAGCACCTCATATTTCACTTGGGTAGCTTACAACCCAGCGGTATGAACATTAACTTCTCTAATTTCAAGTAACCCTTGCTTCCCCTCTCTTTCCATCCCACCCCCTGCCTAGTTCTCTGACCAGTTTGACTGTCCTCCTGATTAAATTTCATCTTTGTATGCCTTACTGTCACCTTCCCCTAGCTAACTATGACGTATTCTACATTGTCCTTGATCTTTGACCCCTTTGATCTCTTATTTTCGCACCTTACCCTTCTATATCTCCATGTCTCCCGCTTCCCTAACTCTCAGTCCGAAGAAGTGTCTCGACCCGAAATGTCACCCATTCCTTCCATCCAGAGATGCTGCCTGTGCCGCAGAGTTGCACCAGCATTTTGTGTCTATCTTCGGTGTAAACCAATATCTGCAGTCCCTTCCTACACAGTAGGCATTCCTACAGTGCTGTTGGGCAGGAAGTTCTAGGAATTTTATTGGTGAATATTTCTATGTCCAGGTAATGTATAATAGGGTGTTTAAGAAGGAACTGCAGATGCTGGAAAATCGAAGGTAGACAAAAGTGCTGGAGAAACTCAGTGGGTGCAGCAGCATCTATGGAGCGAAGGAAATAGGCAATGTTTTGGCCCTAATAGTTACCTATTTCCTTCGCTCCATAGATGCTGCTGCACCCACTGAGATTCTCCAGCACCATGTATAATAGGGAGGTGGGTTACAGGTGATGGACTACTGACCTCACGTCCTACTATTCCTTCCTTCCCTTATTTTCCTTTCAGTTATTTAATTGTAGAGTTCATTTGAAAGTCTTGGTTTGTCCTTGGCTCTGGACCGTGGGTGCAGTGAGTTTGCAGTCTGAGCAGGTGCAGAGTTATTTCCCAGGATGTATCAATCTGTCAGGCCTCCTGTTTTCCATTCTTGTTTTCCATTTCTTGCAATATTTTTTAAAAGTCAAGTAATTTCAAAAGGATTGATTTCAAACGATCTTTTGAAAGATCCTTTGCTTACAGTATGGCTTGTGGGTGCATCCTAGAACTGTTAGGAACTGACATTGAGTGCCAGTGTTGTCTACACCCCAATGATGAGTTTAAATGAACAGAGTGCACAGTTTGTGTGGGAAGGAACTGCAGATGCTGGTTTAAACCGGAGATAGACACCAAAAGCTGGAGTAACTCAGCGGGTCAGAGGGCATCTCTGCAGAAAAGGAATAGGTGACATTTCGAGTCTTCTTTAGACTGAGAGTCGGGGAAAGGGAAATGAGAGATATAGACAGTGATATGGAGAGATAAAGAACAAATGAATTAAAGATATGCAAAAAAGTAACGATGAAAAAGGGAACGGGCCATTGTTCATTGTGGCTTAGGTGAAAACGAGTTACAGACAATAAGACTCAACAAGACGGCTTTGAAGCTAGTACGACGACGGGTGGGGAAGGGACGGAGAGAGACGGGATGCATAGGTTTGCATGGGAGTGCACTGTTTGATAGTTTTTATGTTCTGTAAAACTTAAAAAGAATAGTAAATGGACAAAATACAATGAGTGAGGAAGAGGCAGGATAATCAGAGCGTGATTCTACTTAACGTATCCATGTTATTTTGAAATCAGTTCATTGTTTTCACCTTGTTCTGTTGACTGAAAAACTCATGAAGCTGAATATGATTGTAATCTCTAACTTGAAAAGAGGATAGTATGGGGTGATGGAAAGGAACTGCCAGTTATTTCTCAGCTTAATTGTTTGATTACTTAATGAATAAAGTCATTGAACTTAAAAAAAATCTGTTTTTTTTTCGTAAAGTGGGTTAGGAGGAGGAGAAGGTTGAAAACTGGCTGCAGGCTAAGTGGGCTTGGAACCCATCCTTGGGAAGTCATAGAGTCATAGAGTGATGCAGTGTGGAAACAGGCTCTTCGGCCTAACTTGCCCACACCGACCAACAGGTCCCAACTACACTAGTTACACCAACCTGTTTTTGGTTCATATCCCTCCAAACCTGTCCTATCCATGTACCTGTCTAACTGTCTCTTAAACGTGGGGATAGTCGCAGCCACAACTACCTCATATGGCAGCTTGTTCCATACACCCACCAGCCTATACTACAGTATTAGTAGTTGTTTTGGGGAAAGAAGGAAGATTATCTTGGCAACATAAGAGATGGCCATTTGGTGGAAGAGTAAGATATTGATTTCGACACTGATATGTTCCCCAAAGGCTGTGCTATAGGGTTATTATGCAGCATTCCCATGACTATGTGAGTTGCAGATCCCCCCAACACAAACTTCAGCATTCAATGATCCAGTGATACTTTATTGTCGCATGTACGAAGGTACAGAGGAATGCTTTGTTTCGCTTACTACCCAGTAAAATGATGTGGCAGAACTCACAAGAGTCGCCACATTTCAAGCGCTGACAAAGTTACAAAGGTTCACGGGATAGTCCTATCTTCTGCCACGTGGCAGCAGCTGACCTCCCTGCCGGATGCCATCTTTGTTCTCGGCGGCCGCCTGCTTGGTCCCAATGTTTTTTCCACCACTAAACTACCGGTAGTTTAGTGAAGACCACGCCTCCCTCTGTGGACCAGCATTTGGAGCTTTACCAAGATATGGGGAAGGCAGCTGTAAATTGATGCCATTGGTGGTTGGGGAAAGACTGGGGCTCAAAGAGAGTTGAGGATGATTGGAGGGTCTGGGGTGCTACAGCAACTGGGCTTTGACTTTTGTCAGGATCTGGGTCAAGGTGGGAGGGGGTGGCGATTATGGTTTACACCAGAGGAATGGTTTAAAAAAGCAAGCATTTTCTTCCTCAGTAATGCTCCAAAGACTTGTAGCGAAGATTCACGACTGTTTAATTATTGTACGCACCTGCAACAGAACAATGAAATTCATACTTGCTGCAGCTTTGACTGGCACAGTAATGTGACGTGCAATAAATTAATACATAATTAAAAAATACAGTATTGCCAGTTATACCAATAAACCAGATTATATTATATTATACCAATAATTCCAGAACCAGGGGCCACAGTTTAAGAATAAGGAGTAAGCCATTTAGAACGGAGACGAGGAAACACTTTTTCTCACAGAGAGTGGTGAGTCTGTGGAATTTTCTGCCGCAGAGGGTGGTGGAGGCAGATTCTCTGGATGCTTTCAAGAGGGAGCTAGATAGGGCTCTTAAAAATAGCGGAGTCAGGGGATGGAGGGAGAAGGCAGGAACGGGGTACTGATTGGGGATGATCAGCCATGTTCACATTGAATGGTGGTGCTGGCTCGAAGGGCCAAATGGCCAACTCCTGCACCTATTGTCTATTGTCTATTGCCTATTGTCTATAAACCACACCATAATTGTTAATGCAAATTATTCAAACACTGTATTCCAAGGGCCACCACTTGTTATTCTCAGATTAACCAGATTGCACTAACGCAACTCCAGGTTGGGAACTTTTTCTAGATAATCTTATTACTCCTCTGCATGGCTCCTTTGGAGGCGTGGGTTTGTATCCCACCTCTGACACCATGTTTGTGAATGATCCATGACCACATACATGGTGAAACATTAATCTTTATTCCATAAGTAATACAGAACATTCAAACTGGCAGCCATGCATTCCCAGCTCGGCGTGCCTTCTGAGAGCTGGCTGTCCTTGTTTGTGCAGCACCGTAATAGTTAGTGTAGTACAGTAATACCATGTAATGGGTAGCATCCATATATGTGCAGTGGAGATTATAAATGGCATGGATTAATAAGGGTTAATCTACAAGAAGTAATGTGAGAAGAACAAGACAATGCCTATTTTGGAAATCAGTCAGAAGACTGGTTTGCATGGTGCCGCAGCATTAGACCTGCTGCCTTCCAGCACTTGCAGCGCCAGAGACCCAGGTTCGGTCCCGAATACGGGTGTTGTCTGTACGGAGCTCTCCCAGTGACCGTGTGGCTTTTCTCGGAGATCTTCGGTTTCCTCCCACACTCCAAAGACGTACAGGTTTCTAAGTTAATTGGCTTGGTATAAATGTCAATTGTCCCGAGTGTGTTTAGGATAGTGTTTGCTGGTTGGGGTGGACTCAGTGGGCCGAAGGGCCTGTTTTTGCACTGTATCTCCAAACTAAAACAAAACCCCAGTAAATTTCTGGAGCAGTGTGTTTCAATCTGGAAGAGATCATAACTACATTTTGCTCCCAAAAAAATGTTTCCAATATGGAAGAAGTCAAATCTAGGTTTTGATATTTCTGGTCCACGATAATTAGATAGGGCAAAGGGTAGATACTGAAAGGGACTGTTTTTGTAGTTAAAGCTTTGTAGAGGTTGATGGTTGAGGTGCTTGGAACCTGTGGACAAGTGGTGATGGTGACGAATGGGAAAGGAAAATTGAAGGCCTATTTTTCCTAAAACCTCCATCCTGAAATACCTTCTTATCCCCACTGCATCCTGTTGTAACACCCGCTCCTCACAAGGGGAAACAAAAAAGAAATGACAACAAAAAGAAACAAAATGAAGAACCAGGGGGATGTTGAGTGGAAGATGTGCGTTGGAGATGCCGGAGAAATATCAACCCTGAGACGTCAGAGACAGATAAGAATGATCTTATTGTGACCGTGACACGGGAGATTAATTAGCCCAGTTGTAAACTATGGTGTAATGCTTCATTCATTGGCCAACTTTGAGATTATGCCAAAATGGGATGAATGTTGTTATGTCTATTCTTTCTATTACAAAGCAATGTCAGGCAGCATCACTGGTAATGCTGTGGCCCTCCATGAATGTAATGCATTCTATGCTCGCTCTGAGCAGAAGGCCAGCAAGACAATGACAACTGTCCCATCAGACTCGAGGGTGCCTTTTCCCATGGTCACCATTGCAGAGGCAAGAGCAGCCTCCCTGAGGGTGAACCAACAGAAAGAAACTGGCCCAGATGGAATCCCTGGTCGCATCCTTAGGAACAACTAGGAGGAGTGTTCATGGCTATCTCTCCCTACTACGTTCTGCAGCCATCTCCCTGGCCCCCACTCCTCACTGGAACACCTTGATAAAGAAGGACACCTGCATCAGACTCCTGTTCGTCAACTACAGCTCTGCCTTCACTACCATAATCCCAACCAAGCTCATCTCTAGACTCGTGGAACTTGGAGTTTGCATCCTCCTTGGCACCTGGATCCTTGACTTCCTGACCAACAGACGACAATCGGTGAGAATGGGTGACAAATCATCCTCTACAATAAATCTCAACACTGGTGCCCCATAAGGATGTGTTCTCAGGCCCCTACTATACTCATCCTAGACTCATGACAGTGCAGCCAAATACCAATCTAACTCAATTTACAAGTTCACAGACGACACCACCGTAGTGGACTGTAGTGAATATCAAATAATGATGAGACAGAATACAGGAAGGAGATTGGGAACCATGTTACTTGGTGGCAAGTTAACAATCTCCCCCTCAATGTCAGTAAGACAAATAGGACTGTGATAGACTTCAGGAAGTGAAGCAGTACACACACCCTGGTATACATTGATGACACTGAAGTAGAGATGATCAAAAGCTTCAAGTTCCTAGGAATAAATATCACCAGCAATTTGTCCTGGACTAGCCACGTTGAAGCTATGGCCCAGAATGCCCACAAGCATCTTTACTTCCTTCGAAGGCTTAGGAAGGTCTGGCAAGTCCCCAATAACCCTCACTAGCTGCTGCAGATGTGCCATAGAAAGCATTTTATCTAGATGCTTCGCAACCTGGTTTGGGATTCAGCTCCATCCAAGACTGCAAGAGATTGCAGAGTTGTGACCATCACGCAAACCAACTTCCCTTCCATTAGCTCCATCTACAATTCACCCTGCCTCGGAAAAGCCACCAGCATAATTAAGGTACAGAAGTTTGAAAAGCTAATGGCATCTTGGCCTTCATAACGAGAGGATTTGAGTATAGGAGTAAAGAGGTCCTTCTGCAGTTATACAGGGCCCTGGTGAGACCACATCTGGAATATTGTGTGCAATGTTGGTCTCCTAATTTGAGGAAGGGCATCCTTGTTATTGAGGCAGTGCAGCGTAGGTTCACGAGGTTAATCCCTGGGATGGCGGGACTGTCATATGAGGAAAGATTGGAAAGACTGGGCTTGTACTCACTGGAATTTAGAAGGTTGAGAGGGGATCTTATAGAAACATAAAATTATTAGAGAACCGGACAAGCTAGATGCAGGAAAAATGTTCCTAATGTTGGGGGAGTCCAGAACTAGGGGCCACAGTCTAAGAATAAAGGGGTGGCCATTTAAAACTGAAATGAGAAAAAACATTTCCACCCAGAGAGTTGTGAATTTGTGGAAATCTCTGCCACAGAAGGCAGTAGAGGCTAATTCACTGGATGAATTTAAAAGAGAGTTAGATAGAACTCTAGGGGCTAGCGGAATCAAGGGATATGGGGAGAAGGCAGGCACGAGTTACTGATTGTGGATGATCACTCATGATCAGAATGAATGATGGTGCAGGCTCGAAGGGCCAAATGGCCTACTCCTGCACCTATTTCTACTTTCATACCTCCAGATTCAGGGACAGTAAATTCCCAGCAGTTAACAGGTAACTGAGTGGTCCTAGAGTGCAGTCCTGACCTTCCATCAATCTTATTGGAGATATTTGAACTACCTTTAATCAGACTTTACTGGTCTTTATGTGTAGGAAATAACTGCAGATGCTGGTTTAAACCGTAGATAGCCACAAAAAGCTGGAGTAAGTCAGTATCTCGGTACACGTGACAATAATAAATGAAACTAACTCTGAACATGACTTTTATCAATTCCTACCAAATTAAAACACAAGAGACTGTAGATGCTGGAATCGTGAGCAAAAGATACACACTGGAGGAACTCGGTGGATGAGGCAGCATCCGTGGAGGGAAATGGACAGGTGGACATTCTTTAATCTGAAGAAGGGTCCCCACCCGAATCATTATCTGTCCTCTTCCCTCCATGAGTGCTGTCTGCCCCATTGTTCCTCCAGCACTTGGTTTTCTCCCGACTAAATTAAGTTGTTTAAGCAAAAGACTTAAAATTGAACTTGAACACAGATTTTCACAGAAAATGTTGCTTGACTCTATGTACGTTTTAATAAAACATGTCATTTCTTGTCTCCATGTGTCAGTTCATTAAAACATTGATGTAACATTTGACTGCTGCTGTTTTAGCAACAATAAATGACAATGTTGTGGCTTTTTAAACGTCAGTTGTTGTTTTGGAATCCTTTGCCAGTATCTGCTTTGTTGGCTGACATAGGTATGTCCAAAAGCAATTAATAACAGGCATATCCCAGTACAGGAGGTATTGGCTGCAGAACAGCTACAATGCTTGCTAGTAGTTGCTCTGATAAAATCCCAGAGAATCCTTGGATGAACACAAAATCCGGCAAGATCATTCCTTGCTACTGCTGGATCGTTTCTAAATTCAACAGAAGCTTGTTTAGCACAGGGGAGGGGCAGATGGGGGGGAGAACATTACACCATGTACTGATGATGCTCTGCTCCAAGCATAAATCTACAAGGCTTAGTTCCCTATAATACTCACAGGTTTCCATCACTCCAGATCTATTTGCATACATTTTAAAGAGCCCATGCAGTGACTACCAAGGTGGAAGAAAAATTTATGAAAACTCATGAATCAATTCTTGTCAAAAAGTGAAATCTCGCTAATTATAAACTGTGGGTGGCACAATGATGTCACAACAGATAAGAGCTGAGGCAATACACTGTGTGTAGGTTTTGATCTTAGATTGTACATCTATGGTTCATGTCATATCTGGAGAATGTCATACCATGATCAATGTCATATCTGGAGAAATTAACTTTCATTCTTTATGTGAGAGAGAAGGAAGCAACACCTTAATAAGGATATTAATGGAGAAACTAATCTATAGCAGGCCGCACGGTGGCACAGCAGTAGAGTTGCTGCCTTACAGCGCCAGAGACCCGGGTTCGATCCTGACTATGGATGCTGTCTGTACAGAGTTTAAGCGTTCTCGCCGTGTTCATGTGGGTTTTCTCCGAGTGCTCTGGTTTCCTCCCACATTCCAAAATGTACGTGAATTGGCTCTGTAAATTGTCCCTAATGTGCAGGATAGGACTAGTGCACTGGTGGACTTTGGTCAGCATAGACCCGTTGGGCCGAAGGGCCTGCTTCCACGCTGCATCGCCAAAATAAACTAAACTAAATACTCCAGTCATACTCGTTTGATATGGTCAAGAAATTATTCCTTACCAATGATGTTGATGAGAGTCGGAAGAGAAGTAATACCAGGTGTGCGAGATTCACAAAAAGACAATGATGGCTTTGTCTATGGAGCGAAGGAAACCTCGCCTATTCCTTCGCTCCATCGATGCTGCCTCACCCGCTGAGTTTCTCCAGCATTTTTGTCTACCTTTGATTTTTCCAGCACCTGCAGTTCTTTCTTAAACATGATGGCTTTGGCTGTGTAATGCCAGCCTGAAACTGATGTTAAGTTAAAAAACAAAAATGCTGGAAATACTCAGCAAGGCAGATCTTTCTGGCCTGAGATGTTAGCTCTGTTTCTTCTCCAGCAGATGTGGCCTGACCTGCTGAGTATTTTTTAACATCTTCGGATTTTAATTTTGATTTCCAGCAACAGCAGTTTATTTGGTTTTTCTGAAACGGATATTGTTGGTGTCAGCTATTTGTTCCCTGTTCATTGTTGCAAATTCTTACTGATGTCATCGTTTAGTCCATCAGCTGCCAAGCGTGCCACACAAAACAGGCCACATTGCCAATGCAAGTAATGTGCTCGCAGGTACTGGAGTGCTGCCACTGAATGAATGCATGTGGAATGATGTGTGGGTGGGAGTGAGTGGGAAAGAGGCCCTGTCCCACTTTCCCGAGTTACTCACAAACTCTCCCAAGTTTTCTCCTTGATTCGAACTCGGAGAATTACGGTAATAGCCGCTCGTAGGTACTCGGGGCTATTTTTTTAAACTCGTGGACATTTTTCAGCATGTTGAAAAAACGTCACGACTTACCTGATGCCCAGAGTTCCTACGGCTGGCATTACGAGCCGCTACGAAACGTCTACGGACTCCTACGGGCTCCTACGGACTCGCTACCGACATTCCCCGACATTCCCCGAGTTCGAGTAACTCGGGAAAGTGGGACAGGGCCTTTAGAGGTGCATTTTCTCAAGTGGTCAAGCTGACAGAGATAGCCCAAGCCTGGTAGAGGTCTCAATAGACAGCGAGCAAGGAGACCACATGGCTCCTTGAAGTTTGCAACCAGCAGCACCTGGCTAAAGGTGAGCGCAGCCTTTGAAAGTCCACATTTCACAGGATACTATGCAGGCAAGTACTAATGCTCTACTTGCCTATTTCAGTCAGCTATAAGAGAAGCAGATGAAATCCCCTCTTGTTCATCATGGAGTCCGTAAGGTCATTAAGTCATAAGTGATCGGAGCAGAATTAGGACATTCGGCCATTCAATCATGGCTAGACACAAAAAGCTGGAGTAACTCAGCGGGACAGGCAGCATCTCTGGAGAGAATGAATGGGCGATGTTTGGGCTGAGACCCTTCTTCAGACACTAATGAGGTGCCTTTTCTGCCAACACTTCAGAACCCATTCCTTCTCTCCGGAGATGCTGCCTGTCCCAGCTTTTTGTGCCTATCGTCAGTTTAAACCAGTATCTACAGTTTCTTCCTATACATTCAATCATAGCTGATCTATATCTCCCTCCTAACCCCATTCTCCTGCCTTCTCCCCTTCTCCAGATGAGCTTCCTGTAGTACCAACAGACAGCAAACTCTGTCTGAATTCAGTAACAGCAGCCTAGATTAACCCCCAAGGCTCGGAAGCTGAGTCTGAGTCAAGTGCTGCAGAAATCCCAAAGAGGTTGCAGAGTTCAATTTGAGTGTTGTCTCTTTAAATAGCACAGTTCCAGGAGAAGTGGGATTGGTAAAAGATAATGAAACCTGCTTGTTACATGAGTTTCGTTGTTATTTATATCAGTGTGGTTGAAGAGCTCAGTGCAGATGAATGCTGCGTGTGGCATACTGTTGATGTTATGTTGGGGACTTTTATGATGGGTAACACTGCTTGGAAGAAGCAAAACCGCACCAAAAAAAACCTGATAAATTACCCAATGGCTCCCACATTACTCAGAAAGGTCAACATTACTCCACCCAGGGTGAACCCAACACAATGCTGCTTCTTTAATGCAGAGTGAACATTCTCACCCAGTAAATGACACAAAATGCTGGAGTAACACAGTGGGCCAGTCAGCAGCTCTGGAGATAAGGAATTGGTGACGTTTCGGGTCGAGACCCTTCTTCAGAGTCGAAAAGTCACCTATTCCTTTTCTCTGGAGATGCCGTCTGACCCGCTGAGTACATCCATGTACCTGTCTAACTGTTTCTTAAATGTTGGGATAGTCCCAACCTCAACTACCTCCTCTGGCAACTTGTTCCATACACCCGTCACCCTTTGTGTGAAAATGTTACCGCTCAGATTCCTATTAAATCTTCTCACTTCACCTTAAACCTATCCTCTGGTCCTCGATTCACCTACTCTGGGCAAGAGACTATGTGCATTTAACCAATCTATTCCTCTCATGATTTTGTACACCTCTATAAGATCAGCCCTTAGCCTCCTGCGTTCCAAGGAATAGAGTCCCAGCCTGCTCAACCTCACCCTATAGCTCACGCCCTCTCATAGCATTAGGAGAATTTGGTATTTGTTAGGTTTCTTGCATATGGGAGAGAAGGCTCGGAGGTGAAGTCACAGTAAACTACTGTCTTAAGTGGCTGGTGCAAATGTTACTGATGAGGAGACGGAGAACTAGTCTGACCTACAAATGACATATCAATAAGACCACGAGCTGGAGACTGGAGAGAAGAAAGCTGACATTCATAATGGGGTTAAATTATTCAGTGACTATATCTTTTCCTTGATGGAAGGAAACAGAAAGACAGTAAATCATACTGTATTGTAGCAATAAATACCTGAAAATTAGATTGCACAATGGCATGCTTTTGTGTGTTCCGCGACACGATTTCTCTGAAAAATGAATCAGAGGAGTTAAAGTGTGATTCATAATGGCTGTGATTTTCATTCTGAGTTATGCGTGCCTTTCCCACATAATGCATGAAGGACCCAGGACATGTACGCTGGCATCTAATGACGTGCTACACAAATCTAGATGCCACTGCTGGGATTTTCATTTATGTTGGTGTGGTTACAGGCTGATCCATCAAAAGCAGGCTTTTATAGCTTCTGTCATTCTTCCTGCAAAACTTACAGTAAAGGGAACTTGACGAGCAGATCCCTGGCTGGTATAAAGGAACACAACTCGGGGAAATCCCCTTGAAGTTATCGATGTGTTACCTATCTGTCACAGGGTTCACCCTCCACCCGACCCCACCAATAACCACAAACTTGCCATCACCTCCTGATCAGGCACATTCTCCATCTCCTGAACTCCCTAACTGCCTTCCCCCTATAGCCACGACCACTGACTGCGACCCCTCATCCTGATAGGCTCTTCTATTAGGGCGCAGTGGTAGAGTTGCTGCCTTAGGGCCCTTGCAGCGCTGGAGACCTGGGTTCGATCCCGACTACGGGTGCTTGTCTGAACATAATTTGTACGTTCTCCCCGTGACCCTGTGGGCTTTTCCCCAAGATCCTCAGTTTCCTCCAACCCTCCAAAGACCCTACTGGTCTGTTGGTTAATTGGCTTGGTATAAGTGTAAACTACCCCTAATGTGTGTAGAATATAGTGTTAATGTGCGGGGATCGCTGGTCGACGTGGACTCGGTGGGTCGAAGGCCCTGTTTCCGTGCTGCATCTCTAAACTAAACACAACTAAAATTACATGGAATAACTCAGCAGATCAGGCAGCATTGCTGGAGAACATGGATAGGTTCAGACTGAAGAAGGGTCCTGACCCGAAACGTCACCCATCCTTGTTCTCGAGAGATGCTGTCTGGTGCGCATAGTTACTCCAGCACTCTGTGCCTTTTTTTTGTAAACCAGCCTCTGCAGTTCTTTGTTTCTTCTCTTCCAATTGTTGTCCACCTCCCCACTACTGGGCCTCTCTCCATGATCCCGGAGACAATTGTACTCCCGGAGCCTCTGGCATTTGTGTTCTGAACTGATGTAGCCTATGAAGGAATGACGGCCGATTCAGTAACACCTGAGGCCTTGGGCAGCAAATACTATTAAATCGCCAAGAAACAGCTTCATATTTGAAATGGGTGCTCGGTGTACCTCATCCCAACTTTCAAGAGTCCTCAAATAATAGTTTTTTGACACATAAATGGGCACACCGGTCTACCACATCCATGCCAACCATTCTTGCCCTCTACATCAATGGAGGCACTTAGGCCCAAATCTGTACATGGCTAATACTCAAACTTTCAATTACTTGTTCCCCATGGAGGAGATAAAATTGCTCTTGGAAAACATATAGCTTTGAACCGTGTTTGAACATAGCTTTAGTCCTGATAATTTTCCTAATGAATTTAATGGTGAAGAAGAAGTGTTGGTGTGCTGAATTCTTCATTCCATTCCATACTTCGGAGAATGCATTGAGCATAACTTGGTGATATCAGGGAGGGGAAGGGAATGCAGATGTCACCTCTGCTTTCCTCAAGCAAGTGAAAACATTTAGTTTAGTTTAGAGATACAGCACGGAAACAGGCCCTTTGGCTCACCGGGTCTGCGCCGACCAGCGATCCCCGCACATTAACACTATCCTACACACACTCGGGACAATTTACACATACACCAAGCCAATTAACCTACAAACCTGTAGGTCTTTGGAGTGTGGGAGGAAACCAAAGATCTTTGAGAAAACCCTCGCAAGTCACGGGGTGAACGTACAAACTCCTTACAGTCAGCACCCGTAGTCGGGATCGAACCTGGGTCTCCGGCGCTGCAAGCGCTGTAAGGCAGCAACTCTACCGCTGTGCCACCATAGCCGCCCTTATCACCCCTTATCACAGTATTCTTTCCGTCACTTTACAACCTCCTTTAAATTGCAGTGAATATACAGGCCATTCATCTGGTGTTTGGCAGTGACTAATGCGGGGTGTACTTATTTCTCTTCACCTAAACCATTCAGCATTCCCTGCGGTGAGAACACAGGAGATTCGAGATGCTGGAATCTTGAGCAAACAGCAAAGGGCTCGAGGAACTCAGTGGGTTGTTCAGCACCTGCATCTGGAGGGAAGTGGGCCTACAATGGTTTGGGTCAGGGTGCTCCTTCAGACTGGGAGTCGCGGGGATAAAGTTGGTGAAGAGAGGTGAGGGGAAGAGATGGGGCAAAGAACTGAAGGAATTGGTGGTAGAGGTGAGGCGAGGTGATTATCAAATAACTCTGGAACACTTTTTCCTCCATTTAGTCTCTATGGTTTGTTGCTATCTCCACTCATCTGCCAAATATTCCTCCTTATGCCCCTGTCCCACTTAGGAAACCTGAACGGAAACCTCTGGAGATTTTGCGCCCCACCCAAGGTTTCCGTGCGGTTCTCGGAGATTCCCGGTGGTTTTCGTCCTCCGGCAACCACCTTCAACTAGCATCGCACCCGGCTTCGACTAAAAAATTACCGATTTTTAAAACGGAAACCAATTTCGACCATTAGGGAGACTGACAAAAACCTCCGGGAACTTCCGGAAACCGCACGGAAACCTTGGGTGGGGCGCAAAGTCTCCAGAGGTTTCCGTTCAGGTTTCCTAATGCCCCTGTCCCCCTAAGGAAACCTGAATGGAAACCTCTGGAGACGGTGTGCCCCACCCAAGGTTTCCGTGAGGTTCCAAGAGGTTCCCGTGAGGTTCCCAGAGGTTCCCGGGGGTTCCGGCCATTCTCCATGAGTCACCAGAGGTTCTGGTCAATTGCCTGGAAAGCCTCAACCAAAGCGTGAGCTACATCTACTGACCAAAGATCCTATAGGATCTTTGCTGCCAACCGCGCACACACACACACAAACACATCGCGAAGGTGGGGGCCAGGGACAGCGGAGGAGCGCTTTCTGCATGTTGAAGAGGAAAGTAAACGGCTGCCACAGAGCACGGTAAGTCCTTTAGAGAGCGCGGGAGGGAGAGAAGGACAGAGAAAGGGACAGAGAAGGGGAGAGAGAAGGGGAGAGAGAAGGGGGGAGAGAAGGAGAGAAAGGGAAAGAGCAGGGGAGAGAGAAGGGGCGAGAGAAGGGAAGAGAGAAGGGGAGAGAGAAGGGGAGAGAACGGGGGGGAGAAGGAGTGGAGACAATTTTAAGAAGTTTAATAAAGTTAGCGGGTATTTTACCTTCTGGTCCTGAAAACCAAAGAAGATATCTTTGCTGAAAACTCCAATGAACCAATCAGAATGGCCGGTCAGTGAAGGCCTTCGATTGGCTTCGACAAAGCGGCAACCTATTTTAATTGCGGACCGGTTTCGGTTTTTTTTTAAATAATCGCAGGAACATAGAAGAAGCCGCGATTATGCGGAACCCACTTTCCACCATTGGGGAGAGTGACTGGAACCTCCGGGAACCTCATGGAAAATTTGGGTGGGGCGCAAGGTCTCCAGAGGTTTCCGTTCAGGTTTCCTAAGTGGGATGATTTGCCAGAAGTAAAATGCCCGCTAACTTTATTAAACTGTCTCCACTCCTTGTCCCCCCTGTTCTCCCCCCTTCCCACTCCCCTTCTCTCTCCCCTTCTCTCCCCTTCTCCGTCCTTCTCTCCCTCCCTCCCGCGCTCTCTAAAGGATTTACCGTGCTCTGTGGCAGCCGTTTACTTTCCTCTTCAACAAGCAGAAAGCGCTCCTCCGCTGTCCCTGGCCCCCACCTTCGCGATGTGTTTGTGTGTGTGTGCGGTGTCCAGACGTTTCCATTCAGGTTTGCTAAGTGGGACAGGGGCTTTAGCGAGACAGGGGCATTAGATGTGCACCTATCACTTGCCACTTATTGCCCACCTCTTCCCCTCACCTGTCTTAGCCAGCTTTCTCCCCTCACCTCTGTCAGTCTGAAGAAGGGGCCCAACCTAAAACATCAGATGGAACTGCAGATGCTGGTTTACACCAAAGATAGACACAAAATTCTGGAGTAGCTCAGCTGGGCAGGCAGCCTCTCTGGATAGGAATGGGTGTTGTTTCAGGTCGCGACCCTTCTTCAGACTGGTCTCGACCCGAAACATCTCCCATTCCATCTATCCAGTGATGCTGCCTGTCCCACTGAGTTACTCCAGCATTTTGTGTCCAAAACATCATCTATTAATTTTGTTCAGATACAACCTGACCTGTTAAGTTCCTTCAGCACTTTGCTTTTTATTTGCTCTGTATTCCCTTCTGCATATTTTCCCAAACTTACTTAACAAGCTTCTTCTGAAGTGCATCTATTCTATGCATCTCACAAGCCTTGGTGATAGCAGATACAAATTTCTAATGATCCTGTATTCCAACCTTGCTTTATTGAATCCTATCAAAATAATCTACAGGACGTCCATTCTTTCAAACTCCTCTATAATATTTAATGCCTCCATTGTCACCCCTTTATCTCATTATTCAATTCTGTAACCTTTTAGAAAGATGAGAGGGGATCTCATTGAAACATATAAGATTGTTAAGGGCTTGGACACGCTAGAGGCAGGAAACATGTTCGAGATGTTGGGGGAGTCCAGAACCAGGGGCCACAGTTTAAGAATAAGGTGTAAGCCATTTAGAACGGAGACGAGGAAACACTTTTTCTCACAGGAGTGGTGAGTGTGGAATTCTCTGCCTCAGAGGGCGGTGGAGGCAGGTTCTCTGGATGCTTTCAAAAGAGAGCTCTTAAAAATAGCGGAGTCAGGGGATATGGGGAGAAGGCAGAAACGGGGTACTGATTGGGGATGAACAGCCGTGCTGGCTCTAAGGGCCAAATGCACCTATTGTCTATTGTCTATTGTCTTTGAAGTGGAAGAGACCCAACATCGATTACTAACCGATTTTATTCAAAACATATTATTTGATAGTCAGAATTATACGAATGAATCCGATTCTTTCATTGATATTTATTTACTTTTATTCACTGTGATCTGAAGTAAAGATTATAATTGCAGGGCTCAGCTTGATTTGCACATTAGTGTGTTTCCTAGTTACAAAGATTTAAATTACCTGGAAGTCAATGTTCTAAGATGACTGTGCACTGACATGGTACATTACAGCTTCAAGTTATAGTGCTTTCAGTTTTTGGATAATACAGAACTGATTTAGTGCAATTAGTCAGTGGAATATGTGTCAGTTTAACGATACCCTATATCGCTTTTGCAGTCTCTTTCATTGACAGTATTACACATGGATGAAGGGTTTTCTACTTTGATAGTTGCTTTCAGCTCGTCAACCAGCAATTCATAATAGCAAGTTGCTAATACATTTATGGATGGCCTGAGTTACAATTCAGGCTCACTCCCAACATTTCTTTGCTCGCAGTCACCACAAATGAGTGGTTTCTGTAATCATCCTCACTGCTCCTCTGAAACCTGCTTCCTGGAACCATTAAATGACAGAAGGCCGTTCAGCCCACGGAGCTCTTGCCAGGTTTTTGCGGGTCTAAATGCAACCCAGGATTTTTTTCTTCAATACTTGTCCATTTTCTTGTTGAAAGTCCCGATTATATATCTGCTTCCACCAGCATTACAGGCAACACGTTCCACATATAACTGCTCACAGAGTAAAATCTTTATGCCACAATAATGCCCAGTACCCAAACTGAGAGCCTGACAACCTCTCCCAGACATTCAATGACCATACCACCCCCATTGACCAGAAATATAACTGGACGTTTGATAGGCATTTGACGGCACTGGGCCTGTACTTGCTGTAATTTAGAAGAATGAGGGAGGACCTCATTGAAACGTAACGAATAGTGAAAAGGCTGGATAGAGTGGATGTGGAGAAGATGTTTCCACTCGTGAGTGAGTCTGGGACTAGAAGGCATAGTCACAGAATTAAAGGACGTTCCATTAGGAAGGAGATGAGGAGGAATTTCTTTAGTCAGAGGTTGGTGAATCTGTGGAATTCTTTGCCACAGAAGGCTGTGGAGGCTAAGTCAATTTTATTTTCTAACCAGAGATAGATAGATTGTTGATTAGTATGGGTGTCAGAGGCTATGGGGAGAAGGCAGGAGAATCGGGTTAGGAGGGAGAGATAGATCAGCCATGATTGTATGGCGGTGTAGACGTGGGCTGACTGGCCGAATTCGGCTCCTATGACCTTATGACCCCATACAGACATAACTCCGCCTCCCTATTTCTAAACTTCACCTCCCTTTGCAGTAAAGAGGCTATTTGCAACCCCAACCTCTTGCTGCCTCTGCCTGCTAACTTGTATGATTCATGTACCAGAATATCTAGATCCATCCTTTACTCATCTGCATTCGTTCTACATATAGATAATCATCTGCTGATGAATTCCTTTTACTGATGTGTGTAACCTCACACATTCCCACATTTAACTTCATTCGCCAAGTTTTGCCCACCTACTCAATCCACATATATCTCTGTTATTCTCATTGTTACACCTCCTCCCTATTTTTGTGTTATCGGTAAACTTGGATAGCTTACACACTGCCTCACTCTATACTCATGACTGCGTAGCCGGTCACAGTGCGAACTCCATCATCAAGTTCGCTGACGACACCACTGTTGTGGGACGTATCACTGATGGGGATGAGTCGGAGTATAGAAGAGAGATCGAGCAACTGTCCATATGGTGCCAGCACAATAACCTGGCCCTCAACACCAGCAAAACCAAGGACCTGATTGTGGACTTTGGAAGGAGTAGGATGGGGACGCACAGTCCTGTTTATATCAACAGGTCGATGGTTGAAAGGGTCAAGAGCTTCAAATTCCTGGGCGTGCACATCTGTGAAGATCTTTCTTGGTCCGAGAACACAGATGCAATTATTAAGAAAGCTCACCAGCGCCTCTACTTCCTGAGATGATTACGGAGAGTCGGTCTGTCAAGGAGGACTCTCTCTAACTTCTACAGGTGCACAGTAGAGAGCTTGTTGACCGGTTGCATCGTGGCTTGGTTCGGCAACTTGAGTGCCCTGGAGAGGAAAAGAGTACAAAAAGTAGTAAACACTGCCCAGTCCATCATCGGCTCTGACCTTCCTTCCATCGAGGGGATTTACAACAGTCTCTGCCTCAAAAAGGCTGGCAACATCATCAAGGACCCACACCACCCTGGCCACACACTCATCTCCCTGCTACCTTCGGGTAGAAGGTACAGGAGCCTGAGAACTGCAACGACCCGGTTCAGGAATAGCTACTTCCCCACAGCCATCAGGCTATTAAACCTGGCTCGGACAAAACTCTGAACATTAATACCCCTCCATCTGTTATTTGCACTTTATTAATTTATTAATTAATGTGTGTATTTACGTATATAATTGTAGTCAATGCCTACTATGTTCTGTTGTGCTATGCAAAGAAAGAATGTCATTGTCCTGTCAGGGACACATGACAATAAACTCTTTTGACTTTGACTTTGACTTTTGACCCCTCCTCTAGATCTGTAATACCAACCATAAAAAATGTGCGCTAAGAACTGATCCTCAGGACACTGCAATTTATATTTTTCCAGCTTGAAGTCGGCGATCGTTTTGCTGATCTCCGCTCAGTCCGCCTAGACTTATGTGATTTCCCGGTAGCGAAACACTTTAACATCAGATCAGGCTGAAGAAGGATTTCGATCCGAAATGTTGCCTATTTCCTTCGCTCCGTAGGTGCTGCCTCACCCGCTGAGTTTCTCCAGCATTTTTGTCTAATTTCAAATAACCCTTGCTTTCCCTCTTTCTCCATCTCTGCCCCATCCTAGTTCTCCGACTAGTTTGATTGTCCTCCTGATTAGATTTACCTGATTGTATGCCGCGTTGTCACCCTGTTGTCAGTTAACAAAGATCTATTCTACATTGTCCTTGTTCTTCATCCACTTTGATGTCTCGTTTTCAATCCTCACCCTTCCATAATTCTGTGTCTCCCTCTCCCCGACCCTCAGTCTGAAGAAGGGTCTCGACCCGAAACATCACCCATTCCTTCTATCCAGACATGATGCCTGTCCTGCTGAGTTACTCCAGCATTTTGTGTCTATGTTCGGTGTAAACCAACATCTGCAGTTCCTTCCAACACATTTATTCCAACTCTCAGGTTTAGGTTTATTATTGTCATGTGCACTAAGGTATCGTAGCAAACATTATTTTGCATGCTATCCAATCATACCAGATAATACTATAATATTGAATTATTTCATAAAATAGTATTTTTATCATAATGTTATAAAAATATATATATATATTTATATATATATATAGATATATATTTATATATATTTTTTTATATATTGATAGATAAGAAATATATTGTAAAATAGTATTAGAAATATTATATATAATATCAAGTTAAACACACGTACAATAGGCAGAGCAAAGGGGAAGACATAGAATGTAGAATGTAGTTCTCGGCAGTAGTGCAACGGTTCCAGAGACAAAGTCTTATGTCTACAATAGGGTAGAGGTGAATCAGACAGTGGCCTAGCCTATGGAAGAAACGTAACATAGACAACCCTGATTGGACTGATCCAGGATAGGGAGGAATCTGCCTACAGACAGTAAGTGATACAGCTGGCGTCCTGGTGCCATCGCAACAACCTGGAGCTCAATGCTCTTAAGACAGTGGAATTGATTGTAGACTTTAGGAGAGCTCCCCCTCCCCTCACCCCACTCACCATCAACAAAACCACAGTCACATCTGTGTAGTATTTTAAGTTCCTGGGAACCATTCTTCTGTCATGTGTCTTTTAGACCTGCAGCTACGTTGAGGCGAGCCAGGCCAACATGTCATAGTCCTGGTCAATCAGACCTCGTTCACCATTCGGTGGCCGGTGTTAGGGGCAACTGGTAACTATGTGACCATCATCTCCAAGGACCTTAAATGGGGGGCCACCATCGACTCCACAGTCAAAAAGGCACAACAGAGGATGTACTTCCTGCGGCAGCTGAGGAAACACAATCTGCCACAGGCAATGATGGTCCAATTCTATACGGTCATTGTAGAGTCGGTCCTCGCCTTCTCCATCATGGTCTGGTTTGGCTCAGCCACCAAGCACAACACCAGGAGGCTGCAGTGAATCGTCTGATCAACTGAGAAGGTTATTGGCTGCAACCTTCCCTCCATTGAGGAACTGTACACTGCAAGGGCCTGGAAGCGAGCGGGTAAGATCATCTCTGACCCCTCTCACCCTGCTGACAAACTCTTTGAATCACTTCCCTCTGGAAGGCGACTCCGGACTGTCAAAGCTGCCGCAGCCAGACATAAAAACAGTTTTTTTCCTCGAGTAGTAGCTCTACTCATTAAGCAAAAATCTGTAGCCTCCTTTTGCTCTGGTATTTTATTGAATTCACATGTTTAATCGATAATGTTTTATTATTAATGTTTAATGTTTTATGTGTAATTCCTAACTGTCACTGTATGTCGTGTTGTCACTTGAGAGAGGAGCACCAAGGCAAATTCCTTGTATGTGAATACTTGGCCAACGAACTTATTAATTAATTCATAGAAACATGGAAAATAGGTGCAGGAGTAGACCATTCGGCCCTTCGAGCCAGCATCTCCATTCAATATATGATCATGGCTGATCATCCGGAATCAGTAGCCTGTTCCTGCTTTCTCCCCATATCCCTTGATTCCGTTAGCCCTAAGAGCTACATCCAACTCTCTCTTGAATACAAAAGCAATTAAAGGAGTGGACTGAAAGACCATGTAAATATCACACAGACGCAAAATGCTGCAGTAATTCAGCGGGACAGGCAGCATCTTTGCCTAGAAGGAATGAGGAATGGATAGTGAAGGTTTCACCTTCCCCTCAGCCAACAATGATATCTTCTACATTTTCCATGAACTTCAGCCCCTTTGACCTCTTGTTTTCACACTTTACCCTTCCATATCTCTGTGTCTCACTCTCCCGTGACTGAAGAAGGGTCTCGACCCGAAACGTCACCCATTCCTTCTCTCCAGCGATGCAGCCTGTCCCGCTGAGTTATCCAGCATTTTGTGTACATCTTCGATGTAAACCAGCGTCCGCAATTCCTTCCCACACATGTGACTATCACAGCTACACTTGTGAGTCAGTGGTAACTAATGCACCTCCTGACATCCAAAACCTTTCCACCACTTACAAGGCACGAGTCGGGTGCATGAGGGAACACTCTCCACTGCATGGGCAAGAGATGCCAACTCAGTACTTTCAAGACCTGAACAATATCTGTGTCAGATTCAGCAGATTTAGGCAACATTTTCTCACAGCATTTCAGCAGCTAGGATATCTGCCTGTAATGTCAACATCATTTTTTAACTCTCCACAGATATTTCCTGATTTACTGGGGAGATCCAGAGTATCCCATTTGGCACATAGTATGGTGTTAATGTTCCGATGAAGCACTCCACCACATCATTTGAGGAGGTATATCACAGTCTGCTGGACTCAATGTAACGTTTAACAATTTCATGAAGTGAGCAACTCCAGCCTTTACAATTCATTGTCCATCACTCATGGTTTTCTTTTTCCTGGTAATTTCAAGATATTACTCTGCTCCTCCAGATGTGTCTTTTGTTAGTGAGTTAGCTCCATCAATCCTTCCATCGCTTAATCCCTCCTGCCTTAGCTCAACAAAGTCCTTTATTGTTTGCTCTTTCATCTCCGCCTAAAAACTGATTTTACCTCTACTCCCAAATCTGATGAAAGGCCACATAATAGACAGTAGTCAATAGGTGCAGGAGTAGGCCATTTAGCCCTTCGAGCTAGCAACGCCATTCACTGTGATCATGGCTGATCATCCACAATCAGTACCCCGTTCCTGCCTTCTCCCCATATCCCCTGACTCCGCTATCTTTAAGAGCTCTATCTAACTGTGTCTTGAAAGCATCCAGAAAATTGGCCTCCACTGCCTTCTGAGGCAGAGAATTCCACAGACTTTTTTTAAATGGAAATAGAAAATAGATAAGGTGGTCAAGAAGGCTTTTGATACATTGGCCTTTATCTGTCAGGGTTTTGAGTCTAGAAGTAGGGATGTTATGTTACTATTGCACAAGGCGCTTGTGAGGCCACATTTCGAGTATAGTGTTCAGTTTTCATCACCTTGCAATGGAAAAAATGGTGTTAAGCTGGAAAGAGTGCAGAGGAGATTTACAAGGATGTTGCCAGAACATGAGGGCCTGAGATATAGGGAAAGGTTGGGCAGGCTATGATTGTATTTCTTGGAGAGTAGGTGGATTGGATGTGATCTTATGGAAGTGTACAAGATCCTGAGGGGAACAGATGGGCTGGATACAGTGTCTTTTACCCAGAGTAGTGGAACCAAGAACCAGGGGACATAGGTTTACGATGGTAGGGGAAAGATCTGATGCGCTATTTGTTCATACAGAGGGCGGTGGGTGTATGGAATGAGCTGCCAGAGGAGGTTGTTGAGGAAGAAACTATAACAACATTTAAAAGGCATTTGGACAGGAACATGCATAGAAAAGGTTTAGAAGGATACTAGACTAAGTGGGACCGGTTGGGTTCCTTGTTCACATGGGAGGGCTGGTCCCCCAACGCAACATTCCACCTCTCCACCAATTCCAATATTGCTGGCCAGTGGGGGTGGAGGGGGGTGGGGGCTTTCTGGAGAGCGAGTATGAGTGGGCCGGAGGGACTGGTTTCCAGAGGGCTAGTATGGACATTGTGGGCCGAATGGATTCTTGGACTGGCAGATCAGTCACTCAGGCCTGGTGACCTGGCAGCTCAGTCACTCAGGACTGGTGGGCTGGCAGCTCAGAAATTCTGCCCTTCGTCAGATGAACAGAAATATTAAGTAAAACTCTAAGTGGAAGCACAATATAGACATTGAAATCAAAACTAACTTGTCCTGTGCAAGTTACCTTTATGTAATACGGATGGTAGCAGCAATTTTACTCTCCCTCCAGAGACGGGAAACAATCTTCTCATGAAAGGACATTCCCCTTAATTTAAAATGTTAAAGAAGGAACTGCAGATGCTGGAGAATCGAGGGTACACAAAAGACTGGAGAAACTCAGCGGGTGCAGCAGCATCATAGGAGCGAAGGAGATAGGCGACGTTTCGGGTCGAGACCCTTCTTCAGACTGGTCAGGGATCAGGGAAATGAGAGATATAGACGGTGATGTGGAGAGATAAAGAACAATGAATGAAAGATATGCAAAAAAGTATCGATGATAAAGGGAACAAGCCATTGTAAGCTGTTTGTGGTATGAAAATGAGAAGCTGGTGCGACTAGGGTGGGGGAGGGAGATAGAGAGAGAGGGAATGCCAGGGCCCGAGGGCTGAGGCAGAGGTAGGAAGGGGAGGAGACAGCAAGGGTTAACAGCATTGAGAAAATTCAATGTTCAAGCCCAAAGGATGCAGACTCCCCAAGCGGAATATGAGGTGCTGTTCCTCCAACTTGCGGTGTTGCTCACTCTGGCCGTGGAGGAGGCCCAGGACCGAGAGGTCGGATACGGAATTGGGGGGGGGGGGGGGGGGGGGGGGGGGGGGGGGGGGGTTGAAGTGCTGAGCCACCGGGTGGTCGGGTTGGTTAATGCGGACCGAGCGGAGGTGTTCGGCGAAACGATCGCCAAGCCTCCGCTTGGTCTCACCGATATAGATCATCTGGCATCTGGAGCAGCAGATGCAGTAGATGAGGTTGGAGGAGGTGCAGGTGAACCTCTGTCGGACCTGGAAGGACTGCCTGGGTCCCTGAAAGGAGTGGAGGGGGGAGGTGAAGGGACAAGTGTAGTTTAGTTTAATTTAGTTTAGTTTAGTTTAGAGATACAACACGGAAACAGGCCCTTCAACCCACGAAGTCTGACCAGCGATCCCCACACATTAACACCATCCTACGCACTAGCGGCAATTTACATTTATACCAAGCCAGTTAACGTGCAAACATGTACATCTTTGGAATGTGGGAGGAAACCGAAAATCTCGGAGAAAACCCATGTGGTCACAGGGAGAACGTACAAACTCTGTACAGACCGCGCCCATAGTCGGGATTGAACCTGTGTCTTTGGCATTATAAACGCTGTAGGGTGGCAACTCTACCACTGTGCCACCGTGCTGCCTTCTCTCAGCTTGCGCAGAAAGCCTCAGTTACGATCATTGTATTGTCATTGGAAGGACAAAGTACTCACTGCTTCCTTTGGTGCCTCTTAATATCATCAACATTCTTGTAAGAAACAAATGCCTTCCCAGCAAATGGTGCTTTACAGGAAGTGAAAAAAGAATTCAGTACAGCCCATTACGGGGAAAAGGACCCATTTTTCTTCTATATTAAAAACCACTAACAACTTTCCTGAGACTTCAATTGTTGTCCAGGGAATAGAGCGCAGACAATGAGATTGGAATTCCCAATTCAGAGTGTTCATGTTCTTCAGCGTTCCCAAAGATAACTGGAACTCTTACGAGGGGAGGAATGAGATGAGCAGTGGCCCTGGAATGCACTCCTGCTAAGCAAGGCTCATTACCAACCATTAGGGCTCAAAAAATCTTTTTTTGTTAGAGTGGGCGAACTGTTCATTTTAATATGACTTGCAAATCAAAAGAAAAATTCAAATTCCATCTTTCATTTGGGTCTACCGCCTTGCATGACACTTCCATCTAAGATTGTGATTGTCACTGAAATACATGTAATTTACAGGCTTTGGAATGAGATCCTCAGGTTTATTCATTGATATGCAGAGAATAATAGGCACTCAGCAGTGACTTCAAGGCAATAATCTCGTCAGTGGTTGAGCTGATAATCATAAACCACATGAACAAAGGCCAAGTAGTTTATATGCATCATCAGGACAGCAAAATAACATTATTACCTTGCGATCAATCCCATGAAGCTACTTTTGTTTCATGCTTTATGTAGTGGAGGTCCTCCACTGTCTGACCTTTCTTCTTCTGCTGATACTTTTAGTGTAGTCCTGCTAGGTACTCACTATTCCTATATAAAGTGCCACCTATCTGAGGAGACGTTCAACGGCAGTTCTGTGTGTTCACTCGGGTAGCTACTGGAGAATGCTTGACAACAGGCAACACAGAGGCACAGCGGATAGAACTGTCACCTCACAGTGCCAGAGACACAGGTTCGATCTGGCCTTGGGTGCCGTCTGTGTGAGATTTGCTCATTCCCCCTGTAACTGCGTAGGTCTCCTCTGGTTTCCTCCCACACCCCAAAGATGTGTGAGTTTGTAAGTTAATTTGCCTCTGTAAATCGCCCTGAGTATGGAGGGAATGGAAGAGAAACGTGGGATATTCATAGAATGAGTGTGAACAGGCGACCTGTAGGCACAAGGAGCTGCAGATGGGTTACAAAAAAAGACGTAAAGTGCTGTAGTAACACAGCAGGTCAGGCAGCAACTCAGGAGAACATGGGTAGGTGACCTTCCATGGTTGGGTCTCATGGATGATCGGTGATCACACTCAATGGGCTGAAGGGCCTGTTTTCCTGCTGTATCTCTAACCTAAACCTTTTGTGATTTCTCTCAATGCCTTTGACATGTTATCAAAAGCACATATTTTGCTCCATTGACACTGAAAAACTATCACAGATAAAAAATCTGCACTTAACATCGGTGTTAGGAAAGTTACTGGAAAGAATTAATGGGAATAATATGTAAATGGATTTGGAATGCCAGAGATTGATTCGGGATAGTCAGCATTGCTCTGCATGTGGGAGATCATGACTCGTGAATTTGTTTTGAGTATTTTCGAAGAAGTACCCGGGAGGATTGATGCGGGCAGGATCAGAGATGTTGGCTACGTTGACTTCTACAAGGCCTTTCATGTGGTTCTGCATGAAGATCTGGAAGATCACATGAGATGAGAGTTAACTGGAGAAAGAATTGACTTCATGGTAGGAAGCAGAGCATGGTGTTGGAAGGTTATTTCTCAGACTGGAGGCCTGTGACTAGAGGTGTGCCTCAGGGATCAGTGATGAACTCACAGTAGTTTGGCAACTATATGAAAAATGTGAATGAGACTATACAAGGCATGATTAGTAAATTTGCAGATGACCCTAAAAATAGGTGATATCATAGATAGTGAACACGTTTATTTGAACAGGTGCAGGGATAGGGAAAGTTTGAAAGGATATGAGCCAAATGTGGGCAAATGGAACCAGCCTAGATGGGACATCTTGGTGCTGTGGACGAGTTGGGCTGAAGGGCCTGTTTCCGTGCTTTGACAATGGTTCTCATTTACTGTGAGTGGGACCATGTTTTTTGCACATTGGCTATAACATTTGCTTGAGTTTCTACAGGTGATGCATTGATTCTACAACTTTTGGGGCATCCAGAATGTGTGAAACCTTTCGAGAGTTGGTCAGCTCAGAGTCGGCTTCTGTTGGTGGACTCAAACCTTCAGTTTACCTCAAGCTGTGCTATCATTTTCCAATACTGCACCATGTCACCCTCAGCCATCCCCGCAGTACAGGCAACTCCAGCATGACAGAGGTGGGGTTGTGTTCCTAGAGAGAGCAGGTAATCACTAGTTTCCACAACGCAAAGCCACATCATCTAGTCACTATTTCGTATAGTTGTCACATATGCAATGACACAGTGAAATTCATTTTGCATATATTACACATGCAGGCACCACCATTTTTGGCGCCTATATTCAAAATCCAAAGTCCGGTTGGCCTCGCGCGTTCGACGTCCCTCTCCTCTCCTCTCCTCTCCTCTCCTCGCCCGGCCATCTCTGTGTCCCAGGGATGCTTCCTGCAGCCGACCTTGAAGGCTCTGGAGGCATTACCGCAGTTCACCCTCCAACCGCCGCTTGCTCCCTGCGTCCGACTTCCCCAGACCCCTCCCGGCTACACTGACCGACCAGGCTTCAGGCGGGTGACCGGCCCCACCGTCCAATCAGCCTTCGGGCTAGGTCAAGATGTAACAAAATATGAGTCTGTGTATGCGTCAAGAAAGTAAATTGAAAAAATAAATTCTATGTTGATTTATTTACTTTATTTCACACAAATGAGAAACACGTGAGGGTGAACTTTATTCTACACCTCAACTTTTTGGGTGGTGATTTGTGAATCCTATAAGGGTCAAATCTCCATGACTGTCACAGCATACACTTGCCCATCAAAATTGACCCCTGGTATCCCAAAATTGTAAACAAAGATTTCTCCTTATGTCCTTCTCTCCCCTGAACTTGTCAATCCCTTGACCTTGGAGGTTTGTGGGTTCCTTCATCTCATCAATGATTTTCACCATTCAGCTTTTAAAGTGGCCATCCTAATCTGAAATGCACCAAATTGTCTTCCTGGTTTCCTTAAGTGCCTCAACATGTGACGAATATTCTTTAGACTTTGGAGATAGAACACAGAAACAGGCCCTACAGCCCACTGAGTCTGCTCTGACCAGCGATCCATGCACATTAATGCTATCCTACACACACTAGGAACAATTTACAATTATACCAAGTCAATTAACCTACAAACCTGTACGTCTTTGGAGTGTGGGAGGAAACCGAAGATCTCGGAGAAAACCCACGCAGGTCACGGGGAGAACGTACAAACTCCGTACAGACAGCACCCAAGGTCAGGATCGAACCCGGGTGTCTGGCGCTGTAAGGCAGCAACTCTACTGCTGCGCCACCATGCTGTCATCTTGTGGCTTGTCTTCCCTCATGGAGGAGTTGGAGGATTACGGCTGAGACCCCAATTATGATAGTTGAAGGCAAACATCAGACAAGACTGGCATTCGAACTGGCAACACCCTGGTATATTGAAAGTGTGACACTGCTGCCAAAGCTGGCTGTAGCCTTTAGAAATCAGTCATTTGAATTATTGACTTCTTAGTTCATGGTTCATAAAATTAGAACAAGAATAGATGTGACTGATCAATGAAGACATGTTCATCCTTCCTTCACATTTAATAACCTCATTTACAGTCTTGCAATCGACAAGTGCAGAACATGGTCGCCTTTCATAGCTTGCAATGTAATCTGTGTGTGTAATTGTCATTTGTCTTCTGTTCCCTGCTGGAAACATTTCAGCAGCATCCGCTCCTCAGTGCAGAATGGGGCCTTTTAACAGCAAGACTGTTCATCTGCGGTCTCGCAATGATTTATCTTCAATATCCCATAGACTGTTAAACTAATTCCGACTTGAACTATTTGTACTTTTGCACCCATAGAGTGTGAATTTAATTTAATATAATTGGCACAAGAGCCAGCAGAGAATTTTATTTTGCGGAGCAAACAATTAGATCACAACTTCATCGCCTAAAAGGGTGGTGGAAGCAGGTTTGCCAGTAGCTTTTGAAAGTGAATTGGATGTATAATTGAAGGGAAGAAAATTGCAGTCTCTGGGGATTGAGCCGGGAGTGGATCATTTTGGAGAACACTTCTTGATTGAGAATAATTTAAAAAAAACGGGCAGATAGTAATAAGAAAGTTGGTGGTGTAGATAGTGAGGAAGGTTCTCTAACGCCATAGCAGGATATAGGTCAGGTGGGAAGTTGGGCTGAGCATTGGCAAATTGAATTTAATCCTAACAAGTGCGTGGTTTGTCAAATAACGGGTGGATATATGTCATAAATTGTTGTGCACACAGAGCGCACACAGGTTTTGAATACTAGTGTACAGTTCTGGCCTCCACACCCCTGGAAGGGTGTGATGGTACTTCAGAGCGTGCAGAGGAGACTCACCAGGATGTCGCCTGGATTGGAGAGTTTAATCATGGGATTAGCTGGATTTGTTTTCTCCAGAGTGAAGGGGGCTGAGATGTGACCCGATTGAAGTACATATATAACATGATGGAAGGCGTTGATGGGTAGATAGTCAAAATCATTTTTGCCATGGTAAAGGTGTGAAAAATGACAGGACATAGGGTTAAAATGACAGGATGGAGTTTTATAGACGATTTTAGCTTATTTTTTACACAGGTTGAGTGATATTTGGAATATGCTGCCGGAGGAGATGGTAAAGAGGTGTTTTAGACAGACACTTAAATAGACATATGTGAGGGTACAGTGCTAGAGTGTAAATCTGATTAGTACAAATGTGTGACGTAGTTGGCATGAACGTGATGGGCTGAAGAGCCTGCCTTTGGGCTGTACAACTCTATAACTATGAAAGGTATAATGTCACCACCAATTTACTTCAATGGTTCAATTTGTGGTCTCATGGAGTTGTACAGCAAAAACGTTGGCCCTTTAGTCCACCGATCTATTTCAAACTGCAAACACCCATTTACACCGATCCTACAAAAACTCCACTTTATTTAACCCATTTCTCTCCCACCCCCCCCCCCCCCCATCCCCAATTCCACCCACCTACCTCCACATTAGGGGCAACTTACACTGACTGAACCCCTATAACATTGTGGCACTCATTTGCATTATCAAGTATTAATTCTGTCTATGGTGTCCTCATATTAACCTGGAAATTGTCTCACAAAGCAATGCCTTTGAGCACTGTACAATCAAATTTTATTAAAACCCTGATCTTGCTTCTGGATTAATGTCACCCATTCACGAGCTATTCTATTGTGCATGATGCCTTTAGTCTTGTAATTTGGTGGATTATCAGAGCACTGAGGCTTCACCTTAAGATGCCCTTTTCAATGCACTGTCACTTATTGAAGACATTTCTAACTCATTATGTTATCATTTCACTGGAAAAACAATGTTAAAATGGTCTGTATGTATTGTTTCCATCAATGCCACTCATAAATCTATAGCTGCATATGACACATCTTATTTACCATAGTGGAGCTACACTGAGCAAATGTATTACCTTAATCAAATTGGATCAGTGCCAAAATGGGAAATACTATAATTGGATCAGACATATTTTACCAGTGCTAATTTTTTCTATATTTTTATTCAAATGTTTTGTCCCAGTTTCAATTCATCGTGAATTAATAAGGAAGAGAAGAAAAAAAAGATTCAAGGGTTCAAAAAATCTAAAATTAATACAGAAGGGCAAAGCAGGTCAAGGATGATCTGAAAGAGAGGTTAATGATATGGATAGAATTTTCAAATGATTGAATATTCAGTAAGGAACTGAAAGTCTAAGCAAGTCTAAACAGCTCAAAGTAAATGAAGCTACCAGTTATGTAATTAAACATCGATGCCCATCAGAGAAATGTGATGGACAGGGTTAAGCAAAGTGGGACCAGCTTTTTTTCGATATTACAGGTGCCTATAAAGCAGCAAAATCACATTCATGGCGTCCATGTGATTTGTGGGTGAATTATCCCAGACACCACGCTGATCGATAGGCACAGAATGCTGGAGTAACTCAACGGGACAGGCAGCATCTCTGGATAGAAGGAATGGGTAACATTTCAGGTCGAGACCCTTCTTCAGTCTGAAGAAGGGTCTCGACCCGAAGCGTTACCCATTCCTTCTATCCAGAAATGCTGCCTGTCCCGCTGAGTTACTCCAGCATTTTGTGTCTATCTTCAGTGTAAACCAGCATCTGCAGTTCCTTCCTGCTCACTGCTAGATGTTCACCATAGTTCAGAAAATGAGATAGATAGATGATGACGGCAACCAATAAGTCTTCATGAAGCTTAACTAACACCCATTCTCTTCCTCTGAGCATACCTTCAGCAGCTGGGAGAACACTTCAGCTACTTAAGGACATTATCCATTATCTACAGGTTAGTTGTGGACTGAATTATTTGGGCTATTGGTGTGGCTCTGAAGAGCTTTCAATGGCATCACAACAGCCAGGGAAGATGCTGTTTGACTGAATAAGTCTGATATTTTGTCCATTAGTCTCATTGCTCAGCTCTTCCTAGAAGCACCATAAACATTATTAGGGTGGTGCGGTGGCGCAGCTGTAGTGTTGCTGCCTTACAGCGCCAGAGACCCCAACTATGGGTGCTGTCTGTACGGAGCTTGTACGTTCTCCCCATGACCCGCGTTTGTTTTCTCAAGACATCTTCGGTTTCCCCCCCACACTCCAAAGGCGTACAGATTTGTAGGTTAATTGGCTTGGTAGAAATATAAATTGTCCCCAGTATGTGTAGGATAGTGTTAATGTACGGGAATCGCTGGTCGGTGCGGACACAGTGGGCCGAAGGGCCTGTTTCCGCGCTGTATCTCTAAACTAAACTGAATTATTCCTTCATGCTTATTCAGTTCCTTTTCAGAGCCACAGTTGAATGTTCTTCAACCATTCTATCAGAGTGTGAATTCCAGATGTCAAATGGAAACCTGCGTACAGGTTATTCTTTTGTCACTTTTACCTTAATCACTTCAAATATGTGGCTTAGGCTACTTGTCCTCTTTGCCAGTGGGAACAGTGTTCTCATTCACCTTGTCTTCATAGATTTGAACACCTCGATCGAACCTGTGCTGAGCCTTCCCTTGCTCCATAAGGAACAATCCCATCTCCTCCAGTCTATCCACGTAACGTTGCTTTACCCTCCGGTGGCAGGATCCCTATGGATGGCTGATGACATTGATACATCAAAGCACAAAGTCACCGACACTTAACCGGGTGGTCATGGGAACCGTCCATGGCCTCCGTCATTGACAAACTGTGCAGGTACAACAGCAACTTGCATGCTGTGCACTGGCTGAATTTATTGAAATGCGTTACAGCTCACAAAGCATCTGATTTTATTTGGGGAATCAATTTTAGATAAAATTCATATGGACCTTGCACATGTCTGAAGAAGGATCCCAAACCGAAACATCACCAGTTCCTTCTCTCCAGAGTTGCTGCATGTCCCGCTGAGGTACTCCAGCACTTTGTGTCTATCTTCGGTTTAAACAAGCCTCTGCAGTTCCTTCCCACACAGCGCATGTCAAGTTGGCCTTTACATGAACTACCTGGTCTGCACTCGGCAGATCTCAGCAGAGTGTGTATCAAGATATGCCGTGGTCTTGCTCATGGGTCATTATGCAGGGGCTTCCCTTACACTCGGTCGTACAGGGAAGCATGGGAGGAGGAAGGAGGAAGGAAAGAGACCACCTGGAATCTAATACCACTCAGACTGTTGGAAAATAGCTCAGCCAAAAACAAAAGATAGACACAAAAAGCTGGAGTAACTCAGCGGGTCGGACAGCATCTCTGGAGATGCTGTCGTGACCCTTCTTCAGACTGGGTTCCCTTTCCCTTACGCTCAGTCTGAAGAAGGGTCTTGACCCGAAGCGTCATCTATTTCCTCTCTCCAGAGATGCTGCCTGTCCCGCTGAGTTACTACATGTTTTTTGTGTCTACCTTTGGTTTAAACCAGCATCTGCAGTTCCTTCCTACACATTCAGAAAAAAGCAATTCCAGTAACAGTTGTGTCCTTTAATCTCCCTCTGCCATTGCAGTGTTGTGCTTGTGTCAACGAATCACCCCTGTGCATTCCCTGCGGCCCTTGTCCACAGTAATACTCTTACGCACTGCCATCCACCACTTGACCATGGCATCTGTAGGCCACAAGTGATCTTGGAGGTTGAGCACATGCAGCTTTTCCCCTGTCCTACTTTCCCGAGTTACTCACAAATTCTCCCCAGTTTTCCCCTCGCTTCAAACTTGGAGAATGTCCGTAGCGAGTCTGTAGGAGGCCATAGGAGTTTGTAGATATATCGTAGCGGCTCGTTATGCCAGCCGTACGTACTCGGGGCATCAGGTAAGTCGGGACGTTTTTTCAGCATGTTGATAAATGCCCACGATCCCCGCACACTAACACACACACTCAGGACAATTTTACATTTACATCAGGCCAATTAACCTACCAACCTGGACGTCTTTCAAGTGTTGGAGGAAACCGGAGCACCCGGAGAAAACCCACGTAGTCCCCGGGAGAACGTACAAACTCCATACAGACAGCACTCGTGGTCAGGATCAAGCCTTGGTCTCTGGTGCTGTAAGGCAGCAACTCTACCGCTGAGCTACTGTGTCTCCTTTGTCTGATCCCTCACAGCGTAGAAATGAAAACACTTCAATATTCTCCACATGGGATGGAGAAACGATAAAGCCTACATCTTAAAGGCGGCACAGTAGAGCAGGAAAGGCTGAGCGGTGCGCTCCACTGTTTCACCAGCAGTCTGGGCTTAATGGCCATCAGGCAATACCAAGGCATGAGCAATTGGGATCCTGTCGGCCTGCAAGATGATGCTCCATGGAGTCACTAACACTTCTCCAGGTCAGTGCTTCAACAATCCAAGTAATTATTGGAGGACAAATTGCGGAACTGCTGCGACAGCCTACAAAAAGATTTGCACTCTGCTGACCACAATGGCAGCAGTCACAGTTTGTCCTTACTTGTCCTTACTTGGCAGCAGGCACGCCTTGCTTCACACTAGCCCGAGCCACTGCAGTTATGTTTAATGGTGGTTGCTTGGAAGCTGAGAGACGTGACATCAGATGTTGCATCCAAGTATGTTAATGGAAGATAAACACAAATTGCCAGATTAACCCAGCGGGACAGGCAGCATCTCTAGAGAGAAGGAATTGGTGACATTTTGGGTCGAGACCCTTCTTCAGACTGAAGAAGGGTCTCGACGCGAAAAGTCACACATTCATTCTCACCAGAAATGCTGCCTGTCACACTGAGTTTCTCCAGCTTTTTGTGTCTATATTTGGTTTAAACCAGCATCTGCAGTTCCTTCCTACACAGTATGTTAATGGATTTGGCTGTCACTTGAATGTTGGACCTCTTTGCAAAGAGGTGTATCAGTACCTTGCTGGACAAGTCACCTTCATGCTCCTTGACACTGAGAGGCTTGCTGGCAGGCAAAACAGTGCAGCCCACATTTCATTCTGAAAACCCATCAGTGTTCTTCTGTACTCTGCCTCACAAGAGATGACTGGTGTGACCTAAGCCTCCAGATAACTGGCTCCTCTTCTATCTGTCAGTGCTACATTTCCTCACACTGACAGATCCCATTTCTAAATTACAAGCAGTGCCAATATCTAAGGTGGTGAGTGAGGGTGTGAAATTGGTTGGCCTTTTGTCTTCAATATCACTGTCTGCTTGCCTGTTGCTCCTCACGATCTGGACAGGTTGTGATGTCTACGTATCTGAAAAAAGAGTAAGTGCTGGCGAAGAGGGAAGTCAGGGGCTTGGGATGTTCTTGGTGGTGGCGACAGTTTGTTTGAGAGTCAGATGGAAGAGAAACATAAAGGTAGAAAAATAGGTGCAGGAGGAGGCCATTCAGCCCTTCAAGCCAGCACTGCCATTCAATATGATCATGGCTGATCATCTAAAATCTGTATTCCCATTCCTGCTTTTTCCCCAAATCCCTTGATTCCGTTAGCCCTAAGAGCTAAATCTAACTCTCTCTTGAAAACAGCCAGGGAAATTGGCCTCCACTGCCTTCTGTGGCAGAGAATTACACAGATTCACAGCTCTCTGGGTGAAGTTTTTCCTCATCTCAGTCCTAAATGGCCTAACCTTTATTCTTAAACTGTAACCCCTGGTTCCGGACTCCCCCAATATCGGGAACATGTTTCCCGCATCTAGCCTGTCCAGTCCTTTAAGATTTTTTGTATGTTTCTATAAGATCTCCTCTCATCCTTCTAAATTCCAGTGAATATAAGCGCGGTCGACCCATTGTTTCATCATGAAGTGGTGGTGAAAATAGGAAGTGTTTGATCACTTGATCTTCAAGTGTAAATCAGCAGAGACTGTAGGAAGAGGAGGTGGAGGATTATATGTATCTTGTGTAATCATATAGTCTATCATTTTGCTTCCCCTCCTCCCATCCCCCCTCCACCACACTGTTGTCTCAGCAATGGGTGTTCTAACAATGGTTCAGATTGGTAAGCCTGCCCTTGCGAACTTCTAGTTGTGTAAAAGAACCAGCATAATGAACTCTGGGTAAATTGAGCAAACGGTTGTAGGGTTGTGATGGTGAGTTGGAGCATGAGGATGGTAAGTTCTGATCCTGATCGATGAAGGTGTGGTGGGGCTGCAATGATCCAAGCAACGACTGAGGATGGCCTGGCTCTTGGTGCTTGCATTCGCTGACCTTTGCACTTCTATGGGGTCACTGACCTCCTTACACCACTGTACGTAGAGACTCGGTCCTTGTGGGACATTGGCCTCCAGATCGTTCTGCTCTGGTGTTTGAGCGCGCATGTCATGAGGTCATATGTGATAAGAGCAGAATTAGGCCATTTTGCCCATCAAGTCTACTCCGCCAATAATTCGTGGCTGATCTATGTCTCCCTCCTAACCCCATTCTCCTGCCCCACAACCCTTGACACTCTAGACATGTGTTCAGAGGGCTTCCCCATCCCTTGGAAGATATGACATCTCTCCTGTTTTTTAATCCTAGGACACGACTCTGCCCCACGCTTTCCCATTTTTGAACTGTTCCACGTTAGATAGAAATGTGGATCACCAGCCAACATCTGATTACAACAAACCTCCCCTTTCTATAGCTCGCCACTCCGAACCTTGCCTGCTGTTGATGCATGCAACCAATGCACAGCATGGTTTCCAACGGCCATGGGTGAAATAATTTAATGTGCAGGCAGCACAAACTTGACATTGTATCTGCGCTGCAATCAATGGGCACGAGTTAGTCGTACATTATGTTACCTGTGCGTCCTTTCTCAGAAGGCTTTGTCTCCGGGGAGTTTTGGCTAATCTACATCTCTCAACCAGCCAGACTGGAAAAAGATCACAGGTTATCAGGGTATTAACTGGATGGTCTTTGCAGCAGTTTGCCTAATGCAAATTGGCTGCTGCTTTATCTTAATTACAAGAGCATCTCCACCATCAAAGTATTACATTGCCTGTAGCACACAGCGCGAAACCCTGAGGTTCTGAAAAGCATTTTGGGAATGCAGTTTTTCCTTTTGTCAGCAACACATTTTTTTTTTCCTACACAAATCAGGGTGATGATTGGGGAGAGGAATGTGTTTTTATTTGTGATCTGTTAAATAACTCACATACACTAACATTGTACAAAATTGAGCAAACAGTTCTTGTACAGTGCTTACTCAGTGCAAGTAATTAATATTCACCCACACTTATGAATCATGCCTATATTACACAGGGAATCCAATTTAGCCATGCATCACAAAGAAAACGCCGTGAGAAGTATGTGCTTTGAGGGAAAAGCTTCAATTATTTTGCTGGTGTAGTTTGTTCCGATCCAGACGTTGATCATTAAGGCTCATAGACTATCAGGCTTAACAACTTCCTCGGATGATGCAGCATCAGGCTATCGCATTAAGTGATGCGCGGTGAACAGCGGTGCTCACGATGTTGTCAGCGATCTCCTGAGCATTCACACAAACAACTAAATCAAATTTGCGGATAGGGCGTTCAGCACAAATGAAATGAAGTTGCCTGGCTGCTGCTGCCGTGGGCAGTGCCAGTGGAACAACAGCCCCCGTGCGTGAGGCTCAGCATTTGTTGAAGCCACCCTGCACTGGCTCTCACTGCCTGAGTGCCTCTTTCTGCTTTTAAATGGTTGGCAGCTAATAACCATTACAATGGAGCAGACTGTTGAGGGAGGAAAGGCCCACTGCGGCTGAGAGAAAGCAAGTTTTAGCAAACCACCAGGGACACTGGCAGAGAGAAACGATTCAAATCAAGTTGACAGCAGCAAAGCTTTGACTGAAGCCTGTGCTGGCAGAGGGGAGGGGAGGGGAGGGGGCGATATTGCCTTTTACAAACTGGTTTCTGATGCCATTTCTGCAGACCTGCCATCCACATAAGTTCCACAAAAAACACATCTTTATGAAATAATACTATAACTCCAATCTCCCGAAGCAATTTTTAAGCAGAGGGATCTCTTTCAGTGGAAAATATCACCAGGCAGATGTGGTGCTGTTAACAGATGTGTGAAAGATGTTTTGTAAGCGCTGGCCTGTAGAGTGGTTTTCTGATATTGTCACTTCCATTTTATCAGCCAAGTGTAAAGTTACATTAACAGGGTTTCACTCCTATGTGATGTCGCATTCCCTCAGAGAAAGATTCAGCATGAGATATTTTCTTACACAATACCGATTAAATAAACCACACACTTATATGACGGCAGCCTTTCAGGGGGAGATTCGGAGTACATCAAAGCAATATTAACATTTGACTGCTGTGTACCTGCCACCTGTGTACAGGTGTGCAAAGAATAAGAAAGAATTATTGGTATAGACTTGACATGAGGTCATGTGCAGCATTATAAGGCTGCTTTTCCAACTAACAACATTGGTGGCATTAACTTCCTGTGCCCAATTCCTCGGGAACCTACTCATCTCTTGGTAATGTGTGTTTCCACCATTTAGTTTAGTTCAGTTTAGCGATATAGAATGGAAACTGGCCCTTTGGCCTATCGAGTCCACATTAGCCTTCAATAATCCATTCACTACATATTTTTACAGAGGCCAATTAACCTCCAAATCCCCATGTCTGTGGATGTGGCAGGAAAACTGAGCACCTGGAGGAACTCCCCCTCGGTCACAGAACAAACAAGCAAACTCTACACAGACAGCACCTGAGGTCAGGATCAAATGGGGTCTCTAGGACGGTGAGGCAGCAGCTCAACGGATGCCCCACAGATACAGGATCCAACAGACTATCCTATATAACAGAACAGTACATCGCAGTCTCAGAGCAGCGTTTAGTTTAGAGATATCAGGCTCTTTGGCCCACTGGGTCCACGCTGACCAGCGATCCCCACACACTAACACTATCCTACACACTCTCGGGACAATTTTACAATTACATCAGGCCAA
This sequence comes from Okamejei kenojei, assembly GCA_035221665.1. Taxonomy (NCBI): domain Eukaryota; kingdom Metazoa; phylum Chordata; class Chondrichthyes; order Rajiformes; family Rajidae; genus Okamejei; species Okamejei kenojei. The sequence goes on from CM069155.1 coordinate 8,028,901, forward strand.
TTAACCTACAAACCTGTACGTCTTTGGAGTGTGGGAGGAAACCAAAATACCCGTAGTCAGGATCGAACCTGGGTCTCCGCCGCTGTAGGTGCTGTAAGGCAGCAACTCTACCGCTGTGCCACCGTGTCGCCCAGTGCTTGACTATTTAGGGGAGAGAGCAGTTCTGTCTAGGCTTGGAACTGGGAGGTAATCAGGAACAGAAACCCTTGTCCAGGTTATGGATACACTTCATACTAAGTTCTTCATCATCTCTGTGTTTCAACAAGCAGTGAATTTCCCTCATGGGAGAAATTTAGGGTAATAACACGGTTACCAATGAAAATCTGTTTTATAGTCAATTTTAATTTGAATATGCAAACAGGGACTGATTTCTGAACAATACACGACTTCATTCTATTCACCAGAAACAATGCACTTTCGAATTTCCCAAGGGCCTAAGATTTTTCACTCATTAGTTCATTTATTCAGGCAAGTTGACTCTCATTAAGTGGTGAGGAGGGGCTGCGGAAAGCGCTGAATTAAGACGGACCAGGGCCAGTCTGAAACCAGGCCCAGGGGTGTGAATCAAACAAGCTGAGCCCCTGCCCATGCCTTCGCCAGTGGCTCGTCCCTACGGGAAAAGAAAACAGCAGCAGTTTAAACACCTGGGAAAGCAAACAGCCAGACTGCTGGGGAACCTGGGAGAGTGTGCAACACAGACCCTTTTTTACAACGCATCAACATTTACCACTTTGGTGCAAGCCCGAACCTAACCTGCAAGGGTAGCTGAGTGATTCTGAAGTGAGGATTTCCTTTCACCTGCACACGGAGCGGCCCAGTTGCTCAGAGATATCATGAAATGAAGTGGACAACAGGTCACTGACATGGACAGGGGCCTGCCTCCTGTTTCACGCTTCTGCCCTCCATCCTTAAAAATTAGCCAAATGTAGAATGGAGTATGTTCCAACCGTCCCTGGCTACTCATACCAATTATTATTATTATTATTTTTTGAATCTATTTTATTCGAAGCAATTGTACAAGAATGAAGCAATCGACATGAAAGTTATACAATTTTCGTACGGCTTCATTTTTAACATTAATACATAAATCAAAAAAAAAAGAGAAAAAAGGAAAGAATGAAGAAAAAAAAGGAAAAATGCAAAGAGAGAAGAAAAGACTCCTAAACTATCAAAGAAGTGCGAGAAAAAAAAAAGAGAAATGAGAAAAAAGGAGATGTAGATATGCCCCACTGTCCTCATACCAATTAAACCAATGCTAGTTTTCATGGAAAACAGGTGCAATGATGATGTTTCTGCGCAAGCTGGTAAAAGAATAATTCCCTGCAAGGGCGACACAGTGGCGCAGTGGTAGAGTTGCTACCTCAATATTGTTGCATATTTAATCTTGTAGCTTTTAACTCTTTATTTAAATCAGCAAGAAAGAAAAGCTTCTATTTATCTAGTCATTTCCTTTATCCTCTCAAAGTCCTCAAAGACTTCAGAGTCCTCAATACTTTTGGGCAGCACAGGAGAGTTGCTACCTTACAGCGACAGAGAACCAGGTTCAATCCTGACCACGGGTGCTCACTGTAAATAGTTTGTACATTCTCCCCATGACCATGTGGGTTTTCTCCGGGTGCTCCAATTTCCTCCCACACTCCACAAGATGTAAGGGTTAGTAGGTTAATTGACCCTGTTAAATTTGTAAAGTTGTCCTTAGTGTGTGTGATCGTGCTAGTCTACAGGGATCGCTGGTCGGCAGGGAATCGGTGGGCCGAAGGGCCTATTTCCGCGCTGTATCTCAATACTAAACTAAAAGACTAAAGTCTCAGTGGAGCAAAATATACTGTATGGTATTTATTTTGTTTACAATAGAGAGGAATACTTATTCACCAGCAGAGTAATGTTCAGGGCTAGAATCTAATGAATCAAGAAAATTGTCAGATAAAGTACTGCTTTTCACAACTGGTAGAAGGTTTGATATTACATCATAAATCACATGAATAAATATAAGCAGGGTTGAAATACACAGTCCCATGTTGTTCATCTGCATTATGTATCGCAACATTGAGATCACTTACTAGTTTCCATTTTGATTTTTAGGCATATAATGATTTAACATGTTGGTGTGTGGATCAGAACCGCTTCAATGTGCTCCATTGTAAGGCATTGGGAAAAAAGCATGTCCTTTTTCCTGGAGTAAGTTTGTCGCAAGACATTCTCAGGCTGTTGGTGACAATGGGGGATGCTTGACAGGACACTCAGTATTAGCACAACGCCAAGAGGTGGAAATAGTCTGTAAATCAAAGACAGAGCTAAGTCAAAGATTTAGGAACTAATATACATAACAATAAAATGTGTTGTATTTGAGAGGTATGTATCGCTGCAATATTGCTTAATTCTTCTTCTTTTGTGTTGAAGAGGCTGATCTAATCAGGCTAAAGGCCAACAAGGCTCCTGGCTGATGGCCTGCACTCAAAGTCAAATTTATTCATCACATGTACCCGAGGGTGCAGTGAAATGCAGCGATACACTTTAAAAAAAGAACACACAATACACAATAGAATTTAACACAAACCTCCACCACAGCATTCTTCACTGTGGTGGAAGGCAACAAAGTTCAGTCTATGGTCTTCATGGAAGTGGCTGCAGAGACAAGGGTTCATCGGTTGTAAACAACATTCTCTGGATTCTGGAGAGGTTCCAGAGGATTATAAGACCACAAATGTAGCATCTCCGTTCAAAACATTAGGCAGATAGAGAGCAGGAAGCTATAAACCAGTTGGACTAACATCTGTCCTCGGGAAAGTATTGGAAACTATCATTAATAGACAATTGACAATAGACAATAGGTGCAGGAGACTCATTCAGCCCCTCGAGCCAGCACCACCATCCAATGTGATCATGGCTGATCATCCCCAATCAGTACCCCGTTCCTGCCTTCTTCTCCCCATATCCCCTGACCCCGCTATCTTTAAGAGCCCAATCTAGCTCTCTCTTGAAAGTAGCAGGTAAGAGCATTGAAAAATTAAAAGATAATCATGTTGTGTCAGCAAAGATAAGCACAAAATGGACACAAATGGACATGGACACAAAATTCTATCTCTGGAGAGAAGGAATGGGTGACGTTTTGGGTCAAGACCATTCTCTCCAGAGATGCTGCCTGTCCCGCTGAGTTTTTGTGTCTATCTAGGTCTTTAACCAGCAGTTGTAGTTCCTTCCTACACACTGATGTGTCAGCATGGCTTTATGAAAGGGAAATCATATCTGACAATCTTGCTAGACAGCCAATACAATATTACAAAGAGGAACTAGTAGATATAATGTTTTGAATCTCCATAAAGCATTCAATATTACACGGGAATACGTGAAAATTGGACTACCACACCCCCATGGATAGGGGTGTGATCAATTGACAGAAAACAGAGGTGGGCTAAATGGGTCATCTTTAGAATTTCAGTCAGTAACTAGCAGGGGGCCACATACATCGGTGGTAAGGCTCAACTATTTTTACTCTATTTTAGTGCCTTGGATGTAGAGACTGAGGTTTTTATGGATGATATAAAGAGAAGTGGATTAGTGGGGTGTGAGGAGGATTTGCGGAGCGTATAAAGGCACATGGATAGGTTATGTGAGTGGGTTGGAATGCAATGTGGGGAATGTAAATTCTTATTCAAAGAGAGGGAGACTATAAAACTTGGACCTGCAGAGGGATCTGTGGTGTTAACACATGAATCACAAAAGGTTAGCATGCCTAATGCAAGTACTTAGGAAGGCTAATTGAATGTCGCTGTTTATTTGAAAGGGTATGGTGTATAAAAGTAGGGAAGGTTTCATGCAAATTTACAGGGTGCTAGTGAGACCACAACTGAAATGTTGCGTTGAGCCTTATTCTCAACTGCACTTACATTGGAATCAGTGCTTCAACCACTTCACTAAATGGGCTCCTGGCATGAACTGAGATGAGAGGTTGATGCATAAAGGAGAGAAGAAAGCTATATTAAGAGGAGAAGAGAAGAATGAAAATGAATCTTACTGAAATGCAAAATGCCAAATGGCTTGACTGGGTAGATAGCGAGATGCTTCCCCCAGTGGGAGTATCGAGAACTAGAGGGTATAGTTTCAGAGTAGAGGGTTGCTTGTTAACAAGATGAGAACTTCTCCCAATAGGATCATGGAATTCTCTACTCCAGAAAGCAGTGGATCAAGCAGTGGAATATATTCAAGATGGACACTGACATTTAAATTCAAAGGGAGACATGGGGTATGGGGCAAAGATGGACATTTTGTATTAAGGCCAAGACAGGCTGAATGCCAGAGCAGACTTGAGTCGGTGAGTGTGCGACTCAGATCAAGATTTCTATGCTCTAATCATCTTATGTAACAATTCCAACCCAGCTTTGATGCTCAGCAAGGAAAGACAACACATCCTAGCTGGAAGACCTAGTTTGTCCCAGATTTGAGACCCAACACATCCCAGCACATAGCCCAGAACCTCGATTGGGGTCTATGATATTTCCCACATAGCTCCAGCTGGGAAACCTATTTCATCAACGTCCAAAACCCAAGAAACTGCAGATGCTGGAATTTTGAGCCTTGTCCATTTCCTGCACGATGTTGCCTCATCTACTGAATTCCTCCAGCATCAACTACATGCAGACACTGGTCAGCAGGGACTTAGAGTTATAGAGAGTGATAGAGTGATACAGCATGGAATCGGGCCCCTCAGCCCAACTTGCCCACACCGGACAACATGTTCCACCTATACTAGTCCCACCTGCCTGCGCTTGGCCCATATCCCTCCAAACCTGTCCTATCCATGTACATGTCTAACTGTTTCTTAAATGTTGGGATAGTCCCAGCCTCAACTAACTTCTCTGGCAGCTTGTTCCATACGCCCACCACCCTTTGTGTGAAAATGTTACCCCTCAGATTCCTATTAAATCTTTTCCTCTTCACCTTGAACCTATGTCATTGAGTCCTAGTGTAATACAGTGTGGAAACAGGCCATTCGGCCCAACTCGCCCACACCGTCCAATAATATCTCATATATCCTAGTCCCACTTGCCTGCGCTTGGTCCATAATCCTGCAAACCTGTCCTATCCATGTACCTGTCCAACTGTTTCTTAAATGTTGGGATAGTCCCAGCCTCAACTACCTCCTCTGGCAGCTTGTTCCATACGCCCACCGTGTGAAAAAGTTATCCCTCCGATTCCTATTAAATCTTTTTCCCTTCACCTTGAACCTATGTCCTCTGGTCCTCTATTCCACTACTTTAGGTAAAAGACCCTGTGCATCTACCCGATCTATACCTCTCTTGATTTTGTATACCTCGATAAGATCTTCCCTCATCCTCAAGTCAAGAGAGTCAAGAGTGTTTTATTGTCATATGTGCCGGATGGGACAATGAAATTCTTACTTGCTGCAGCACAACAGAATATGTGAATATGTAAACATAGCACATAACGGCGGAAGAGAAAAAAAAGAAAAAGTTCAATAAATAACAAATATAGTGCAATAATAATAGTCTTTTGCATTTCTTATTTGTTGACGTGTTTAATAGCCTGATGGCTGTGGGGAAGAAGCTGTTCCTGAACCTGGACGTTACAATTTTCCGGCTCCTGTACCTTCTTCCCGATGGCAATGGTGAAATGATTGTGCGGCCAGGATGGTGTGGGTCTTTTTGGCTGCCTTTTGGACGCAGAGACTACGATAGATCCCTTCGACGGTGGGGAGGTCAAAGCCGGTGATGGACTGGGCAGTGGTCACAACCTTTTGTAGTCTTTTTCACTCCTGGGCATTCAAGGTGCCGAGCCAGGCCATGATGCAACCAATCAGAATGCTCTCTACCGTGCACCTATAAAGGTTTAGGAGAATCCCCCTTGACATGCTAAATCTCCGTAATCTTCTCAGGAAGTAGAGTTGCTGATGCAATTCTTTATAATTGCATCGGTGTGCTGGGTCTAGGAAAGATCTTCGGAAATATGCACGCCCAGGAATTTGACGTTTTTGACCCTCTCCACCATCGTTCCATTGATTGATGGTGCAGAGGATTGTGGGTCCTCATCCTTTCCCTACCAAAGTCCACAATCAGTTCCTTGGTTTTACTGATGTTGAGAGCCAGGTTGTTGTGCTGGCACCATTTGGTCAATCGGCCGATCTCACTTCTATACTCTGACTCATCCCCATCTGTGATTCGTCCAACAACAGTGATGTCGTCGGCGAACTTGATGGGTTCGCACTATTTCACCCAACACTCCACGGAATAGAGACCCAGTCTACTCAACCTCTCCCTATAGCTCACACCCTCTAGTCCAGGCAATATCATCTGGTCCTAGATTCCCCAACTCTGGGCAAGAGACGCTGTGCATCTACCCGATCTATTCCTCTCGTGATTTTGTACACTCTGGAATAGATTGGGTCGAAATGGTGGAAATGTCAAAGACTAGATGGTACAGTTTCAAGGGGTAAAGTTTAAATGGGATGTGTGGGGCAAGTATTTTTTAATACAGAGACTATAACCAGCCTGGAACGCAATGCAGGGGGTGGTGTTCGAGGCATGTGGATGAGGGATGTGGATGATGTGCAGGAACATGAGATTACTTGATCTTGGCATCATGTTCAGCCCAGACATGTTCTTGCACTGTCCTGTTGTATCTTTTATGGTCTATATCGACTAATTGATGGAAAGTGATGCTGGCTGAGGTTAAAGATGAGCCATGTTTTCGTTGCAGAATTCAACTGGCATGTTGGGCTGAAGGGCCACTCTTGCTGCTATTTCATGTATGCTGTTGTTTTCATGCAGTGTTCCATCCTCAGAGTTGGTCTCAGACACCAAACAGCTAATGGAATAATTTGTTTAAGTATACATGGGTGGCACGGTGGCAGAGCTACTGCCTTTCAGCACCGGAGACCCAGGTTCGATCCTGACTACGGGTGCTGTCTGTACAGAGTTCGTACATTCCCCCCGTGACCTGCGTGGGTTTCCACCGAGAACATCGGTTTCCTCCCACACTCCAAAGCCGTGCAGGTTTGTAGGTTAATCGGCTTGGTATAAATGTGAATTGTCCCTAGCGTGCGTAGGATAGTGTTAATGTGCGGGCATCGCTGGTCGGCGTGGACCCGGTGGGCTGAAGGGCCTGTGTCTGGTCTGTATCTCTAAACTAAACCAAACCAAAAAAGTTGCATTAGTTTTGGATTATTAGTGAACGGAGCACGGAGAGATATGTGATTTTACTTTAAAACATTTTTACAGAAGGAGATCATGTTTCAGATATGGTGCTCTGTGTGTTCTGTGGTAATGTTTATATTCCACAGCTGCTCCACCTGGCTTTCTGGCTCGTATCTTGGTACAGCTACTTTAACCACATCATTAGAGTGAGAGGAATATGAATACACAAGTCAGGGTGCAGATCTACGGTGGCAAGAAGAGGCCATTGTTGTTGGTACTTGTTTTAACAGATCGGCAAGAATTTAGAAGAAATCCTTCTTGGAATTCTTACAAACTCTTTGAATCAGGCATTGAAGAGACTTCATGTTGTTTAAGTCCCACGATGCGAGTTTACCTAAGAGCTCTCCCGAGTTAAAAAAAAAATCAAACTCGTGGTACCTCATCACGAGTATTTTTTTAATCTTGGAAATTTTTCACACTGTTGAAAAAACTTCACGAGTTTCCGCTTTTCCCGAGTACCTGCCGTTACCATTATGAGCCGCAACGAGGCATCCACAAGCTCCGACGTACCCGCTGCATACATTCCACGTACTTACCACGAGTTTGATTTTTTTTTAAACTCGGGAGAGCTTTTGGGTGAAATTGAATCGTGGGACAGGGGCTTAAGTGTCCAAAGGCCATCCAATAATAGCTGTATTTTACTTGGTATCTCTGTAAGTAAATTAAACAATGTAATGTTCCGATATGCAATAGATTCTCAATCACTGACGAGGGGTAGAAGCTGATGTATGTGAAATACAAGGAGTTGGAAAGGAAAGTACAGTTTAATCAAAGGCCCTGCACGGAACGTTATATACTTAATATTGCAGTCCTGAATACAATTAATCAGGCAACATAATACTTAAAGGGGTGACAGGCTTGAAGCAAGAATTCTTGTTCATGAACTTTATTACATACACGACCATCACGTGCTGTGATACAAGACCTCTACCTCTGCGCTGTTTTGGGATGACTCGCTCATGATGATACATGAAGTGAAAACAAATGGAAACAATTAGTAAGGCAGGCAGCATCTGTGGAAATACATTTCAGGTCTTAGACCCTTCATCTGAATTAGGAAATAGGGAAGAAAAAGTTTGTTTTAAGTTATAAAAAATGTGGAGAAGGGATGGATAGGATGAAGAGAACACCGTTGATAGAGTTAGGCCAGGCCTATTGTGGGAATAAGCTGTTGATACAGTTATCAAGTTGACAGGTTAATGAAGGCATTTTGAAAGAGGGAGAAGGCAGACATGGGGACGTAAAAATGATGAGATTTAGATCAAGAGAACGCAAACAATGCAGGTTGATGGTCTGGATGCAGCAATTATCTCTGCACACTTGAGTTGGACGGGCCTAGTTAATAACTCCTGGCCAGAGCTGCTGATTCCAGCTGGAATGTGCACAATATTTATTCATCACAGACAAGAACGAGATCAGAATCAAATTTCGTCACTTCCTTCTCACCACACCCCCACCCCGCCCTCACCCACAACATGATGTGGTACTGGAATACCAGTGCCATTAATGAAAGCTAGCCCAGCATGAATAGCTGTCTCCAGCAAAGGCTAGAGGAGCATCTCAATGTAGGAGGACACCCATTAACCCTTTGGGGCCTTAGAGGCTCTTCATCGCCTGGGGCATGAATTTGAGTGAAAGGCATTCTCACAGCACAGAAGAAAAATAAATAAATGATAATTGGTAACAAAAAGAATGTTTTCTATTGGATTCCTGACTCTATTTAATAGGTATCCAACAATGTTTGCTATTCATAAAAAATCACAGCCTGATTGTAAAGTTGGATGAAGAGCGAGGGGCTCATTTGATGCTGGTATCAATAACATGGCTACTAACTAAAACGGGCCAAGGAAGCATCTAGCCCAATATGTTTACTTGCATACATTGAAACCATTAGGATTGAAATTGGTTTCTACCTCATTGAGCACAGTTAATGTTCTTCCACATTGAAGCTCCTTCCTTCATCTTCATGAGGACTGCAGATACCGATAAATCCACCATTTCCAACCTGTTTAAATGAAACCAGCTCACATCTGGAGTTAATTAGCATTATTAATTTCCTGGTGGGGCTCTGCACAATACAACTGGAGCAGTTGTTATGATCTTGGATTGTAATTTCAGAAGGCCATTGTATCAGAAAAATGTAAGGAATTCAGCTTAATTGATTTGAAATGGACAGAAGCACTATTATAGAAAATAGTCTGCGTTGCTCATGAATTTGCACTGGAGCAATCAGTGGATATCTTTCACTTCGACATTCATTTACATCGTGTCTTTAACATTATGAGATGTCCCAAGGTGCTTAGTAGAAGCAGCTGGCAAAAAATTTGCACTGAGCCAAAGAAGTGGTCATTAGGACTGGTGCCCAAAGGCTTCCTGAGAGTGACAGGTTTTAATGTGCCTCTGAAGGGTAAAGAGAGAAGTAGAAAGGTGGAGAAGTTGGGGGTTCGATCCATTGTGTAGTGAGAGTATGCTAACAGGTGAGGAAAGACCACGGGCATGGATCATACACTAGGCCTGGAAGAAAGCGGAGTTAGGGGATCGCGTGAGGAGATTAGAGAGATTAGGGAAAAGAGGAAGCACTGAGGGATTTGAACCAAAGCTTCCGTATTATAAAATCAAAACATTGCAGGATTGAGAGCTAATCTGTCTAAGTAGCAGCGCAGAACTGGGAATGGTGCAAACGGAATGTGTAGGAAGGAACTGCAGATGTTGGTTTAAACCGAAGAAAGGCACAAAATGCTGGAGTAACTCAGTGGGTCAGGCAGCATCTCTGGAGAAAGGGAATAGGTGACATTTCGGGTCGAGACCCTTCTTCAGACTGGAGAGTCAGGGGAAAGGGAAACAAGAGATATAGACGGTGATGTAGGGAGATATACAACAAATGAATGAAAGATATGCAAAGAAGTAGCAATGATAAAATAAACGGGTCGTTGTAACTCGTTCTCACCTAAGAACTAGCCTTGCCATGATCCCTTTATCATCGTTATTTTTTTGCATCTCTTTCATTAATTTGCTCTATATCTCTCAACATCACCGTCTATATCTCTCGTTTCCCTGACTCCCAGTCTGAAGAAAGGTCTCGACCCGGAAGGTCACCTTATATCCAGAGATGCTGCCTGTCTCCCGCTGAGGTACTCCAGCTATTTGTGTCTATCCTTAGAAGTGGTGCAAGTTGGGATGAATGCAAATATTTACATTTCAATTTTAGTTATTTTGTCATTTTATAATGCGGCCGCAATGAATGTAGTGCCGGCTGTGATAAATGGTGAAGCCATTTGTTGGCACTTTGTCGTTTTCATGTCACTGCACTTTAATCTGTGTTTACAAGATTAGGCTGTTCTTGCAAAGCTCATCACCATAATAATATTTCCCCTTTAACTGGTTACAGTGGTTATTAGAGAGATTATTGCGTTGGTTCCAAAATAATTAGCACATACAAAATTCCACACTTTAGTATTAAAAATTGTTATCAATTCTAAAACAAAAAAATAATGCACAGCAGGTGTCCTGGCATCTGAAAGAAAAACATAGATTCGTTTCCAGATGGCACCCTTTGTCAAAACCTAAACATTTAATTAATTTGATCTTTTCAACATTCTTTAAATTAATTTTAATTTGCTTTTGATTGCGATTTCTGCATTTCAATTTTCCTCCCAACCTGAAGATGAGTGCTTCACTTGACACAGACAACATTTTTTTGCTTTGAATGTTTTAATAAAACCAATTATTTCGTCTGTCCTGTCAGCTGATAGCCATGAAAACATCCACAGCAACTGAATAGGATGTGGCTTTGCTCAGGGTCTAATATAGGGCTGTCCCACAAGGGATTCAATCCATTTGGATCCATTGCTAAGATCATAAGATTATGTGATTGGAGTAAAATTAGGCCATACGGCCCATCAAGTCTACTCCGCCATTCAATTATGGCTGATCTATCTCTCTCTCTTAACCCCATTCTCCTGCCTTCTCCCCATAACCTCTGACACCTGTAATAATCAAGAATCTATCTATCTCTGCCTTAAATATCACAACTGGCTAGGCCCCCACAGCCTTCTGTGACAAAGAATTCCACAGATTCACCACCCTCTGACTAAAGACATTTCTCCTCGTCTCCTTCCTAAAAGAACATTCTTTAATTCTGAGGCTCTGACATCTAGTCCTAGAAACATTGAAACATGGAAAATAAGTGCAGGAGTAGGCCATCTGGCCCTTTGAGCCAGCACCGCCTTTCAATATGATCATGGCTGATCATCCAAAATCAGTACCCCGTTCCGGCTTTTTCTCGCTATCCCTTGATTCCCTTAGCCTAAGAGCTAAATATAACTCTCTCTTGAAAACATCCAGTGAATTGGCCTCCACTGCCTTCTGTGGCAGAGAATTCCACAGATTCACAACATGCTGGGTGAAAAGGTTTTTCCTCATTTCAGTCCTAAATGGCCTACCCCTTATTCTTAAACTGTGTCCCTTGGTTCTGGACTCCAAAAACATTGGACCATTTTTCCTGCATCTTCCCTGTCCAATCCTCTAAGAATTTTATATGTTTCTATAAGATCCCTTTTCATCCTTCTAAATTCCAGCAAATTCAATCCTATTCCACCCATTCTTTCATCATATGTCAGTCCTGCCGTCCCAGGAGTTAACCTGGTGAACCTACGCTGCACTCCCTCAATAGCAATAATGTCCTTCCTCATATTAGGAGATCAAGATAGCACACAATACTCTAGGTGCGGTCTCACCAGGGCCCTGTACAACTGCAGTAGGATCTCCTTGCTCCTAAACTCAAATCCTCTCACAATGATGGCCAATAATGCCATTGACTTTCTTCACTGCCTGCTGTACCTGCATGCTTACTTTCAGTGACTGATGTACAGGCTTTGGCTGAGAAAATTATGAAAAATCCAAAGAGATTTTACAACTAGCTTTGAACGTGGGAGATTGTGTCGCATGAATTTGATGAAGTATTTTGGAGAAATAACCAAGAAAGGATGATAGCCAAAGTCTAAATGGACCTCAGCAATGTTCCACATGGTAGGTTAGGTCAGTGCATGGGTGGGATAGGTACATGGGACTGTGATATTGTAGCCATTACAGAATCCCAGGAGAGCTAGCTATGTATTTGGATACATAATTGGCACGTAGGATGCAGAGGGTGATGATGAAAGGTTGTTTCTCAGATGGAAATCCCGTGATTTGTGGTGTACCTCAGGGGCAGTGCTGGGCCCACTGGAATTTGTCATCCACATCAACAATTTGGATGAGATGTGCAAAGCATGGTTCGTAAATTTACAGATGACATCAAAGTAGGTGGTATTGTAGACAGTGAAGAAGGCTATCAAGAATTACAGTGGGATCTTGATCAACTGCACAAGTGCGTTGAGGAATGTCAAACGGAGTTTAATTGAGATAAGTGTGAGGTGTTGCACTTTGGGATGACAAACCAGACTTTCACAGTGAATGGTAGAGCCCTGGGGTATGTTGTAGATGGATCTATACATACTAATCTATATTACTAAAAGTAAGATCTTGACCGCTTTTGACTCACTGCGATGTGATTTCCGAGAGAATGCCACCACATACGTCCATCATTTTTGGCCACCTCGCTCAGAGTCCTCCTCCGCCAGACTGGAACAGAGGATTTTTCCCATCGATGAAATATCAGGGAGATATTAAAGTTTTTTAAATGTTTGCCATTCTTTCTGCTGCCCCTGCTGGTGGGAGAGGGGAGGGACTATAAAACCCGGAAGTGGTGTGCCTCACTCAGTCACAAAAAAAAAGGCAGTTGTTGGTGGTGCTAACTGCTTTGAAAGACTGCACTGCAGAAAAAAATGTCTGTTGTTGGTGGTGGTAACTCCTTTGAAAAACTGCACTGCAAAAAAAAATGGCTGTTTTTGGTGGTGGTAACTGCGTTGAAAGGCTGCTCTGCAAAAAAAATGGCTGTTGTTGGTGGTGGTAACTGCGTTGAAAGGCTGCTCTGCAAAAAAAATGGCTGTTGTCAGTGGTGGTAACTGGTTTGAAAGGCTGCTCTGCAAAAAAAATGGCTGTTGTTGGTGGTGGTAACTGCTTTGAAAGGTTGCACTGCAAATCAAAATGGCTGTTTTTGGTGGTGTTAACTGCTTTGAAAGGCTGCAATGCAAAAACAATGGCTGTTGTTGGTGGTGGTAACTCCATTGAAAGGCTGCAAACAAAAATGGCTGTTGTTGGTGGTGGTAACTCCTTTGAAAGGCTGCAATGCAAAAAAAAAGGCTGTTGTTGATGCTGGTAACCCTGCTTGAAATGGTATGAAACTGCACTTGAATTCGGTGGCCTTGCAGCCTGCTTGAAGTGGTAGGAAACTGCACTTGAATTTGGTGGCCTTGCACCCTGCTTGAAGTGGTAGGAAACTGCACCTGAATTTGGTGGCCTTGCATCCTGCTTGAAATTTCAAGGAATAGCCGTGCGTCAATTACTAGCCCACCAGCCGTAAGTGAGCTGCCAGCACATCAAGCTTGAGTGACTGAGCTGCCACCCCAAGAATCCATTTGGCCCACAATATCCATACTAACCAGTCCCTTCAGCCCACAGTACCCATACTAGAGCTCCAGAAAGCCCCCCCACTGGCCACCAATATTGGAATTGTTGGAGAGGTGCAATATTGCGTTGAGGGACCAGCCCTCCCGTGTGAACATGGGACCCAACGGGTCCCACTTAATCTAGTATATGCTGTAATTCTCTGCATTACAAGTGAACAGGGTGCTGGAAAAGGCTTTTGGCACCATGGCCTCTGGGAGTCATGCAATTGAGTGTAGAAGATGGAACATTATGCTGCAGTTATACAAGACATTGGTGAGGCCTCATTTGGAGTATTGTGTTCAGCTTTGGTCACCCTGCTGATGCCATGAAGCTGCAAAGAGTGCAGAAAAGATTTACGAGGAAGCTGTCAGGATTTGAGGGCCTGAGTTATAGAGAGAGGATGGGCAAACAAGGAATTCATTCCTTGGAACAGAGGAGACTGAGGAGTCATCTTGTTGAGGTACCTTAAATCACAAGGGGCATAAATGGGGTGAATGCTTTTGAGGGATATGGATCAAAAATAGCCAAATGGATCGAGCATAGATGTGCACCTTGGCCAGCATGGACAAGTTGGGCCAAAGGGCCTATTTCCGTTTTGCATAACTCAATGGTAGCATTTGAAGTCGTTAGAAGTGAGATCAAGTACCACAACAGAAAATATGATGGAGGAATTAAAATCTATCATTGCCAGCGGTAACCTCAGGGAGAGGTTGTATCAGGTACCTGGGAGTGGCGGCGCTGCCCTGGCAGCAGCGGCTCGCCTGCAGTCCGTCTGTTTTTCTTTTTATTTGTTGTTTTCTTGTCTTGTTTTTTAGCGTTAGTTTGAGTTATTATGTAGTGTATGTGTGTGGGGGGAGGGGGGGTTGGGAGAAACGTTCTTTGTCTCTTCCTTTTGGGGAGACGCGACTTTTCTTGTCGCGTCCCCCGTCTCCGTCTCCATTTGCGCTGAGGCCTATCGCGGAGCTGGCAGCCTCCAACTTTAACTGCGACCGACCCGAGGCTCCGGAGGTAGAGCCAGCCAGGACTTACCAGCGTGGGGCTGGCCGACTTCGGGGTTGTGGCGGGTTCAGGCGTTCCGGCGGCCCGACTCGGAGCTGTGGCGGCTTTCCGGTGGTGGTGGTGGCGGCGACTTCGGAGGTTCGGCCGCGGGCCCAGTGGACGACATCGTCGGGAGCTCGCAGGTCACAGGTCACAGGTTGGTGACCTGTTTTTCCGGAGCTCCCGCGGCAACAGCTGCGTCCGCTGGACTGGAGGGCCGCAGCTTCGGCAGCTTCGACCGCCCCGGGCCGTGTAGTTGAACCGGCCCGCTCGCGGAGCGCGGTTCACCCGCGGGACTTATTTACATCACCCGGTGCGGTCACAACATCGGAGGCCCGGGTCGCCTCAGCGCAGAGGAAGAGGAAGAGGAAGAAGGGAAGAGACAAAGACAAGATTTTTGCCTTCCACCACAGTGAGGAGGTGTCTGGTGAACTGACTGTGGTGGATGTTAAATATGTGTTTATTGTGTGTTTTATTAATTACTATATGTATGACTGCAGGCAACGAAATTTTGTTCAGACAGCAAGGTCTGAATGACAATAAAGTTTTCCAAGTCCAAGTTCCAAGTTCCAAGGTAATGGTTCATATTTCAGATCATTTCAGTTTAAAGAGTTTTTGAAGAGTAGTGAAATATATAAGCCTTTCCCTTCTCCTTTCTAGTCAGCGTCAAATGAGGATGTGGAAATGTCAATATAGGTGGTGATTTAATAAACAGTTCAAAGAAAACTAAATATGTTTGGTGATGCAATGTTTAGTTTGGTTTAGTTTAGAGATAGTTGGCCCACCGGGTCTGCGCCGGCCAGCGATCCCCGCGCATTGACACTATCCGACACACACCAGGGACAATTTACACATACACCAAGCCAATTAACCTACAAACCTGTACGTCTTTGGAGTGTGGGAGGAAACCGAAGATCTTGGGGAACACCCACGCGGTCACGGGGAGAACGTACAAACTCCGCACAGACAGCACCCGTAGTCGGGATCGAACCCGGGTCTCCGGCGCTGCAAGCGCTGTAAGGCAGCAACTCTACCGTTGCACCGCCATGCAATGGCTTGCAGCATTTCTTCTAAGCTCCAGAGCAAGACCACACAAGCAAAGTGCACAGAAGATTTAGTCTCCATCAGCCCAATTTGGAAGGAAAGCTTAAGAACAAGTGGTTCAAACAAGATTAGCAGTACAATGCATTCAGTGAGGAGAAGGCATTTAGTCTACATGGTGGAGTTTGTGCACAGATGCCTCCCAGGAGGTTTAAAATTACATAATGGGAATACTGAGAATTAGTGGAGATATATAGTTCTTGGAATAATAATTGGAAAGATGAACAAGAAATTCAGAAAATCCACAAGGGCTCCTTTCTCCCAGGATCGGACAGCCAAATAGAAAAGACGACTGTCTGATTGAAGATGTTTTTAAAGAGAACCCGACAGTAGTTCAGGAAGAACCAAGACATAATATTTCTGATTAGAATCAAGGCAATATAGCATTGAATCCAGAGGTGGATGATACTGCAGCATCATCCGGTGAATCAAAGGTAACACCAGCTACAAGCACAGACAGTGCAAAACATGTTGACTCATCAAACAGTTTATGATGAGCATTAGAATAAATCTACATGAAATACAGATTCAAATGGGGAAGTTGTCTGCCGTGGGAAAGCAGACAACATAATCAAACAACACTCACACCCTGGTAAGAGTCCTCCATTGGGACGAGGATACTGCCAGATCCAAGCTTCTTACCCGGTATTATCAGACTCTTGAATGGACCTCTCATGTACAAAGGATAAATTTGCGATCACCCAATTTGTCTTGTTGTGACCCTTGCATTTTTTTTAACCTGTTCTTTCTTTGTAGCTGTCACACTATATTCTGCGGGTCAGGCAGCATCTCTGGAGAGGAGGAAAGGGTGATGTTTCAGGTCGAGACCCTTCTTCAGACTCTTCTTCAATCTAAAAAAAGGTCTCGATCCAAAACGCCACCCATTCCCTCTCTCCAGAGATGCTGCCTGTCCCGCTGAGTTACTCCAGCACTTTGTGTCTACCTTTGGTTTAAACCAGCATTTGCAGTTCCTTCTTAAACTATATTCTACATTCTGTTTACTTTCTATTTTACTCTCTCAGTATACTCATGTATTGTATCATTTGCCTGAATAGCCCACAGAACAAAGTTTTACACCATGTCTCCGAACACATGGCAATATTAAACCAATACCAATATTAATAATGGTCTGAAAATAGCCCACAGCAATTCTTGTCCATGTTTTTAATAGTCTCCCAGGCTCCAGACTCTGGTACTAAATTATGTTTTTCAAGAGGGAAATATGTATTTATTATGGTTGGGAACTCTAATGGATGAGCCAAAGCTTTGTATCTGATTTTAATGTTGTTTTTAAAAGGGATTCAATCTGAAATCTATTAATTAATTATCTCACCACCAAACCTATTCCAATTCCCACATATTCCTTTCCCCACTCCCACAACCAAGACGAGTATTGGAATTCTGGAAAATGATGTAACAAAGGACAATAACAGCTCAATCAGGCCCCAGTGTAACTCTAGATAAACACAAAAATGACTGGAGTAACTCAGCGGGACAGACAGGCAGCATCTCTGGAGAGAAGGAATGGGTGGCGTTTCGGGTTGAGACCTTTCTTCAGACCCGAAACATCACCCATTCCTTCTCTCCAGAGATGCTGCCTGTCCCGCTGAGTTACTCCAGCATTCTGTGTCTATCTTTGGTTGAAACCAGCACCTGCAGTTCCTTCCTGCACCACTCCCTGTTGTGCTAGAGTAATCACGCAGCAGCAGGCAGGCAACGACAAACAGGTTTTTTATTTAATTGACAGAATACAAGGAAAATGTAAAAAGTCAAAAAGTTTAATGATGTTTCATCAGTTTGCATTCAAATATATAGACATTCTGAGAACTGAATATTTGCTGAGGAATTCCAGAAAGCATTTCACTTCAGACAGTATTGCACTCCCACACAAGCAAGCGAGAACAAGTACTGTAAATGCTGAACTTCCTGAGAGGTGTGTTCCCCAATAGCATTCCAATATTGGACGTGCATACACTCAGACTGTGCAGCTCTGTTCTCCCACAGCTCTTCGGCAATTATTCTGGGGAATCCATTTGCTGAAATTGTGCCAAATTGGACCTGGCACGAGAACAGCAACGTCTTTCATTTGGAAGGAGAGGAATGGCTACTGGGGAGATCGACAAGTGCCAGGCAATATTAACAACTAATGCATATGCATTTTACCGTTAGTTACCCAGGTGCAAGTGCAGCACTTCCATTAAAGTGAGCAGTCTTCAGAATGACAAGTAACCATTTTATTTGATCTTACTCAGGAAGTTTTAATATTTAACTTTTTAAAAGTTTCTGCGCATCTGTTTTATGTATCCAGTTTTAATTTTGATGATTTTAGCTAATTATCCATTTAAAATATTTTATTTGCTAGTAGTTCTTGAATGTGAATGTCAGAGATGTTTTCTAATGAGAATAAACCTTCGATAGACACAAAATGCTGGAGTAACACAGCGGGATAAGCAGCATCTCTGGAGAGAAGGAATGGTTGACGTTTCGGGTCGAGACCCTTCTTCAGACCTTCAGTCGTGGTGCCAGTTTAGACAGCTAGTGAACCTAGGTGTGAGACACTGAGGCAAATGAGAGTCTCTAGACTGCTCTTCACTACCCTGGGCCTTTGATCAGCTGGCAACTGGTGTCCCAGTGGAAGACAGTACCCAGAATCATGTTGGAAGGCACAGCGTCATCTATTGGGAGGCGTAGAGAGATCTCAAGATCAACGGAAGAACATAAGAAAGGAGGGCCTGAAATAGGCTACTCAGCCCAACAAGCTACAGTCATGGCTGGATGTGGAGAGGATGTTTCCACTAGTGGGGGAGTCTAGGACTAGAGGTCAAAGCCTCAGACAAATGAAGAAGATGAGGAAGAATTTCTTTAGTCAGAGGGTGGAGAATCTGTGGCATTCTTTGCCACAGAAGGCTGTGGAGTCAAAGTCAATGGATATGTTTAAGGTAGAGATTGATAGATTCTTGATTAGTACGGTGCCAGGGGTTATGGGGACAAGGCAGGAGAATGGGATTGGAAGAGATAAATCAGCCATGATTGAATGGTGGAGTAGACTTGATGGGCCGAATGACCTAATTCTGCTCCTATCACTTTTGACCTTATGACCTTATGACCTGCCCCAGGCTGGTCGGTTCCACACAGCACTAAATATCTTGATCTTTCAAACATTTACCAACTTCCTCTTTAAATACCCCCAATAAAATGGCCTCAACAATCCTCCACTGTACCGAATTTCAAAAGATTCACTACCCGCTGTGAGAGCAATGTCCAATGCACCAGATTTAAATGACACCCCCTCTCCCTCCAATTATGCAATCAGGTCCCCCTGTTCTAGGTTCTCCTGCTGGATGAAGCTTCTCGACATACTCTGTCAATGTTCCATGAACCTTATATAAGATAATCCTTGTTTTTCTAAGTTCTGAAGATTATAGATCTAGTTTGTGATCGGTCAACCGTCTCATCCAATAATTAGTTCAGTGAATCGCTTTTAGATTGTTTCCAAAGCCAGTATATCCTTTCTTAACTAAGGGTGAGATCTGCCCATTAACTTCTTAGTTAATTTCTCCCAAGCTTGAAGTTCTGGACCTTTTCCATTATGTCATGCACAAAGATATTCTAATTATAGAGTCATAGTCATAGAGTGATACAGTGTGGAAACAGGCCCTTTGGCCCAACTCACCCACACTGGTCAACAATGTCCCAGCTACACTAGTCCCACTTGCCTGCACTTGGTCCATATCTCTCCAAATCTGTTCTATCCATGTACCTGCTGAAGAAGGGTTTTGATCCAAAATGACACCCATTCCTTTTCTCTCGAGATACTGCAAAATGTTATGTCTATCTTTGGTATAAACCAGTATCTGCAGTTCCTTCCTCACACAAACACATCTCTGTGTGTGTGTGTGTGTGTGTGTGTGTGTGTGTGTGTGTGTGTGTGTGTGTGTGTGTGTGTGTGTGTGTGTGTGTGTGTGTGTGTGTGTGTGTGTGTATTTACATGTGCATGAGTATATATATATACTTATATCTGCACACACACACATATATATATGTAGATATATATATATATATATATATATATATATATATATATATATATATAAAAATAAAAATACCCACTTCATATAATATCTTGTTCACCACTTTAACTAATTTGTTTATTAGCATCCAATGAAAATCTCCACCAGATTTCAGGGAAAATAAGAAAATATATAAGTGAAAGAGCCAAAATACACAACTGCTTTTCATGCTGTTGGTACCCACTCATGTTCTTAAATATGTTTTCTCACATTCTTTGCCAGAATTAGCTGGCTGTCTGCGTTTAGCTGCACGGAGTGCAAGAAGTGACTGTCCAAATCACCAGTGATTCTGCAAACTGAGAAACACACTTAGCAGACGTCACTGATAAATACTTAGTGGTAAATCTTGCATGGGGGAAGCCATGCCTATCAATCAGCAAGTGTATAGTTTGGCCCTTTAAGACACTGCGGAGTGGGTGAAAGTGTCTTTAAGAATTGGAGGCTGCAAGATTAAGTATCCCATTAATATAAATCTTTGGTCAAAGTAGCTATTTTGGTTGCATCTGCTTCTCTTTCTCAAGGACTTTCTCCTTCACATCTAAGAACCCTGTTGAAACACTTAAAAAAAAATTCCAATCTGGGCACGTGGTTACTGTATGGAAAACACAATACGTTGGAGTAACTCAGCGGTAGCATCTCTGGATAGAAGGAAGGAAAGGCAGTTAGATAACAGCAGCACCTCTGGTTAGAAGGAATGGGTGACAGTTCGGGTCGAGACCCTTCTTCAGACTGAGAGTCAGGAGAGTGGGAGACACAGAGATACGGGCGGGTAAAGTGTGAAAATTCCATTTAACCTAGAATGTCGGGTGACAAAAAAAGGGCAAAAATGAGGCGATCCAATGAGGAGACAATCTCTTCACTAAACCAACCAAGCTGAGCAAACATGGAGTTAAACATATTTAAAACAGCCTGTTAATGGAATTGAAACAGAACATGCTGGAGACACACAGCAGGTCAGATATCATCAGTGGAAAGATGAACAGAGTTCATGTTTCAAGTCAAACCCCTTTGTTGGAAGACAGAGAGGTCTCCGACACAAAATGTTAAACCTGTTTGCCGATTCAGATTTCCAGCATCTGTATCTTTTTAAAATGTCCTTTCAATTTGATTAGGTTGGAAATGACTACTCCTCTGAGTACTGTTTTAAAGAGATTGGCAGATGTGTGATTTATTTGTAACTAGATACTTGAGAATAGTTTTGAGGACCATGAAGCCATTAATATAATGACATGATTTAAAATATGTTTTGATATTGGCTACACAGAAGAATCTTACAATGCTGCACTAAAACAGGGCTTCATCCATATCTACACTGTTCCTTGTGCGCTAATCTTCTAATATTTATACAACCTTTTGGGGCAGGATGGTGGCACAGCGGTAGAGTTGCTTCTTTACAGCGTTCCCTGCGCCAGAGGCCCTGGTTCGATCCCAACTACGGGTACTGTCTGTACAGAGTTTGTACCTTCTCCCTGTGACGCGTTGGTTTTCTCTGAGATCTTCGATTTACTTCCACACTCCAAAGACGCACAGGTTTGCAGGCTAATTGGCTTGGTATAAGTGTAAACTATCCCTCGTGTGTGTGGGATAGTGTTATTGTGCGGGGATCGCTGGTCGGTGCGGACTCGGTGGGTCGAAGGGCCTGTTTGCACGCTGTATCTCTAAACTAAACTAAATTAAACTGAACTAACTGTGGGTAAATTTATCTGAGGAAGCTCCAAAATAACCAGGACAAACAACAAAAGGAAAAAATGAAACAAAAATTAAGTCATAATAATATTGATAGAGGGATACATCAAGGAATGTCCATGCCAGCACGAATCACCCATTTGCTCTAACCTTTCACTAAACTTTTTTATTCTTAGTGCAGTCTTATACACTCCTCCAAAATACGACCGCTCATTTACAGATAGGTTAATTGAGCACTGTTAGAGCCTGCTGGCAGGAAACTACTGCAGTTACATACTGTCACAAGGAGAACCTGCGAGCTCCACACTGATTACATTCGGATAAATTGCCAATTCTACTCATGGGAAAAAACACAAAGTATTCTAAGAATTGTGCCGAAATAGTGATTTGAGTTGAAAGAGGTCCAAGACTTTTACGAGACTTGGCACTTAATGTGTTTAATCACAGTGGAAAAGCAATCAATAAAGCAAATAGAATGCTGACTTATATACCCAGAACAAATTAGAAGAAGTCATGCTTAAACAGTGTAGGTCTCTAGTTTGACAACACCTTTGCTATTATGTCTTGCTCTGGTTACTGTGACAAAATAGTCTTCGCCCAAGGGAGAGATTTAAGCCTTGAAGATGGTGTAAAGAAGCTTAACACTCATCATTAGCATTCAAGGAATGAGTTATAAGGCGAGATGTGAATGGTAAAAAGAGGCAACAGAGGAATGATATTCTTGGAATAATAAATGGAGAGGAAATCATAATTCAAGATCATTACCGTAAAGTGATAGGTGACGGAAATGGGGAGAAGTTATTCCAGGATTAGTATCAAGATGCAAAATACTGTAGAGCAGCTGGAAGAACTCAGCAGGCGTGCGTAGGAAGGAATTGCAGATGCTGGTACACACCGAATAAAGGCACAAAATGCTGGAGTAACTCAGCAGGAGAGACAGCATCTCTGGAGAGAAGGAATGGGTGACATTGCCCATTCCTTCTATCCAGAGATGCTGCCTGTCCGGATGAACTCAGCAGTTGGGCAGCTGTGGAAACAAATGGACAGTCAACGTTTCAGATCGAGAATCTTCATTAAGACTAAAATCAGTATATGGATGCTCTACGCACAAGAACAGACTGAACAAGATTCAAGATTCAAGATTCAAGAGATTCAATGCCTGGAATGAACAGCTGGGTAAATTGGAGTAAGTGGAAATACATTTTTGATCTTCTAGAACAATTCAATAGTATAATCTTAGAGCTGTGAGATCTTTCCAGACAGATCAGGAATTTGGATTGAATTGGATGGCACAAGTTAACTCCAACCTCCCATTCAACCTTGATCATTACAGTTTGCTTACCGTCACAACCGGTCTACAGCAGATGCCATCTCGCTTGCCCTAAAGATCTAAGATCTTTGCCCTAAACTCATGTGTGGAAAGCTGAACAACATGGACTCCTACATTAGACTCCTATTTATTGACTATAGCTCCGTCTTCAACACCATAATCCCATCCAAACACAATGTGTAGGAAGGAACTGCAGATACTGGTTTAAACTGAAGGGAGACACACAAAGCTGGAGTAACTCAGCAGGTCAGACACCATTTCTGAAGAAAAGGAATAGGTGATGTTTCGGGTCAAGACCCTTCTTCAGAATCTTCTTCAGTTTGAAGAAGGGTCTTGACCCGAAGCATCACAGGTTTCAAGTAAGTCCTCCCATTCACAAAGCCATGTTGAATTGGCCTTTTTTATCGTGAACTTCTAAGTACTCCGTAACCTCATCCTTCATAATGGACTCTCCTATGCCCTGTTCCTATCCAGCAGAAAGTACAGAAGTTTGAAAGTGCACAGCACTAGACTGAGGAAGAGCTTCTTCTCTGTTATCAGGCTTCTGCATGGTCTTTGCATGAGGTAGGGTATTGTCTGATTCACTTCTACAGCATTGTGGACCTTGAACTTTGTCTGTGGAACTGATGCACTACAATGCGTTAAGGGCCTGTCCCACTTAGGCGATTTTTCAGCGGACTGCCAGCGACTGTCAAGTTCCCGGCAGTCGCCTGAAAAACCGGGAACTGGAATGGCAACTGTCAGAGTGGAACAGAAGTGGGGGGGGGGGGGGGGGGGGGGGGGGGAGGGGAGAGAAGGGGGGTGGGGGGACATTTTTAAGAAGCTTTTAAAAAGCCAGAGATACACGGCTGTGAAGTTCGGCGGACATTTAACATTACCGGTCGGTTTTCCTTGGTTCTGAAAACTCGTGCTTACGTTTTCTTTCCCCAATGAGCCAATGAAAATGACCGGTCAGCAAAGGCGATTAACTAAAACTACCTATGACTACCTCGACTACCTATAAATACATGGCGACCCCACTACAACTGTACCTACGACTACAGGATTATCGATTTTCTCCAAGGCGACCAATTTTCAACATGTTGAAAAATTTGCGGTGACCATGCTGAGGCCGCGACTAGTTCCAAGAATGCGGGAACTCCTCGCGACCACGAAGGAGACTCACCAGAGACCACCAGCGAACATGTGGCAATCATGTGGCAAGCGCAGAGTCTCCTGCACTCGCCTAAAAGTCACCTAAGTGGGACTGGCCCTTTACAATGCTGAGACCTATATTGTGCACTCTGGATTTTCCCCTTTGCTCTAACGGTTGTAATTAAGTTTGACGATTGAATTTATGTATATTATTATCTGATCTGATTGGATAACATACAAAACAAAGCTTTTCGCTGTACCTCGGTACACGTGGCAATAATAAACCTAAACTTAAACCCTAAGAGTCGGAATAAATGGGTATTTTTCAAGCTGAAAGAATATAGTGCAGTGCCTCAAGCATCAGTTCTTGGCACTCAAATATTTATGATGTTACTGATTTTACTGAGTGTCATTGTCCTGGATGAGAGGCAGAGAGTAAGATATCCTTAAGACAACACAAAAATAGGAATGATGCATTGTAATGATAAAGGACTTTGCAACTGGATATATATGAATTGAGTAGGTGGGCAAAAACTTGGCATATAAAATGATTAGAGGCAGTATTAAAAATTATGAGAGGCATAGAGTAGACAGTCAGAACCATATTCCCATGATGGAAATTACCTGTATAACACTAGAGGGCAGAGCTATAAGTGAGAGGGGGAATGTTTAATGGAGAGATACGGGCCAGGGTCACGTAGTGGAGGCAGATACGATAGTGGCATTTAAGAGGCTTATAGAGAGGCACACAGAATTGCAAGGATTAGAGGGATATGGTTAATGTGGAGGAAGATGAGGTCAGTTTAATTTGGCGTCACATACAGTACAAGCATTGCAGACCCAAGGGCCCATTCCTGTGCTGTGCTGTGCTATGGTCTATCTATATTACTAAAAATAAGATCTTGACTGCTTTTGACTCAGTGCGATTTGATTTCTGAGAGAACGCCGCCACTTACAGCTAACATTTTTGGCCACCTCGCTCAGAGTCCCCCTCCGCTGAGCTGGACCAAAGGATTTTTCCCATCGAGGAAACATAAAAGACTTATTAATGTTTTAAAAAATGTTGACATTCTCTCTGCTGCCCCTGCTGGTGGAAGGGAGGAGGGACTATAAAACCCGGAAGTGTTGTGCCTCAGTCGGTCTCTGCAAGATGGGGGAAGTGAGAGGGTCATGTCTCTCAGTCTGAGCTGTGAATAACAGTGAACACTTGTTTACTAAACTGTAAGTTTGGTTTCACTGACCTTCAGTACCCCGTTCCTGCTTTCTCCCCATGTCCCTTGATTCCGTCAGTGCCCTTAATGTGGTTTGAAAATTAAAATATGATTGGTTTGAAGTAAAGAGCACAACAAATGGTGGTTTTGGTGCTTTGGGTTGAAGTAAAAGGCACTGCAAATGGTGGCTTGGGTGCTTTGGGTTGAAGTAAAAGGCATTGCAAATGGTGGCTTGGTTGCAGTGGGTTGAAGTAAAAGGCACTGCAAATGGTGGTTTGGGTGCACTTGACAGCTTCCTGTTTGCACTGTATATTGATTTTAGATAAAACGCTACCACTTACGGCTGTGATTTTTGGCCATCTTACTCAGTCCCCCTCCGCTCATCAGGTGCAGAGGATTTGTCCCATCAATGAAAAATGAAAGTGTTATTTGTGTTAAATAAATGTTGAGAATCTCTCTCCTGTCAATCACACCATGAAGGCCACACCTTTTCCGGTGGGAGGGGGAGGGGTTATAAAACCCGGAAGCGAGGGTGTGGCTCAGTCTCTGCATGATGGGAGAGAGAGAGGTCTGAGCTGTGAATCAACTGAACACACTGAATGTCTGCTGAACTGTGACATGTTGGTTTTATGGGTGGTTTTATGGTGGTTTCACACCTGCTTGGAATGGTTTGAAACAGCATTTGAATGTGGTGCCCTTGCACCCTGCATGAAATGGTATGAAACGGCACTGGAAAGTGGTAGAAAACGGCACTTGAATTTGGTGGCCTCGCATCCAGCTTGAAGTGGTATGAAACTGCACTTGAATTTGGTGGCCTTGGACCTTGCTTGAAGTGGTAGAAAACTGCACTTGAATTTGGTGGCCTTGGACCCTGCATTTGAATTCGGTGGCCTTGCACCCTGCTCAAAGTGGTGACAAACTGCATTTGAATTTGGTGGCCTTGCACCCTGCTTGAAATGGTAGGAAAATTGATTTAAATGTGGTGGCCTTGCACCATGCTTGAAATGGAATTTCAATGAGTAGCCGTGAGTCAACTGCCAGCCCACCAGCCGTGAGTGAGCTGCCAGCACATCAGGCTTGAGGGACTGAGCTGCCACCCGAAGAGCCCATACCAGCGCTCCAGAAAGCCCCCCACCCCCCCCCCCACTGGCCACCAATATTGGAATTGGTGGAGAGGTGGAATATCGCGTCGGGGCACCAGCCCTCCTGTGTGAACATGGGACCCAACGGGTCCCACTTAGTCTAGTAAGTTATATGTCTGTTCTGGAGGATGGGGCAGAGTGTAAGAAATCCTCAAGAAAACACCAAAATAGCGATGATGATTGCATTGAGGAGAAAGGACTCTGCAACTGCATATATATGGATTGATTAGGTGGGCAAAAAATCGGCAAAGGTTACACACACTTCAGTAAGAGGAATCTAAAGCCAGCTGATTATCTAAATGTAGAAATAATGAGTGAAGTTCCGGAGGATCTAGAGAAGGCACAAAGTGCTGGGCTAACTCAATGGGTCAGGCAACATCTCTGGAGAATATGGATAGACGACCTTTTGGGTTGGGACACACCTTCTGCGGGATCTGGAAGATCTAGTGCATGCATTATAAAAAAGGTAGCAGGTAGCGCAGCAAGGGTTTGGGATGATAAATGGCCTTTTTACTGCAAGTGAGGTGATTGTTTAGCGATAGGGAGGCAGTGTTATATCGGCACAGGGTACTTGTGAGCACAACCAGAACACTGTGCACAATTTTGCCCCCTTATTTATGAAAAGATATACTGGCCTTGAGGGCAATCCAAAAAAAAGTTCACTTATCATGAATGGCTCAAGAAATTAGATCTACACAGTATATCCTTTAAAATTTATAAGAAAGAGTGATCTAATTTTGAGATGTTTCAAACAGCGGCAGAATCATAAGATTTTGAGATGTTACAAACAGTGGTAGAATCTTGCATTAAGTGACATAGTTACAAATTTAAATCATTTAAAACCGATTTTCTTAGAACTTCTTGCAGAGGATGGTGAATCTCTGGAATTCTTTACCCCTGAGGGTTATGGAAGAGACACATATTGCTGGAATAACTCAGCAGGTCAGGCAGCATCTCTGGAGAGAAGGAATGGGCGACGTTTCAGGTCGAGACCCTTCTTCAGACTGGTTAGGGGTAAGGGAAACAAGAGCTGTAGATGATTCTTCTTCTTGCGTTTGAGGCAGCAGAGGTTATGTAACGCCCTCCAGGTGCTGTAGCCAGTTCAATGTGCTGTTGTCGAGGGCCGTGAGGTCTACCCCTCCACCAGGGGGACGGAGGACAGTGAAGTCGAAAAAGACGTTCTGTGCTGTTTGCTGGTCTGCTCCACACACGCAGGCTGCTGATGAACGCAGCCCCCAGCGATGCATGTTGGCGTTGAACCGGCCGACCCCTGTACGGAGCCGGGACAGGGTGACCCACTCTTTGCGGGGACAGGTCCGAGCCGGGTGGGGCTGTGGTGTTCGGTGCAACAGTGAATTGCGGAGGTCGCAAAGTCTGTTCCCAGCAGGATAAAGTTGAATATCTATAAAAACAGCAAACATTATTAAAACATTTTGCTGTTATTAAAAATTATTGCTAGTCAATGATTATTTCCAATTATGGCGAGGTGTTGTTATTCTGAAGAATGTACATAAAAGAGGCGAGTAGATATGCTGTCTGAAGACCGGAAACATCACCCATTCCTTCTATCCCCAGAGATACTGCATGACCCGCTGAGTTACTCCAGCATTTTTTGTCTATCTTTAGTATTAACCAGCATCTGCAGTTCCTTCCTACATATTTTGTCTGCCTAATTCCCTTTTACATGGGGGGGTCATGTCCTCTGGTGTGTCCTGTTGTATAACGAGGAGCTAGACTCAAACCTACAGATATAGAGAGGGAAATTACCTTTCACAATATTTCAATCGCCAGTGCCCTGTTGCATTTGATTTAAAACACTACTGATGATAGCCAAAGACAAGGGCAAACATGCTTCCACATCCAGTTTTCATTTCACCCGCAGAAACCACAGGGGAAAACGAAGGGTTTAACTCCCTCAGGCTTTTGAATGTGAAGTAAATCAATATGCAGTTTGATACTTTATCAAAACCGTGAACACATTTAAAACGGGAAGGTTAATTGGGCAGCATTTTGTGGAGGATATGAATGTGAATTTTTAATTGCAGATCTTTTAGTTGAGTGCTGTGCAAACGTTTTGAAATCCAGAAAGCACTATTTTTGGTCTTGGCAGAAAACGACATCGATTTGTAAGTACATTTTTAGTTGCCATCTATGTGGTTTATTAAACGCAACTCTTAATTGGTTGAAATTGTTGAACATTTGTTCTTAGTTTCTCTTTGCCATACGTGAGGGCTATTGAAGTTAGGGCGGTACGGCGGTGCAGCGGTAGAGCTGCTGCCTCACAGCGCTGGAGACCGGGTTCGATCCTGACCTCGGGTGCTGTCTGTACGGAGTTTGTACGTTCTCCCCGTGATCTGCGTGGGGTTTCCCCGGGATCATCGGTTTCCTCCCACACTCCAAAGACGTACATGCATGGAGGTTAATTGACTTTGTTAAAATTGTAAATTGTCCCTAGTGTGTGTAGGATAGTATTAGTGTGTGGGGATGGACTCGGTGGGCCGAAGGTCCTGTTTCCGCACAGTATCGCTAAACTAAACTAAACTAAACTAAACTGAACACTCAGCAAGACTAGGAATATTGACTTTTTGTTGACATCCTTCAATGGGGAGCACAGAGAAAGGGTGAAAATGTTCTACTAGCAACCAATTGTAGGAAAGAAAATTGCAACTAGGTGCTAACAACACAAGAGAGACGTGGGCTAATTGCAGCATCTTCCCCACTGACTGATCAGCAGGCTCAGGCACATTGAACATCAATCCTGGCAGCTCAGCAAAAGATTGCATACATTTGCCAAGTCACTGGGAACTCAATTAGGCAGAAGTTATGGGACAGTCTAGACGTTATGATAAAAGTGATAAAAATATCAGAGAAGCATTTTAAAAAATACAGAGATGATGGGTTCTGATGAATAGTATTATGGCTTTCACAGCAAATTTGCTTCTTAGAAGAGCTAAAATAGCGCTAAATAGCGAATAGACGTGTCAGTGGTGCAGCTAGTAGAACTGCTGCCACATAACGCCAGAGATGCAGATTCGATCCTGACCTCGGGTGACTGTGAAATTTGCATATTCTCCTCATGATCGCGTGGGTTTCCTTCCGGTGCTCCAGTATCCACCCACATCCCAGAGACGTGCAGTTTAATTGATGTCTGTAAAATTTCCCCTTGCATGTAGAGGGAGTGGATGTGAAAGTGGGATAGAATGGAACTATGGATATGATGGCTGGCATGGTGTCGAAGGCCCTGTTTCCCTGCTGTTACTTTCGATCAATTGATCAATCGGTCAGTCAATCAATCAATCAATGAAAATCAAGCTCTATTTTCCTATAATGCAGGATGTGAGCATGATATAACGAATTGACCCCCACGAAGACCAGAAATTTTAACTGATGACAAAGTATTACAAATATATTTATTAAACTAGCAATATGTAGGAAGGAACTGCAGATGCTGGTTTAAACTGAAGATAGACATAAAAAGCTGGAGTAACTAGTGGGTCAGAAGTATATCTGGAAAAAACAATGGGTGACGTTTCGGGTCGAGATCCTTCTTCAGATTCCCCTTAACATTACCTGGAGGCTCAAAATTATGGAAAACGCTGCTTTATTACATTATTAGCAATAAATCATACAACACAAAATACCTAAACCTGGTTGTAAGATGGTGGTATATCCCTTTAAGCCTTTCATGTTTAACAGTTGCAGATAGGATCATGGATGCAATGGCAATGCTCATCTTTCTGATATTCCCCAGCATTTATTGTTGAGCTGCAGGTAAGAATGAAAAGAAAAGGTAAGACAAATCTTTTTTTTTAAATTGAGTTATTTTTATGCTATTCATTATTTAGATGTGTTTTAGGCTCTTGCTGATTTATTTATTTATTTATTTTTATAATATTTTTATTAGAAGTCATGTACAGTAGTATAAACCAAGAATAACATAATACATTTCATGTACAAATTCTTGTTTTAAAATTTAATAATAAAAAAGTAGGAGAAGCAAGAAAAAGAGTGAAAGAAAAAGTTAGGTAAGGTAGTGATATTGATAGTTCGTGAAAAAGTAGGAAAGAGCCCATAAAGATGTAAAGCACGAGAAAGAGAGAAAGAAAAAAAAGAAAATATAAAGAAAGTAAAAGGGATATACCTGCTTCGTATCTTTACACACCCCTCACCCGGTTCTGAAACAATTTATTTCCCGAGTTATGTGCTTTTGCAGATTTTTTACATTGAAAATATCACAATATTAATTTAAAAAATTTTGGTTTTAATTTCCTTCAGAATATGAGAGATATTGAATGACGTGAAGAAATCTGTTACTGCTTTGATAGCTGGCAAAGTTTTTTTTAGTTTAGTTTAGAGATACAGCGCGGAAACAGGCCCAGCAGCCCTCCGGGTCCGCGCCGACCAGCGATCCCCGCACATTAACAGTATCCTACACCCACTAGGACAATTTTTTTTTAACATTTACCAAGCCAATTAACCTACAAACCTGCATGTCTTTGGAGTGTGGGAGGAAACCGGAGCTCCTGGAGAAAACCCACGCAGCTCACGGGGAGAGCGTACAAACTCTGTATAGACAGCGCCTGTAGTTGGGATCGAACCCGGGTCGACAGCGCTGCAAGCGCTGTAAGGCAGCAACTCTACCGCTGCGCCACCGTGCCACCAGTTCAGTTGAAGTGAGTGAAACAGAAAGTGTTGGAGGAATTCAGCGGGTCATGCAGTATCTGTGGAGGGAATGGACAGACGATATTTCGGGTCGGGACCCTTCTTCAGCCCTTCAGCCTTCAGGCCACCAAGACACTCCCTGGGCATCCATACCACATACAGTGATGATGGACAAGTGGTGCTGTCTCACAATCTGGCCCTTTGAAGCTGGTGAAAGTTAGTGCTGGGAAAATCTGTTCATCCATTTTGCAACATTACAACTGCCCTTAAATTTAGTTTAGTTCAGTTTAGCGATACAGCACGGTAACAGACCCTTCGGCCCACCGAGTCTGTGCCGACCAGCCATCCCCGCATATTAACACTACCCTACACATAATCGGAACAATTTACATTTATACAAAGCCAATTAACCTACAAATCCGTACAGCTTTGGAGTGTGGGAGGAAACCGAAGATCTCGTAGAAAACCCACGCTGGTCATGGGGAGAACATGCAAACTCCATACAGACAGCACCCATAGTCGGGATCGAACCTGGGTCTCTGGCGCTGTAATCGCTCTAGCGTGCCGCACAAATCCATACTGGCTTTGCAGTAATTTTGGATCTTCTGAGGACAGGATCTTATTTAGCTGCTGTATAAATAGTAATACATTTACAATTTACTTTACCCCAAGTTGAACAAAGGAAATAAGCATCTTTTTAAAGAATTGTTTTTTTAAAGCTTATCCATAGTAAATTGCAACTGGCTCATCGTTATCAACATTGGTTTTGCTTTAATATTGTCATGTGTATCGAGATACAGTGCAAAGCTTTGATTGCAAGCTACCCAGTCAAAACGTATAATGCACGAGTACAAGCAAGCCACTGACCCGTGCAGCAGTAGTACAAAGAGAAAAACACAAGAGGACTGAATATAGCGTCACTGTATTATAATGTTATGACAAAAAAATGCAGGAAAAAAGTGCATGGGCCACATGAGGCAGGTTGGGAGATCTGAATTCACCCTTAGCTATGAGAACACTGGTATGAAAGCCTGATAACAGCGGGAAAGAAACCTTTCCTGAACTGGTGTTATGTACTGTCAAGCTTTTGTGCCTTCCGCCTGATAACAAAGGGAATAGCAGGCTCCTTGATTATATTCTATCAAGTTCCAGTGTAGATTATACTGTATCAGTTCCAGTGCTTCTCATCTAAGTCACCACTGTTGCAGCTTTGAAGTGTCGGAGGTAATATCAGAAAGGCATCCAAAACCATTCAGCCCATTATATCGGTTCTAAAGGAAATGTTTGTTTTTTATTAATGTGTTAGCAAGGGAAATTGTGCAGATTTTGATTCTCCGAGCAATTAAATACTTCTAACGGGTGGGAGATGTACATAACAATTTGGCTGAAGCTGATGGCCACGTCTTCTGGTAAACGAGCCACAATCTCCCTCTCCCTCCCACCTCCCTCTGAATGCAACCCACTGGAAACTGAAAATGTACTCTAATGCTTCTGAGTTTCCAAAGCTGGTTATATTGCAAGTGTACTAAAGACTTGCTTTCAATAACTTAGCTTCCAATTTACACCCAGTTACCACTTGGGGGTCCATTAGAGCAAAACTAGAAAGCTGATTGATCCTTTATTGAATCCCTAATTGTAAATCATGCCACTCTCCCAACACTTCTCTTCCAGAGGGTATACAAAATGCTGGAGAAACTCAGTGGGTGCAGCATTCTTCAGTCGGAAGAAGGGTTTCGGTCCGAAACGTTGCCTATCTCCTTCGCTCCTTAGATGCTGCTGCACCCGCTGAGTTTCTCCAGCATTTTGTGTACCCTCGATTTTCCAGCATCTGCAGTTCCTTCTTTAACACTTCTCTTCCAGAGCTGAGGAGCAACAAAAACTAGTTTTTATGTCGTGCCTTGAATAAATAAACAGCCTGAAGTAGCTTCTTGGTTACATTATAAAAAACAAGATTGATCCCAACCTACTTAAATTAGTAATGGGTCATGCGATTGGGAGCTTGGTCACTGATAGTTTAGTTCAGAGATACAGCACGGAAACAGGCCCTTCGGCCCCCTTTGGCCCACCCAGGTCCCTGGGCTGTAAAGTGCTGTAAGGCAGCAACTCGACCGCTGAGCCCATGGTTTCATGGAGAATCATAGGAGATGCAGGAGAAATGGAGACACAGACAGGTTTCAGAGTTTGAAACAGCAGGCAACCTTGTCAAAGGTGAGGGGAGTAGTATTGAGGACGTGTCGGAGGGCAGTTGGAGGAGTGAGACATTTGGACTTTTGTAGGGCTACAAGAGGTTACATGCAGTGGGGATGACTTTAGAGTTAAACATTTTTAAATCTTTCTATGTATGGATCCAATTACTTTATTCACCTTTCCAAAGGGTACAGAAACGTTTGAAATATTTCCTCCACAGCACTCCCAGCCACACGTCCCTGTTGTTCTGGTCCTAACCCATGCTGATGGTGCATCCATAAAGAGCCACCAAGCCTCGTGTACCTCACTTGCACAACCAACTGGTGAGGCTTGGAGAAGAGCATTGTCTGGCGATTTATTCACCCATCAGGAAGGGAAAACGTGATTCCAATGCCCCTATCTGCACACTCTGTGATTATTCTTCTCTAAGATCTTCGGTTTCCTCCCACACCCCAAAGACGGACAGATTCGTAGGTTAATTAGCTTGATATAAATGTAAAATTGTCCCGAGTGTGTGTAGGATAGTGTTAGTGTACGGGGATCGCTGGTCGGTGCGGACTCGGTGGGCCAAAAGGCCTGTTCCCGCGCTGTATCTCTAAACTAAACTAAACTAAACTAAAGTTCACGGGATAGCAATAGCTTATCCCAAATGAAATTCCTCTTTCCCAGTCTGAGCACCGGGAGCATCTAGGTGGCCAATCCAAGTCCGACACAGAAGCAGAGGGTTTCTGATCGGCCTAACTCAGGAGAACACCTGATGAGCACATCAGGAGCCAACAAGGGCATTTTTTTAAAACATTTCAAAATAGACTTTATTCAAGTTATATATATATATATATATATATATATATATATATATATACATATACATATACATATACATGAGAACCGTGCACAAAATTCATCTGACATTTTCGGAGGCTATACAAGTAGTTCAATAGTCTATACATTTTTCAAATCTGTCCCCCACCCGTACCACTTATGTGGTCCCCTGGCGTGGAATCCCTTATTTTGAGGGGCGTCTCCACCATACCGTGCCCCCCATGTCCAGCAGCGGAAGGACCCTAGGCTGTGGCCCTCCCCCACCGAGCCTCGGCGTTGGCTGCACCGAGCTTCAGTCCGTCCCTCAGCACATACTCGTGCAGTCTGCAGCGGGCAAGTCGGCAACATTCCCTGAGGGACATCTCACTCTGCTGGGTGGTGAACAACGCTCGGGCAGACCAAAGGGCGTCTTTCACTGAGTTGATGACCCTCCAGCAGCACTCGATGTCAGGTTCTGAATGTGTCCCTGGGAACAGTCCGTAAATCACAGAGTCCTCTGTGACGGAGCTGTTCGGGATAAAGCGTGCCAGGGACCCTTGTATACTTCTCCAGACTCTTTTTGCAAATCCACATTCTGGGAAGAGGTGGGCAACCGTCTCCTCTCCACAGCAGCCGTCCCGAGGGCAGCGTGCGCTGGCAGTGAGTTTCCGACGGTGCAGGAAGGATCTGACTGGGAGGGCTCCCCTCGCCGCCAGCCAAGCCAGGTCTTGGTGCTTGTTGGTGAGTTCTGGCGATGAGGCATTTTTGCCAGACAAGCATTGGAAATGTAAAGCAGGAGAATCTTTCATTATAAGCAGGCCTCGGGCTGAATTTATGGCATAAGACGACCTTTGTTTAAAAGATAGCAAAGTGAGTGAAGAGTTAACACAATGTTTTCACCAGATCTGCCGGAGACTGCATGCTGATAGGCAAGTGAGAGTAGAACTGTAAATGCAGAGCGACGTGTGAAGGATATTTACATTTGTTCTGTCCAAGAAATATATTATGACTTTAACTCCTAGGTCAAGAGATTGCATGGCTGATGGGGAGAGAACATTATTCCACATCTCTAGATTAAAATAATAGGTGATGTTTCAGGTCGTAACCTGGTTGCAACCTGAAACGTCACCTTTTATTTTTCTCCAGCGATGCTGCCTGTCCCGCTGAGTTATTAGCATTTTGTGTCTATCTTTGGTTTAAACCAGCATCTACAGTCCCTTCCTACGTATGTTATTCAACTTCCGTTGTGTATTATTGTGAACTAAGGCCAGTTAAAACAAAAGATGTGACACAATTGCTCTTGAGATGTGAAATAGCCAGAGGGTCATGTTGAACAATCTGTATTCCATCGAATGCTTTGTACTAAATAAACTTTGATTCATAGTTCATAGGGTTTAAGGGAATACGTTAATTTGTATAATTTTGCACATTCTTTACTACGTAAAGGGATTTAAATGAATTCCCTTGGTGTGATATAATTATGGTAACTTTCTTACAAATAGACTCCCTCAGAAATTATTTTTGGCGGCTTTAGTTGTGGCATCACTCTGACGTGAAGGAATGCTGATCAAAGTTCCCTCTTGGGAATAGTAGAAAATTACATATTTATTAGTGGTTGGATCTCAAACTAACACTCCTTGGGGGAAACACAGTTTGAAACTGCAATTTAACAATAAGGCTGTTAGAACTGGAACCAATGCCATAAGGGTTTATTCTTTCGATTGCATAGTCCTTAACTTTGAGTAGCGTGCCACAGGGTTGCGCCATCTATAAATATTATTGAAGGTTTTAAGCCCCTGTCCCACTTTCACGACCTAATTGGCGACCCCTGCCGAGTTTGCCCTTGACTCGTACTCGGAGCATGGTCGTCACGAGGTTGTAGGAGGTCTTCGTGACTCTTCCTCATGCTCGTGAGTGGTCTTCGCGTACTCGTGGCCTCAAGTAGGTCGCGCCATTTTTCCAGCCTGAAAAAAATGTCCACGAGTAAAAAAAAGGTCGGCATGGGAAAAAATGGATACTTTTTACTCGTAGGTAGGTCGTAGGTCGGCAACTGGCTCAAGAAAAAAATGCAAACATTACATCATTTTATCATGTGATCATTTTCCACTCCTAGCTAGTCATAGTTGGTCTTGGGTGTGGAAGACTGAGGTCGAGGGGGGTCGTAGGAGGTCGTAGACATAGTCATAGGAGGTCATTTACTTTGGCGAGTCAACACGACCTTGAAATTTTTTTCAACTCGTCTAGGGTCTTCTAAACTCATGGATTGGGTCGTCCAAGTAGGACAGGCTCTTTAGCGTGGTATTTAATCTTTCCCACGTATTTAATCTTTCCCTTCAATATACTCCTTGTAGTGGATGCTTACCAATGCAAAGAGAGAGGAGGGCAATGATTTTAGTTATAGTTTAGTTTACTTTAGAGATACAGCACAGAAACAGTCCCTTCGGCCCAACGGGTCCACACCGACCAGCTATCCCCGCACGTTAACACCTGTACGTCTTTGGAGTGTGGGAGAAAACCGAAGATGTCGGAGAAAACCCACACGGTCACGGGGAGAACGTACATACTCCGTACAGACAGCACCCATAGTTGGGATCGAACCCGGGTCTCTGGCAGTGCAAGCGCTGCGAGGCAGCAACTCTACCGCAGCACCACCGTGCCACCCTGCCCAACTAAGCAAACACCGAGTGCTGCAAGTGCACAGTTATGTTGATTGTGATTACAGAACGCCCTTCCATCAGCTCTGCTGGTCTGACTCTTTCTCCTGGCTTCGTGACCGGAATGTGAATATGAATCATCTCACTAACTAAAAGTCTCATCTTGACCACTTCCTGTCTTTGCTGTATATTGATTTTTGAAAAAACACTACCCTATGTTGCTATTTGGCCATCTTACTCACAGTCGTCCTCCGCTGAGGCTGCCCTGAGAATTTTTCTGTTCGATGAAAAATAGAAACGTTATGAGTGTTTAAAAAATCTTGAGATCAGCTGATTGGTCCTCTCACCAGTCAAACACCATGATGAAGATAACGCCCCTTCCGGGGGGGGGGAGGGGGACTATAAAACCCCGGATGCCTGGACGTGAGTCAGTCACTCTGAAAGATCATGAGGGAGAGGCGATAACAGTGATTCTACGCTGTGAATCAACTGAACTGTGAGTCTGCAATGTACTTGCAATAAATGATTTGTTAGCCCTTAATGACAATGCAATTAGTTGTTTGGCCTGCCGTGTGCTTGAGACTGCAATGCAAAATTGAAATGAAATGACAATGCCATGAATTGTTTGGCCTGCCCTGTGCTTGAGACTGCAATGCAAAATGGAAATGAAATGAAATGACAATGCCATCAGTTGTTTGGCATGCCCTGTGCTTGGCAATGCTGAGCCCTGCCCTATGCTTGACACTGCAATGCAAAATGGAAATGAAATGACAATGCCATGAGTTGTTTGGCCTGCCCTGTGCTTGAGACTGCAATGCAAAATGGAAATGAAATGACAATGCCATGAGTTGTTTGGCCTGGCCTGTTCTTGTGACTGCAATGCAAAAATGCCATGAGTTGATTGGCCTGGCCTGTGCTTGAAACGGAAATGCAAAATGGAAATGGAAATGAAATGAAATTGAGTTGTTTGGCCTGTCTGAAACCACTAATTTCCGCCCACAAAGCCCCTATTAACAGAGATACCAGTCCCTTTTGCCAAAAATGCCCATATTAGCGCAGGAGGAACGTTTTGGCCCAAAAGGCCCGTGCCAGGCCAGGAAAAGTCCAGAAAAAGTGCCTTTCACTGAGATGTCACTCTCTTTTTTTTAAGTGTTCCTTCGGCCCATGAAGTGTGTACTAGCCCAGTAGGTCCCTTTGGCCCATCAGTAAGTATTCCCCGTGCAAGTATTAAATCTCACCCCAGTATTTTTCTCCCTCCCTTCATTGGCTCCCTGTGAGATCCAGGCCAGGATAGACTTTCATCCTTCATTGGTGTGATCTGCAGAAAAAGATGAAAAATGTCTAAAATTGATTCTCCACCCTCTCCCCCTTCTCTCTCCCAGAGTCTCTCACCTGTTTTTGGCAGAATTTCTGGCAGTTTCTGAGCTGCCAGCCCACCAGGCCTGAGTGACTGAGCTGCCAGCCCACCAGGCCTGAGTGACTGAGCTGCCAGCCCAAGCATCCATTTGGCCCACAATGTCCATACTAGCCCTCTGGAAACTAGTCCCCTTTGGCCCACAACACCCATACTAGTGCCCCCCCCCCCCCCCCTCCTCCCCAGTGGCCACCAATATTGGAATTGGTGGAATATTGCATTGGGGGACCAGCCCTCCCATGTGAACATGCGACCCAACGGGTCCCACTTAGTCTAGTAGAATCATAAAACTACCAGCACAGACTCAGGCCCAACCCGTCCACGTCTATGCTAATCTCATTTGCCACTCTTTCTCTGCACCTATCCTATTTTTTAAAAAGACACATAGTGGTGGAGTAACTCAACAGGTTCAGGCAGCATCCCTGGGAACATGGTCATGACCATTCGTCAGATAATTTATGCAAGTGTGTATCCAAACACCTTTTAAGCGTTGTATTTATATCTGCCTCCACCACATTCTCTGGCAGCTCATTTCAGAGATCAAAACCGTGGCCGGCACGGAGGCGCTGCGGTGGAGTTGCTGTCTTACAGCACCGGAGACCTGGGTTCGATCCCAACTACGGGTGCTGTCTATACAGAGTTTGTACATTCCCCCCGTGACCTGCGTGGGTTTTCTCTGAGATCTTCGGTTTCCTCCCACACTCCAAAGACATACAAGTTTGTAGGTTAATTGGTTTGGTATAAATGTAAATTGTGTCTCGCTTGTGTGTGGGATAGTGTTAATGCGCGGGGATCGCTGGTGGGTGCGGACTCGGTGGGCTGAAGGGTCTGTTTCCACGATGTTTCCCTAAACTAATGACTAACTAAGTCAAATCAAAACCAGTGTTTTTAAATTGTGCAACTAAAGGGGTTTCTTGTACATGTTAATTTCATTGAGAAGAACATTGATGTGACATTGAGAAGATGACAGAAGCGAAACTTCACTTGAAACCATCCGTACTTGTAAAAACCACCATTGCTCCATAAAGTGTTCACTGGTTCTATTTCCAATTCCAATTATGGTGCTCTTGACAATAAGTAATTTGTTGTCTCCCTTGGCAGTATCATATCAGAACACCCAAAAGCCCACGTGTGGTTAAACAGTCAAATTTGTTATGAAATGATAAAACACTTTTTAATGGTAATAATGTTTTTTATCAAACGATGAAAATTCATTGCAAGCAAGTCGAGAATGTTTCAATAATTGATGTGTGATGTTTAGAACTGAGGCAATCAAGATTGCAAGTATACGCGCTTGCACCAAAAGTACAAAGTCTCAGCAAACAGGTGGTTTGACTTGTGAATCCTTGAATGTGATTAAAGAAAGATATCGTGCGTGTGCCGAGTGGAACAAATGAGAAACAGCTGAACACTGAAAAAACTGTCCTCATCCAGTTTCAAGCAGTCAGTAGAGTAACTAAACAATGGAACCAACAATGGAGCTTGCAAATAAAGAACTGAGTGTTAACGAAGAAACTGCAGATGCTGGAGAATCGAGGGTTACACAAAATGCTGGAGAAACTCAGCGGGTGCAGCAGCATCTAAGGAGCGAAGGAGATAGGCGACGTTTCGGGTCGAGACCCTTCTTCAGCAAATAAAGAACTGACTTTATTTAGCACTTCTCAACTTCAGCATGTCTCAAATTGCTCAACAGCCAATAATGTACTCAGGAGGTGAGATCACTTTTATAATGTAAGGACAATAGCAGCTCATTTTGTGCACTACAAGACTCCTCAGATATCAGTGAAATAAAGAGAAAGCAAAGAATCTGATTTTGCCAATGTTGGTTGTGCTAAAATATTGGTCAGTACACAGGGGGATAACTCCTCTATTCCCCTTCCCCTTTCATGAGATCCTTTATTTCCACCTGCAAACCGGCACTTCTGACAGTGCGGCAAGCTCCCCTTTCAGCACTGGAATTTGTGCTCCAAGACGCAGTCTCTTAGCAGGAAACAAACTCATTGTCATCTGACTAAAATTACTCATTACTCCTACCTTGCACCAAAGCAGGAATATGTAAATGTTCCATTAAACACGGTCCGAGTCAAATCCATTGTATCACCTTTAAGGGCCTGTCCCACTTGGGCGACCTAATCTGCCAGTTCTGGCGAGTTTGCCCTCGACTCATACGCGCAGCATGGTCGACACGAGGTCATAGGAGGCCTTCGTAACTCTCCTTCATGCTCGAGAGTGGTCTCCGCGTACTCCAGGCCTCAGCTAGGTTGCAGCATTTTTTCAATAGGTTGAAAAATGCCCGCGAGTAAAAAAAGGTCGCCATGGAAAAAATCGATTTTTTTTTACTTATAGGTTTAGTCGTAGTAGGTCGGCATGTTAGTTGTAGGTAATCGAGGGTAGTCGAAGGTAGTCGTAGATAGTCTTCATCATAGTCGAAGGGAGGTCGAAGGAGATCGAAGGAGGTCGTCTTCACGCTCCACTATTCGGTGTCCAATTTTCCCAAAGTTAGTCGTAGCTAGTCGAAGCTGATCTTCAACATAGTCGAAGGAGGTTGAAGGAGGTCTTCTACATAGTCGAAGGAGGTCTTCAACATGTCATTTTTTCAAACTCTTCTAAACTCGCCAATTAGGTCTCCCAAGTGGGACAGCCCCTTTACCACTCGCCAAAGTATAATTGAAGCATTTTAAAGAACTCTTAAAGTTTGTAACCAATCAGCCAGGTGGGGCAGTGTCCCATAAAATAAACGGTCTCATTTTTAAGTGTGTTACCTCACTCTTTTTCTGGTTTGAGGTTTTGTTTAGTTTAGAGATACAGAGTGGAGACAGGCCCACCTGTCTGCACTGGCCCACCGAGTCTGCACTGGCCAGTGATGCCCGCACACTAACACTATCCTACACACACTGGGGACAATTTACAATTATACCAAGCCAATTAACCTACAAACCTGTATGTTTTTGGTAGGAAACCTGAGCTGCCGGGGAAAACCCACGAAGGTCATGGGAAGGACGTACAAACTCCATACAGGCAGCACCCGTAGT
Source organism: Okamejei kenojei (assembly GCA_035221665.1). Classification (NCBI taxonomy): domain Eukaryota; kingdom Metazoa; phylum Chordata; class Chondrichthyes; order Rajiformes; family Rajidae; genus Okamejei; species Okamejei kenojei. The sequence continues at coordinate 8,070,123 of CM069155.1, forward strand.
CAGGATTGAACCCAGTTCCCTGGCGCTGTAAAAGCAGCAAAACTACCGCTGCGCCACCATGCCATCCGTTTTGGTTGTTACAATTCCTGACCGTTGTTGAACTAACTAATCAAATACGTTTAATTCCTCATAAAAATCCTGCCCTTTACTGATTCATATGTACGTAGTCTCTTACACCCAAATGCATTGTAACGCTTATTCAATTTACAATTCGGTTCGGATGGTACACATCCCAAGTGCCCTGCTAATAAACCAAACACAAATACATTACAGTGTTTCTTTTGTTATCTCAGCTATATCAACAGTCTTCTGTTGAGCAGGAGGTGAATGACCAGATGAAATATGCCTCCTGTGGCACTGTGCCAAACATGTGCTGTCTCCATTGAAAGTTTGAGTATATGATTGTTTAATTTTCTGTCAATAGTGCATTCTATTGATTTATTGATTGCAGTACTGTTGAGGAATAGTTACCACTCCAGCTTTCATGCATCTTCAGACAGTGGTTGGCTTGCTGCTATTTGGACCTGATTTTGTCAACTATATGTGAAATGAATTTTAAAATGGGAGCACTGTCGATTAACAAGGATTAACAAGCTATGGGTAAGAAATAATGTATCTCAAGAAAACCAGAACATATGAAAAACCTTTGGGCATCCTGCCTTAAGTCGTTTCAATTCTAACTCGCTAGGTTATGTGCATCTGAAGTGGTTTGGGACTTTCTGGCTCCTCAAAGGATGATATACAAAGAATAGTTTTTATTGCTGAAGCTTTGCTTATTTTCCACAGAGGTTTAAAAAGTAATAACAGACCATTGCAGGTGCGATGAAGAGCAGATTTGTCAGAGACTAAGATGGATCGATTCTGACCTTGGGTGCTTTCTGTATGGAGTTTGCATGTTCTCCCGGTGACTGCGTGGGTTTCCTCTGGCTTCTCTGGTTTCCTCTGGGTGTTCTGGTTTCCTCCCACATCCCAAAGACGTGCAGGTTTGCAGGTTAATTGGCCTCTGTAAATTACCCCTGGTGTGTGTTCCGAGTGGAATAGAAATTGGGGTAACATAGAACTAGTTTGAATTAGTGATCAATGGTCGGCATGGCCTTGGTGGGATAAAGAGTCTGTTTTCAATCTGTTTGTTTAAACTAAACTAAACCAAACTTGATATAATCTTTGTTCAACTAAAGGGCCCACTTGGCCGTCATTTGCGCGCCGTTTACGCGACATCCAAAAATGTGGTTGTTGTGTTGTGCACACGAGTAGCGTGTGGGTAGCGCGGGATGGGCGCATGGCGAGGCGTGGAGGAGTGTGGAGTTGTGCGCGGAATCACTCGCTGCTCCAGGTTTTCGTGTTGCACAAAATCTTCGCGTGGCATGGCGTATTGCTTACGCACGCGGACGTACTGCAGTCGCACGCTGACGTCCTGACCTCGTACGTGTAGTGCGTGGTGACGCATGATTACGGAACCGTGCGCCGCCAATACACAGTCGGCCACAATGAGGAAATAATTACGCCGTAAGCATCAATGTTTTCAGAGGAATGCCTTCAGAGTAACACCTTAATAAGTATTTTTGAAACATCCTTAGTTAAGGATGTTTCAAAAGTTAACATCCAGGTAAGGATTGCAGATTTTATGTACTAAAAGAAAACTAGTAACCAAATTAGTGTTTTTTAAATAACCACCAACAATTTTACTAACACCATTTAAAAACAAATGTGCACGCTAATTCTTAAGCAGGGTTCAAACCCTCAAACTGCTATAATGGAATACAATTTTGTGTTTGTTGGGAGTATTTCAGAAAGTTTAAAAGTAAATTAATTTTTCCAGCAAACAATAATTTTATCAATGTTTCACTTAACAAATGATGTCAATACGTTGACTAATTCGACTTGCAGAGCAGATAAAATATTTGAAGGCGCGTGCTGACGGGTGATGGCGCGCGCGACTGTCGCACGTCAGTCACTATCGGCCTGTCGCGTAAATGATGGTCAAGTGGGACAGGCCCTTAAGAGAGAGTTAATGTACATGGGCATCCAAGGGCAAAATAAATAAATTGACCCTGGGATCTACCACAACAACAATATTGTTGATAGATGCTTCTCAGCTACAAATTTTGAGACAATTTGCTGTGAAAATAACTAGAAGATGCCTCAAAAATTGTAAGAAGGGACATAACCGAAGGAAAGCCCATTCCAACTGGTTGCGACTTAAAGAGCTTTAAAGAATAGATGTTGAAGATTGACCTGATGGGCAGAAATCAGATGGACACAAAATGCTGGAGTAACTCAGCGGGACAGGCAGCATCTCCGGAGAGAAGGAATGGGTGACGATTCGGGTTGAGACACCTTCTTCAGACTTCTAGCATCTGCGGTTCCTTCCTACATGCTGGGCAGACATCAGAACAAGTTTGAGAAAAACAGCAGTGCAATGATATTGTTTTACGGCACCAGTGAGCCTTGTTCAGTCCTGCCCTCTGCTGCTGTCTGTGCAGAGTTTGCATCTTTTCCTTGCATCCTTGCACATATGACTTCCCCTGGGTGCTCGAGTTTCCTACTCCATCCCAAAGACGCGCAGTTTGGGAGGTTAATAGGTCACTCTAAATTGCCACTAGTGCCTATTTTAGTGGTAGATCCTGGGATCAGTTGATGGGAATATGCAGAGAATAAAAAAGGGTTAGTATAAATTGGATTTACATAGATGGGTGCTTGATGATTGACATGGGCTCGATGGGCTGAAAGGCCTGTTTCTATGCCTTGTCACTCAATGACTGCATGAAAATGCAAAATACTGCTGAGAATCTTAAGCAAAACAGAAGACTTTGGAAAATGGGCAGAAGGTTAAGGAGGATCACCAGAGAAAGAAACTGCAATTTTCTAACAATTTTCTAACAAAGTATATACAGGTAATTTGTCTAAAATAATCTTTTTGTATATTTGAGAGAAATCAAGGTCCACTGTGCCAACCATCACACACCCACATACACTAATCCTATGTTAATCCTATGTTTTATTCTCCCTATACTCTCATCAACTCCCCCCTAGATACTATCACTCACTTCACACACGGGACAATTTACAGTGGCCAATTAACCTCACAACCCGCACATCTTTGACCTTATAGAGGTGTATAAAATCATGAGAGGAATAGATCGGGCAGATGCACAGAGTCTCTTGCCCAGAGTAGGGGAATCGAGGACCAGAGGACACTAGGTATAAGGCGAAGGGGGAAAGATTTAATAGGAATCTGAGGGGTATCTTTTTCACACAAAGTGGTGGTGGGTGTATGGAGAAATCTGCCAGAGGAGGTAGTTGAGGCAGGTACTATGTCAACATTTGAGAAACAGTTAGACAGGTACATTGATAGGACAGGGTTGGAGGGATATGGACCAAACGCGGGCAGGTGGGAATAGTGTAGCTGGGTCATGTTGGGCCAAAGGGCCTGTTTCCACCCTGTACAACTCCATGACTCTAAGAAAATGGAGCACTCAGAGGAAACAGTCACAGCTTCCTCTTCTTTCGTGTGGCGTGCACAGCCTAAAGTTGTCGGACAACTTGTTCTATTTGATCTCCCGTTTGTGCACGTCGAGTTGATTGCATTAGTCGAAACGGGGCGGACCACGTGAAGGTTGCAATCTCCCACCCCACAGTCACAGCAAGAATGTGCAATCTTCATACAAGCAGCAGGCAAGGGCAAGGTTGAACCCAGGTCTCTGATGCAGTAAGTCTGCCACTTCCCTATGTTAACTGTTTTAAAACAATCAGTAAAGGACTGATGAGTTTAATGGCCCATGATTCACTTCACTTCAACTAATTATCACTTGGACCATAGGTTTACACATACATACTTTTGAGAAGAGAAGCTCCAATTATGGAACAAAAGTCCTTCGGAACATAATTGGGATTCTTCCTTAAACATCATTCTTCTTGAATTAATAAAACAAAATTGTAATTGTAAAGTAGAAATACATTTACACTAGTTTGTCAAAGATTGGATATTCAATGCTCAGTCAAACTTTTGATTGTTCGTCCTGTTTTAAAAAAAAAGCCAATTTGTGCACCTTTTAAAAATGTGTAATAAAAATAAATTGTAGATAGAGTCATAGAGTGTGGAAAAAGGCCCTTCAGCCCAACTTGCCCACACCAGCCAACATATCTCAGCTACACTAGTCCCATGTATGGTCCATGTCCCTCCAAACCTGTCCTATCCATGTACCTGTCTTACTGTTTCTTAAATGTTGGGATAGTCCCTGCCTCAACTACCCCCCCCCCCCCCCCCATTTTTTGTAATCCGGATTTTAAAACCCGGTGAAATCTCCGCTTTCCGTGAGACAGTGAGGGTAGGACTGCTGGTCGAGGGTGCCAATTGGACGAGAGAGAAGTCGGTCAGCAGGCAATGGATTGGGTCACAACAGCAGCCCTGGACACAGACCTGCGCCTCATCCGCAGCCAGGATCGATCCCGGCTCTCGGGCGCTGCTATCACTGCGAACCATCACTGGACCATCCCCGTCCCCACCCGAGTGCCCACGCCCGGGGGTGGCCAGAGACGTCGGGGGTCAGATGGGCGCGGTGCCCCCAGGCCCACAGCCAGCGCAGAGAAGCAGCGCTAAACCCAGCTCAGCTCTGCCTGTCCCGCCAGGTTAACCTACAGCCCTGCCTGGACCTAAGGGAAATATGGCCCAGGCTTACAGCCAGTGCGGAGAAGCAGCACTAGCTCCACGGCTCCGGACTGGTATTCTGTCAGTCCAGGCAGGGCTGTAGGTTAACCCGGCAAGACAAGCAGAGTTGAGCTGCATTTAGCGCTGGATTGAGCTTTCATTACCGTTCACAGGGCCCACGGCAGAAGCCTTTGAAGCCTCGTGTGGGCGTGTGTGTGTGAGTGCGCATGCGCGCGCCAAAAAATTGTGTCCCCCCCTTTCCCTCAGTCCCCTCCATATGATAGCGATTTCCATCACTGCTCCTCTGGCAGCTTGTTCCTTACACCCACCACCCTCTGGAAAAAGTTACCCCTCAGATTCCTATTGAAAAATAGATGTTGCTTTACACCAGAGTTACTAACAAAATGCTGGAGTGTTGGGTCAGTTCGTTGGGTCAGGCAGCATCTGTGGAAAACATGGATAAGTGACGTTTTGGGTTGAGACCCTTCTTCAAACTTGTATTTTTTTTAAATGGCTCATCTCCCAGGTAGGTAATTTTATTTTCTGTTTCAAAAATTGTTTGATACTCTGCAGTTGTTGTTCAGAAATGTAAGCTACAAAGAGAATGTAAAATGGAAACATTTCTTCACAATAGTCTGTTACTTCAGTGAATATCATCTATTTTACCTGAAACTGACAGCAGTCGATTCTGCTGTGTATTGAATGGAAATGTTTAAAATTTTCTTAAAGACCATAGTGGGTGTGTTCATTCACCTGCTATTTATAACTAATACATTGTCACGTTAATCTGAGGAAGCAACATTCAGAGAATTGCTTCAAAAGTAGTTTGTAGCTGAAATGCAGCATGGATGCCAGAATACAACAGCATGGGTTTTACAAATGGGCAGCAGCTCGCAACACATGTTCAATGTGAATCATAACATTTGGTCGAGGGTAAATATTGTGCACGAAGGACAGCTTACAACCCAGTGGCATGAATATTGATTTCTCCAACTTCAAGTAACCCTTGCATCCCCTCTCCCTCTCCATCCCTCCCCCACCAAGTCATACTAGCTTCAAAGTCGTCTTGTTGAGTCTCATTGTAACTCGTTTTCACCCAGCCCACAGCTACCAATGGCCTGTTTCCTTTACCATCGTTACTTTTTGCACACCTTTCATTCATTTGTTATATATCACCATCTATATCCCTCATTTCCCTTTCCCCTGACTCCCAGTCTGAAGAAGCGTCTCGACTCAAAACGTCACCTATTCCTTTTCTCCAGAGATGCTGCCTGACCCGCTGAGTTACTCCAGCTTTTAAGTGTCTGCGGTAAATATCGTTAGGTAAACTCCATTGTAGCCACCAGGGTCATTCAGATATTTGGTGGACTGGAACAGGCAACACTAAATTAAAACACATGCTCAACAAAGGACTGCAATCATTATCAAAACAATCAAAGCAAGCGGTACTTCATTTTAATTGTTATTTTTATTAATCTTCTCTGAATAGAATTTAGTCCAGCCTGATGTGGCCACTGAACCGTGCAGGGGCTGTGTCACACTGAGGAACAGGCAATGAACTGGAAGGAACAAGCTCTGGAATCACTGGGCTGGCAGCATCGGGTAATTTGACAGCTTTTTGGTGAATATTTCAGAATAACATCTGACTGTACAAAAATGGAAGGGAAATGCACTGTGAAGGCACATTGAAAGGAAGGCTTGGTGAAGATGCAAATGGCAGGAACTCAGCAGGCAGTGCTAATCAATGTGCTTAGAGAGCAAAACAAATAAATAGTCGGTGAGAAGAAGTTGCTCTTTGGAGGATAATCTAACAGTGTCTGTGCTTGGCATGGAATTAAGGACAGCACGTTTTTAGTCTGTTGGTCCTGATGGATGTGTTGATTAACACTGAGAGATTGTAACATGTGCGGGGCTGGTAGCTGTCACCAGTTACTACCACCTCTAAGCAGCTGATGATTGTTTTTGCAGTGGGCAAAATTAGATGCTGAATGGGTCTGACCTGCGACCAGTACGGCAAACTCACACGACCTATCACATCGTTTTTCATTTGACTGGACAGGATCCAGACATAACAGACTTGAATAGAGCAGCTTGCAGGAGCCCCCTGATTGGGCCGCAACATAGGCTGTGAAAGATTGCATTAACATTACCTTGCTGTAACTCCGAGCCGAGAAGCTCCCGAACAAGGGTAAATGCTAATGAGAACTATTGTCAGTCTGAGGCTGTTTGCCATTAAAAAAAAAAGACATCTTCCTTCCTGCAGCTAATCCCGATTAATATATGAATATAATATATATACATGTACAATAAAAGTCCTGTGAACAAAAAATAGTGCTGAGGAAGCAATGAAACACAGGGGATTATTGTCAGAATATTCAACATGACCCAGAATAGCACAAGAACAAATTACGCAAAATTAACTTCACAGTTGCTTTTTAATAACTGCACAGTATTTCAAGTCTGGGAATTTTTTTTTTTTTTTTTTCTCATATTTTGAAGGCTATTTTGCTTTTCAGAAACCTCATCTCAAAATAACTACCACCAGGACAAGTGAATGATTGATTAATGCTGAGAAGTCTGTATTCGGCTGGTTTTGTTGGGTTAATTTAAAATAGTAAATTACTGATTATTGATTTCTGTTTACTTATTACTGATAATTGATTTCCCGCAATGTTTCCAATTCTAAATGCTTATTTTTCATGACAGCGCAATGGAGAATTTTTAACTTTCTTTTGACTTTCCAGTAAATACCAATCATTCCATGTAGTGAGTCTGACAGACCTGTGAAATATTTTTGGCAAAATCAACGGCAGGGTAATACAACAGAAATGTACACAACTATTTTCCACGAGTCGTTCATTTAACACTAAATGTGGTCTCTGTCAGTAAGAGGGTGAAAGGCCAGCAAGAATTTTTTTTTTCCCCACTAAATCGAATTACAATGTTTTTCACTGAACACTTTAAGCCAATTAATTGAAGCATTCCCGTGTGTTTTTATTCAATGCCAAGTTACACTGATCCAATTATAAAAGGAGAGATGTAGTTTATTTCCTTTGATGAAAGAAGCACTTAGTCTGAAGTTGAGGATCTACGAATGACTGAGGTTAGAAAACCACAATTTTAGTGAGGCAACTTGCCATTGTGAGGATGGCGTGTGTTCTCGTTCAATGGAAATGCATTGCATATTTTTTGAATAATCAAATTGTCATCTATCACATCACTCGCTAAAAGCCATGAAGAATGTCTCACTAAATGGGTTCAAAAAGTACAATTTAAGCTAACCTTAAATGAGGTAATAAGAGCATTTGTTGCAGTCCTCTGAGGAATTAAGTTCAAACCAGCAGCATTTAGTCATTGCACAATTATTAGTTTTATGTTTTAAACAAGATCTGGCATCCTCGCCCTCTGCTTAGCTTATTATTACCTGGTAATGGAGGCTGGATTAATGACCTGCCCCGATGTAAGTAACCCAAGGTAACTAACTAATCTCTATTCTGAGACTCAGCAATGCAGAAGCAGCACATCCTCCAACTGGATAGAGTGTTGGGGATTGCAAGGTGGTGATGGGAGGGATGCAGTGACATTGAAAGTCAATGGATGGGACTTGTGAGGTTGTCAAAGGGAATTAAAAAATGCTGCAAAAGTGGATGAAACTGCCCCTCCATGAATTCAATCGAGAAAAAGATGAGAATTTAATTTTAAAATAATATTATTAAATCAAGTATTTTGAAATGGCTCAGTAACTCTAAGTAGTGTGGAATGTAAACACTTAAATCAGATGCATCTTTCTAAATGTGCTTTGATATTACATTCAGATCTGTGTTTAATATGTAAACAGTAGTTTGCGCAACTTACCACATATTGCACAAAGGATGTCAGACACTATTCAGCCTCTTATTTAATTTCTTCTCAAGGAAAACATTTGACAGTGAGATTAACAAAGGAATCAGAATACATCAGCATTTGTGTCTGGCCAATATTTCTCAAAGAACGTCAAGGAATGTAAGATTGAACCTCAGCAAAATTACTTCACAGATCTGGCAGGAAAATGACACATGCACAGATATTTTGAATGCATCTCTGATCTTTGTTCCTTCTCGCCAGCAGTTTTGCTGCTCCTTGCTGCAAGCAGCCATTTTGTGATTAATTAGATTTCGATTTAATTAGTAATGACATCACACGATTAAGACAAAAAGGAGTCTATTTCTTCTGCCCTTCCTCCACACGCATAACAACAAACAACAGCACCATCACGATACCAGTCAGCTAAGTTTCCTGGTAAAGATATCTTGCACAACAGTTTTTTTAAAATATTTGCCTTGCTATTTGCGTCTTAGTTCACAACCATGACAATAACGGATATGGGTTAACAGAACTTGATAATGTTTACTTCCTCCTGGGGAATGGAATCTGGTTCGTCAATTAGTGAAATGCGATGGATTTGATTCCAGACTGAGATTAGTGTCACATACTTTGATAAATGTTCACAACTTTTTATCTGGTATTTGGATTTTTTTTTAACTTATGTGTTGATGCATCTGTGCACTTGTTGGGGGTTGGGAAGGCAACGTACACTGGCAGGGTGCAACTTGCAAGGTTGCAGCAATGAAGGGTTGAGAGGATATAGTTAACCACAAGAGCAAAGTTGGAACACTTTATCAATGTCATCTCACCCCTGAAAACGTGCCACTGGTTTGGAATATACTCAAGTCATGATTGATCTATTTCCATTCATCATCTTAACCATTACCTGTTTCTTTTCCTCTGAGCTGGAGTTAGAATAATAAATCGCGATAGGGTTGTTGGATTGTATCAATCGACTCAATAAGAGGTGATGGTGTACTCTGTCCATTTTGAAGAGCAGTAAAATAAAAGTGGGATTTGATTCATTCAATGATCTGGTGAACACACTGTGAGTTTACATTTTATGGTTCCTAACTCGCATATTTTATGCTCCGCAAAGCACATAATGCGTACCTTTTAGAACATTAAAAGTATGACCCAAAAATAAAAACCTTAAAGGTAAACATGCGGTTAAAGTTCCCTTCTCCCTGCACCGCTGAGTGCACCGCTTGACTTTTTATGAGGAAACAATGGGTCGTTTTGTTTTATATATGAGGAAATGAAGATGGAGACTGCTTTCTGTCAATGGTTGCTTAACACCCCCTGGCCAGTTCATTTCTTCAGTGCAGAGCTGAAACCTACTGTGGCTGGGAAGAGAGAGAGAGAGAGAGAGAGAGAGAGAGAGAGAGTTAGCTGCCTATTTTCATGCAACTCGATTCAGTTTTGTCCAACAATCACTGCTAACCAATGCTGCAAAATAAAAATGTGTAACTTATGCATCGAGAGTTCAATATTGAGAAACCCAATTTTTAAACACGATTAGCTTTTTAAAGGCTCAGCACATCAAATGAAAAATCTCTTGCTATTAAAGCAACAGTAAAAGCATTTCTTCCTCCCCCGTCAGGCATGCTCTTCCCCAAATATCAGCTATAAATTCCCCCCTTCAAAGGATCCTGGTACTTTTTTTTTTAACACCATACTGAAAATTGCTGCTGCTTTGCATAAGGATCAGGCAAATTGCTAGAAATGTTCTCGCATAGCAACACGGTCTCTTGGCAGGTTGCCGGGCACACTTGTACAAAACACTTACCATGGTTCCCTTGTGTTGGAATATGTTAATTTTTAGGAACAGCTTTTTAACTGAAGTTTTAGCCCAGGCCACCAACCTGTTGAAATAAATGTTTGCTCTTTCAACAGAATTGTCTTTTTTCTTTGAACACAGACTTTTCACTTTTAATAAATATAATCTTGATTTTGTTATTTTGACTTTTAGATTAATAAACCCACAGTAGCAAGCAAAATCTTCAGAGAATGTTGATCGTTCAGATGTGAACTACTGTAATGTTTTGTTTCATTGGCAAAAGTGCATCGTATTCTGATCTTTAAAGAGAAAATGCATTGACTCCCTCGAGCAAAAGATCCAAGTAGACACCTTTTTTGTTCTTTGACATTCAAGATCCATTTATCAGCAGGCAAAAAACTCCAGTGCTGTATACTGTGAGGGACGTTGTTCAAAATCACTGATAAGATGAATTGGCAGCATCGATCTATTATAAAATAGCCATAAGACCTCTCCATAGAAAATCTGCCCTTAATTTGATAATCCCTGCTCCTGCACTGACCTGCATTAAGACAATGCCTGGGGCATTGCACCTTGTTTTGCCTCCACATGGTCTCTTCCATGGGCTTGCCCTCTTGTGGTGTTTCCAACACTGATGGCTAATGAATAAGATGGAAGTCAATCATTTTGTTCTCAGCCGCTTCTCCTGAAAATTGACAATTGAACCCTAGATAATTAGCATACCAAAATTGTCCATTTTACAAAAGAAAATACTCTCTGCTTCGATGTGCGTTTACAGAATATTAGAACTGAGAAATTGGAAACTTCTAACTTCAAAATAGTTTCCATTCATGACCTAACCAAGGTTGGCCATTAAGTTGTATCCTATATAAAACTGGGTTATTTATTTCTATTTTTTCTTTTGTACAATGACTATGTTAGATTAGGAATTAGTCATTTTAGAAATAGATATGGATTTATGCAGAGATACACGTGAATATGTATGTGATACATGAATGCATAAATGCGATTTTGATAACAGGCATATGAATACCCCAACCACATAAATGTGTCTAATTTTAATTATCTTTAATAACACCACAGCTGCAGAACAATGATGTCAGTGAAAGGGGCTGCTCTATTACAAGGCTTCCTGACCTTGGCTCCCCACTTTCGACATTGCATTGTGTGTTCTGTGGTGAAACATTCTTTGTAGCACAACCCAATCCATAATGTTCTAAACGCTCGGTTTCCTGACAACTGTGCTACAATAAGGATGGAGTGAACTCTGCTTCAATCATTTTATGTTTACTTGGAGGTTTTGTTGCTTGCAAGTTCCCTCACTTATAAATTGACAAGTTGCACAGTTGCTGATTGGTTTCCTATTGGGTTTGCCCATTCCCGTTCAGATAAATCAATTGACAGAACCGATTGAGATTTATTTTCATTGCCCTGAAATCTGGTGGAAGTCAAATGGCCTAGCAGTTATAGCAAATTATTTTTTAATTTCTTCCTTTTTCCTGCACCAGATCTTTTATCAGTGAACGGCCGAGAAGCTTTTAATATGTACTTAAATATGAAATGTTTTCAAATTTTGAAGTTGGGGACATTGATTATGCCCTACCAAAATAAAATAAAGTTGATGGTTTTCCATCAGTTACAATTTGCATGACAACACTGACAAAATCTGTGGTTATTTATCCACCAGTTCAGACTATTAAATTAGGAGAATGTTGTCAAATTAAAAATTGATATTTAATGGTTGTTAATAACTGTTAACCAACAAAAAGGAATGTGCAATTGTAATAAAATTAAGCAATGAAATTGGCTGCAATTTTATTTTTGTAATTACTTTATTATCTTAATAAGTATATTTTAAGAGAGCATTGAATTAATTGGCCTGAAAAGAGATATTATCAGGTAGCTATCAAGTTACAACCAGAAAGGAGAAAACAGTTCAGAGATTTACATGAGATAATTTAGATTTCTGAAATTACAATTTCCCCCCCCCCCCCCCCCCCCTTTTGTCCTCTAAATTAAACACCCCAGACATTTGCAATTAGTAGAACAAAATATCAGATCAAGAGGATTGTATTTGCAATTCTGATACAGAGTCGCCATGGATTTTGGCCATGGACGAGAAGAAACAGCAGTCAAGGGGTCACATAACAAATATAATCTGCCACAAAGCTTTTTGCCGTTGACTGGATAGAGTGGAGCAGCTGTGCTCTTGCATGCCTGCTTCACAGAAGCTGCAGCAATCGCCCAGTAACAGCCTGGGGAATCTCGGTCATTCACACAAAAAGCTGGAGTAACTCAGCGGGACAGGCAGCATCTCTGGAGAGCAGGAATGGGTGACGTTTCGGGTCGACACGTCCTTCTTCAGACTGCTTATGGACAAGGGAAACGAGAGGTATAGACAAAGGTGTAGAGAGGTAAAGAACATTGAACAATCAATAAATTCACTGGAATTTAGAAGGATGAGAGGTGATCATAGAAACATATGAAATTATAAAAGTACTGGACAAGCTAGATGAAGGAAACATGTTCCCAATGTTGGGGGATTCCAGAACCAGGGGCCGCAGTCTAAGAATAAAGGGAAAGCCATTTAAAACTGAGATGAGAAAAAAACGTTTTCACCCAGAGAGTTGTGAATTTGTGGAATTCTCTGCCACAGACGGCAGTGGAGGCCAATTCACTGGATTAATTTAAAAGAGGGTTAGATAGAGCTATTGGGGCTAGCGGAATCAAGGGATTTGGGGAGAAGGCAGGCACGGGTTACTAATTGTGGACGATCAGCCATGATCACAATGAATGGTGGTGCTGGCTCGAAGGGCCGAATGGCCTCCTGCTGCACCTAATTTCTATGTTTCTAAAATATATGCAAAAGAAGTAATAATGATAAAGGAGACAGGCCATTGTTATCTGTTTGTTGGGTGGAAACAAGAAGCTAGTGCGACTTGGGTGGGGGAGGGGTAGAGAGAGAGGGAATGCTGGGGCTGCCTGAAGTTAGAGAAATCAATATTCATACCACTGGGCTGTGCACTGTTGGATTAACTTTTATGTATAGATTTAGTTTTAGTTTTAGTGATACAGCGTGGAAATAGGCCCCTCTGGTCCGCGCCGACCAGCGATCCCCGTATATTAACACTATCCGACACACGCTAGGGACCATTTATATTTACACCAAGCCAATTTACCTACATGCCTGTACGTCTTTGGAGTGTGGGAGGAAACCCGAAGAGCTCGGAGAAAACCCACGCGGTCACGAGGAGAACGTACCAACTCCGTACGGGCAGCACCTGTAGTCGGGGTCGAACCCAGGTCTCTAGAGCTGTAAGGCAGCAACTCTACCCCTGCGCCACCGTGCCGCCCTCATAAATAATACTGCTGATAAAAAGTAGTTATCACATAAAGTACATTCTCATTTCATGTACACCTTTGACACCCACTGCCACTGACTACGACACTCCGAGAGCAATTAAGAAGGATCCATACCAAAAGCCTTTGGCTATCTTAATGAAATCTTTCTGTATGGCATTGACACTGATTTCACTAATTCTGTAACTGCATCGAGTGAATAGCACCAGCCTTAACAATTCGCTCAATCCAATTCCATCTAATTAGATTAAGACCTTTGCAGTTTACTGACTGAATCAGTGCAAACCAGTTAATGTTTGTAAAATACATTTGTGGACAGACAACAGATGATGGCGTTTACATGAATTACAGATAAACCCCTTTTAATATAGTTTGCTAAGGAAATACATAAAGATAACATCTTGTTAATCATCTGTCTTTTGTGTTTCTGTTTAGAAGGGATGTAGCGATTCTGTAATTAATTGGAACATTTCCACTGCTCAATCAGATGCTGTTCTACGCATTGCTTTATGGTTGGCAGTTGCCTGGAACTCCTGACATAACAGCTGTGCACCGAGTACTGCAATGGTTCAAGAAGATGAGGTGCAACTCAGCCTGAAGCTGAAATTTGCACCCCTGCACTATCTCCATCACTTTACTTACCATTGCGTTTAGCTTAGTTTAATCTAGTTTACAGCGCGGAATCGGGCTACGGTCCACCGAGTCCCCACTGACTAGCGATCCCCACACATTAACGCTGCTCTACACACATTTCTTCCCATTTATACATTTATACCAAGCCAATTAACCTACAAACCTGTACGTCTATGGAGTGTGGGAGGAAACGGAAGATCTCGGAGAAAACCCACGCGGGTCACGTGACGAACGTACAAACTCTGTGCAGACAGCACCCGTAGTCGGGATCGAACCCGGGTCTCTAGCGCTGTAAAGCAATTGCCCCACCGCTATGCCACCCACATTTAGAGATGCACAGAGATCCAAATAAATTCAAGGCCTTGCTGTCACTGCCATTGCGAGGTTGGAAGGTCTCAGAGCGAAATCTATGCCCCCATCAATAGATCCTCAATGCTGGAATTCGTTTTTTTTAACGCAAATAACACATTTATCTAAAAATGATATTAATCTGATGTAACGTGAATGCGGTCAATAATTAAAATAATGTTTGTCTTCAATTATTTTTTCCATCCAAGTTAGCAACCCCATTGAAATGAATGGGCTGGTTTAGAATAACTGCTCATGGCTGGCATAAAACAGAGGCACCAAGGATCGGGCTTAATGGTGAGCTCAAGACAGTTTGATTTGTACGGGTGTCAGGGGCGATGGGGAGAAAGCAGAAGAAAGGAGGGAGAGATAGATCAGCCATGATTGAATGGCATAGTAGGCTTGATGGACCAAATGGCCTATTTCTGCTCCTATCACTTATGAACAGCGCAGGAGCTCATGTGATTTGGCAAATAATATCTTACATGTTCCGTACTTCAGTATCGCAATGGTGAGGCAGAGAATCCACGTTGATCCGAACACTTACCCATTTCTTCGGAACTGGCAGAAAAATACAAGTAGGTTTCATGCCTTTGTCTCATCCACCACCTTCTCAAGGGCAGGTAGGGATGGACATCCAGCGACGATATTACCACTGACATCTGTCCTGCAAATAATTAATAAAATAATTAAAATAATAATAATATCATTTGGTTGTCTCGATTTAAATTTACTTTAAAGATACAGCATGGAAACAGGCCCTTCAGCCCACCTAGTCCGCGCCAACCAGCACTCACCCGTACACTAGTTCTGTCCTACACACCAGGGATAATTTACAGAAGCCATTTAACCTATAAACCTGCACGTCTTTGGAATGTGGGAGGAAACCAGAGCACCCGGAGAAAACCCACGCGATCACAAGTTATGTACAACCGGTATACAGATAACACGCGCAGTCAGGATCAAACCCAGGTCTCTGGCCCTGTATGGCAGCAACTCTACTGCCATTGTACCACCTCAATATTGTAGCATATTTAATCTGGTGGCTTTTAACTGTTTATTTAAAGCAACAAGAAAGAAAAGCTTATATTTATCTGGTGACTTTATTACCCTCACAAAGTCCTCAAATACATCAGAGTATTCTATACTTCTGGGTGGCATGGTAGTGTTGCTGTCTCACAGTGCCAGACACCTGGATTTGATCCTGACTATGGGTGCTTGTATGTACGGAGTTTGTACGTTCTCCCCGTGACCCGCATGGGTTTTGCCCGCGATCTCCGGTTTCCTCCCACACTCCAAAGACGTACAGGTTTGAAGGTTAATTGGCTTGGTTAAATTGTAAATCGTCCTTAGTGTGTGTAGGATAGTGTTAATGTGCGGGGATCTCTTGTCGGTATGCACTCCGGTGGGACGAAGGGCCTGTTTCCATGCTGCATCTCTAAACTGAACTAAGTTAACAAAGTATTTTTGATGTTTAATTTCTATCATAGCATAGTAAATGAAGCAACCAAATTGCATGGAGCAAGGCCTTGCAACCTTCAAAGTAGGTATGTTACAAAACTTACCTTTAGCGGCGCTGCAGTTCTGCCACTGCCCGTGTGCGCGACATTGGCGCCTTTGAGGGGGGGGGGGGGGGCGGGTTTTAAAATGCCGTTTACTCCAGACTATTCAAATCGATTAATCAGGGGGTTTAGTTGCTGAAGAGAAATCGCTCCACAAAAACCCACTCGCAAGGTGATTTAAATGGCCATTAATTTACAGGATTTAAACACTAAATTCCTTAATTTGGCCTATAAATTCGTGACAATGAAATTTAAAAATCATGTTATATTGTGAATTCTTGTGTGAATGTTATCTGGACACTTAGGCTATTTAAAATTGTTAATATTTTCTTGAGAAATGGAGATATTTAGATCCAGTAATTGAATTTTGTAATTAGCTACAATGACTGCATGTATTCAGTCTTCTTCTTTCCTTCGTGTGGCATACACAGCCTAAAGTTGTTGGACAACTTGTTCTATTTGATCTTCCGTTTGTGCACGTCGAGTTGATTGCATTAGTCGAAACAGGGCGGACCACGTGAAGGTTGCAATCTTCCACCCCATGTATTGGGTGAAGCATTGGTTTAGCATTTCATAGGAATGGTAGCACCACATAGGGCCATAAGTGATAGGAGTAGAATTAGGCCATTCGTCCCATCGAGTCTACTCCGCCATTCAATCATGGCTGATCTATCTCTTCCTCCTAACCCCATCTGGTGGCAATTCATTGGAATGGTGGAATCTTCATTGACTTCAGGTCCCTTGAATCAAATGGATCTTTAGTATTTTTTCCAAGCTGTGCACTTGACCTATCACAGTAAAACTCGAGCCATTAGCAAGCCCGCAAGTGTAAATCTTCAACTGCATGATGTCGCACAGCACTGTGTCAACTTGACCTTTTTCTCGCCATTGGAGTCTGGTCTGAATCCACAATGTCCTTGACTCCTTGAGGTGAGAAATGCTTCAAGAAACACCTGATACATTATAATTACTCTTACTGTTTTCCCAAAACATGTGTGTGATTTTCTTTAGCATTCGACTTTTCCTTGCTCGATATGCTCTGAATAGTTTATTTGAAAACTAACCATATCACATAAATTAAAAATCACTATCATAAACCCCGGTGGTTAGTTACAAGTGTTTGTAGTAGAAACAGCAGATAAATAAATGGCTTTCATCTTAAGAACAGAGAAATGCAAGACATTCTTGCATCTTTTATTGGAATTAATGAAAGGGGCTTCAGAAGAGTGGGGTTTAAGGAGAAAGTTGCTAGTGGATTGAAGGTTTATCTTTCTTCTGCACAATATGAGAGGCTTGTATGTTCTGTCAGAGTAGACTGTAGTCTGATGAGATCAGAAGTGGTTCAGCTATTTCTGATGATGGTTAGGAATCAAATGTGTACCAGAAAAGTGGACCATATCAGGGATAATGACTAGGATAGGAGAGAGTGCCAGATATTCTGAAAATACAGGCATCAGAGGTGATGATGTGGAATGAGCGAAAGGTCCAGACCCAAAACATCACTTATCCATGTCTTCCAGAGTTGCTGCCTGACCCGCTGAGTTACTCCAGTGCTTTGTGTCCTTTTTTGTAAAGCAGCATCTGCAGTTCCTTGTTTTAACATGTTGGTTGACTGTTTGAGTACATTGAGAATTGCAAAACTATTTAGTTTATTGCAGTTTAGAGATACAACGTGGAAGTAGGCCTTTCACCCCACCTGGTCCACATTGGCCAGAGATCACCCATACACTAGGTTTATCCTACACACTAGGTACAATTTTACACAAGGCAACTAACCTACAACCTAGGGTGCACAAAAGGCTGGAGATAGGCGAAGTTTCGGGTCGAGACCCTTCTGTCTGAAGAAGGGTCTCGACCCGAAACGTCGCCTATCTCCTTCGCTCCTTAGATGCTGCTGCACCCGCTGAGTTTCTCCAGCCTTTTGTGTACCCTCGATTCTCCAGCATCTACAGTTCCTTCTTTAACCTACAAACTAGCACGTCTTTGGGATGTGGGTGGAAACCGGAGCACCCGAGGGAAACCCACGTGGTCACAGGGAGAACATGCAAACTCCATACAGGCAGCACCTGTAGTCAGGATCGGGCACGTGTCTCTGGCACCTGTGAGGGAGCAACTCCACTGCTGAGACTCTGTGCTGCCCAAAGTCTAGGTTATTGGGCATATATAAGTGCTGTTATAAACAATTTGGGTTTTTTCCCTCCTATGTTTTTTGCTGAAAGAATAGAATATGCAGATGATTGATATGAATGAGATCAATAGGGGCTGCTTTGTTAGCCATTGGTTTGGATGGGAGAGCTTACTTTGGAAGAGGTGTACGGAGGGAAGGCGAGAGTGAATTCAGAAATAAAAGAAAAGGGGAGTGAGAAAGTGGAATACATGGGTGCAGAAACGATGGGAAATTCAGGAATAGAAGTAATGTTCCCAAATCTAGAACAATTGCCCAAAAAAAAACCACATGAAAGCACACAGGAAATAGACACAAAATGCCGGAGTAACTCAGCAGGTCAGGCAGCATCTCCGGAGGAAAGGAATGGGTGACGTTTCAGGTTCAAACTGAAGGAGGGTCTGGACCTGAAACGACGTGGACTCGATGGGCCGAAGGGCCTGTTTACACACTGTATCTCAAAACTAAACTAAACTTTGGCTAAATAGTTTTACATTTCTTAAGGTACTCAATCAGTCAAACTGAAGAAGGGTCTCGACCCGAAACGTCACCGATTCCTTTCCTCCAGAGATGCTGCCTGTCCCGCTGAGTTACTCCAGCATTTTGTGTCTATCCTCTGTGTAAACCAGCGTCTGCAATTCCTTCCAGCACAAAGGACTCAGGAAGTTTGGATGACATTTATACTGCCAGGATTAGAAGAAAAAAACCTTGGTTGTAATGTGGACCTCTTCATTGACTCCAGGTCCCTTGAATCAAACGGATCATAAGTATTCTTTACAAGCTGTAAACTTGACCTATTACAATAAAAATCAAACCAATAGCAGGCCCACAAGTGTAAATCTTCAACTAATCAATAAACTCACCAAATATTAAATCACTCCACAATACAAGGATCACAAACAAAACTGAAATTGACTCAAAAACCTCAGATGATGGAACTCTGAAATTAAAATAGAAATTGTATTTCTAAGCTCTCCCTTTCACTTCAGAGTTCCAGCGCTGTTTTTATCCTCTTCTCTGTTCTCATTCATTTCTCAGTTTACACCTGCTCCACGCCAGTCTCCTCTGCTTTTCACAAGTACCACCATCATTTTAAGTAATATCCCCTCCCCTGCTCTCTCCATCCTGCCCCACCCCATGCTGGTGCATACATTTCTCCACTATCTCCCCCACCCCCTCAGTCACCCTCCTCCATTCCCCTCCTTTATACACACATCTCCCATCCAAGAGTCCCTCGTTTGCCTTGATCCCATCTCTTTCCCATTTTCCCAGTTTCCTTCCAAAAATATCCATCCCTCATGCTTTACATTTTTACCTGATACCCTATTATCTCCTTTTCACTTGGAGTCTTTGTCACTTACTCTCCCATCTCCCATTCAAACCACCCTCAATTGTATCTATCTATCTATCACGTGCCAGGCTTTGTCTCACCCCATCTCTCTTCAGTCCCACGTCACAATCAGTCTGAAGAAGGTTCCGACTCAAAAATATTGTTTGTCCATTCCATCCACAGATGCTACCTGACCCACTGAGTTCCTCCAGCACTTTGTACTTTGCTCAAGGTACCAGCATCTGCCATTCCTTATGTCTCCACCACTATCTGGGTCACCTGGATTCTCATGGTCTTCACCCTATCTCAGACATTCCCATTGCTCTCTCCACCCCTCCCCTTTTCACTTTTCCCAGTTCTGATGAAAGGTCTTTGACGTAAAACGTTAACTCTGTGTCTCTCTCCACTGTTGCCGCCTCACTGAAACATTTCCAGTGTTATCCGTTTTTGACGAAGGGATTCTCCCTTTCCTTAGGGTCAGCTTGGATGCATAGAGGCATTGCTCCTGCAGCATCTACCTAAGTATTCTTTACAAGCTGTAAACTTGACCTATTACAATAAAAATCAAACCAATAGCAGGCCCACAAGTGTAAATCTTCAACTGATCAATAAACTCACCAAATATTAAATCACTCCACAATACAAGGATCACAAACAAAACTGAAATTGACTCAAAAACCTCAGATGATGGAACTCTGAAATTAAAATATTTCCACTGTCACCAACGTCACCTTCTCCTATTGCCTCTTGATTGTTGCCCTCAACTCATGCTCTCCCCCTTATGCGTGCTCGGGTCACTTTATGTCCATTAATCCAACGCTCTCCTGCTCCCCATCCTCCACAAGTTGCATCTCCTGCTCTAGTGCAGGGGAATTCATCTCATTCTTCATGAGTAGAAGGGAGGAGCAGGATGGGCACAGGCTGCTGTCAAGATTGGGGCTTGTTGATACCGCAGGGTGACATTGACTGCGCTGCAGAGTTTAGTGGACACCACTTTTTCATGTAGAGGTATACCACAACCACAGCGGTTTTCTCCCTCTGAATGTGTAGCCATGCTGCATGTTTGCTGTCGGTTACCCAGATATCAGTGATTCACCCTCTGAAGATAGACACAAAATGCTGGAGTAACTCAGCGGGACAGGCAGCACCTCTGGTCTGTTGGACCCTCTATATCGGAACTAATTCTCCACACCAAAGCCTACAGTGAACCAAGAGCAACACTCTGGCCATTTTGAGTCCGATGCAGAACACATACAAAATGTGTAGGAAAGAACTGCAGATGCTGATTTAAATCGAAGGTAGACACGAAATGCTGGAGTAACTCAGCGGGACAGGCAGCATCTGTGGAGAGAAGGAATTAATGATGTTTCAGGTCGAGACACCAAAGATATGCCTTGTCTGTCAATACAATGCCACAACAGATCATCAAATGTTGCTTTCAGTGAACACAATCCCACTTCTCTGTCCCACAACAATTCTCCCACAGTTATATAAATGGCTGTCACTGCCATTCCAGAGAGGATGGTCCTCAGTCTACCCAAGGATGTGGGCAAGATTAGTGTTGGAACTCCTTGTTCTCCTCAGTATAGAATACGGGCTTCTGTGCTTTCAGTATGTGCACATGACAATAAACTGGACCTGACTCCACTTGGCAACCTAGACAGCAGACTAACCATTTTGCTGTACATGGTCACCTGTCGGCTCCCATCTGATTTCTCTGCAGTAGAAATATGTGGGTTCAATCTCTGATTGCCACCCTCTGGATAGTTGTTTATTAGTTTTAATTTAGAGATGCAGCGCGGAAACAGCCCCTTTAGGCCCACTGAGTCCGCACCGACCAGGGTTCCCCGCACATTAACACTATCCTACACGAGGGACGATTTTTACACTTACACCAAGCCAATTAACCTACAAACCTGTACGTCTTTGAAGGTGTGGGAGGAAACCGAGGTTCTCAGTGAAAACCCACGAGGTCGAAAGGGAGAACGTAGAAAGTCCATACAGACAGCACCTGTAGTCGGGATCGAACCCAGGTCTCTAACGTTGTATGGCAGCAACTCTACCGCTGCGCCACCGTGCCGCCCCATGGAGACCGCTGTGCCAATTACATTCCCCAACCTGCATTGCTCAGGTAAAGTCGTAGAATATTGAGCGGCACTTATATCAACCTCGCACTCCGCCTCATGCCAGCTCTGGGTGAGCATGACTCCTGTGATTAGAAATCTTTTATAAAATGCGGCTGTCATTGGCATTTGTTCCACATCCATAATTTTCCTTGAGAAGATAGCGGTAAGCCAGTTTCTTGAGCCACTTCATTCCTCCCGGTGAAGGAACGCCCACAGTGTGATTGCGTAGGGATGTCCAACAGATAGACTCGGTGGTGGTAAAGGTCTAGCAGTGTACATGGTGTGTGATCTGGGAAGGAATGTACAGGGAGTGGCATTCAAAGCACACAAAGCATTTCTCCTTCTTGGAGGTCGAGGTCAAAGATTCGGGAGGTGGTGTTGGACTAGCCCAAGCAAGTAACTGCAGTGTATTTTATAGATGGTGCAGGCTTCAGCAATGGCTTGCCAGTAGTAGATGGGATGGATGTGTTGGATGGAGTCTGGCCAAATGCTTGGTCTCTGATAGAGTCAACTTTCATTCATTTAGGTGAGTGGAGAAAACTTGATCATATTCCTCAGTCGTATCCTGGAGGTGGTAGCAGGACATCAGGGAGTGACAGAAGAGTCATTCTTCTCTCCACCCCACCAACCAAGGTTAGTGACCCACTTTCTGCTACCTCCTGTGGCAAGCAGCAAAGACCCTTGCAATGACACCCAGCTGCAGCCACAGAACACCTCGGCTTGGAGATGCAATTGGATAATATTTTATTTTCAGTCTTACGCAAATGAAAATTGATTTTTACATCAGCGAAGTGTGAAAATAACCATTTCCAAGTAGGTTTGCGGGACTCCGATAATTTAACCGGGCTCTTCTTGTTGTTGTTGGCCATCCCCATGACTGAAGGTATTTCTACTTCAGGACTACACGGGACAGTGACACTCACTGGCCAATGTCCTTTTGGGGCTTGTCAAAGGAAGGTGGACCATGATGTCCCGGGGGGTCTGTTGTTCTGAACCCCATGATTATGTGATGTTACCAACACAGATTAGGATCCCTGCCTGTAAATTATATACTGTAACTACCCAACCTGAAATCCTGCTGGCATCCAAGAGGCAGGCTCATCCCTTGTTTAGATATCTCACCAACCTTGTGATGACTCCAACCAACCCCCCTTCCTTCAATCCATCGCCCAGCTCCCAGGGCTCGGATATTCCTAATCCTTCCATTCCTGGATTGAGTGGATGTGGCGAGGATGTTTCCACTATTGGGAGAGTCCAGGAACAGAGGTCATAGCCTCAGAATTATAGGACATTCCTTTAGGAAGGAGATGAGGAGGAATTTCTTAAGTCAGAGGGTGGTGAATCTGTGGAACCCATTGCCGCAGAAGGCTGTGGAGGCCATCAATGGATATTTTTAAGGCAGAGATTGATAGATTCTGTATTAGTACAAGTGTCACGGGTTACGGGGAGAAGGCAGGAGAATGGGGCTGAGGGGGAAAGATGAATCCGCCATGTGTGAATGGAAGATTAGGCGTGATGGGCGAATGGCCTAATTCTGCTCCTATCACATGAACTTATGAACGTATGATTCCTTGCCCTGCCATCACACTACTTCAGGAGAAATCCCTAATCCGCCCCTCTAGTCCTTTTCCTTCCCTTCAACCCTCCCCCATCCCCTGAATCCCGACGTATAGAGTGTCCTCAATGCCAAATGCTTCCAAGTCCCCAATTCATAACCTCCTCCCCTCACCCAGCCACAGACCCCGTCTCTATAGCTAATGTCCCACGACCAGCCTTGGAAGAGGATGAATAGGAGGCACATATTCGAATGCAATATACGTGGCCCTTTGCTTCAGTTGCAACTGAGTATTTTAATGTGAGAACAATATCCAACATGGCCACATCCCACCACACCAATGCCATCCTTTAGGGTGATGAGACTTTCTGGGACCTTGTCTCACCAGGAGTGTCTGGCAGGCTTTACTAATGCTTATTCCTCCTTTTGGTGTTAAACACTCCAAAAGTCGAGCTAATGTAATAATGTGTTAAGGGAATCGTAAGTGTGGTTTCTTGCCAACATCCGAGTGATGAGTGGCAGCACAAATACAGTGTCCGCCTTTCACTGTGACAGAAGAATTTGGATTGATCGCACATCAGACTGCCAGTATCTGTCTTCCAACACTATCCAATTCAAACCGCCATACTCTGTCAGTTTAGTTTAGTTTAGAGATACAGCGCAGAAACAGGTCCTTCGGCCCAGCGGATCTGCGCCGACCAGCGATCCCCGCACCTTAACACTATCTCACACACACACTAGGGACAATTTTTTGCATTTACCAAGCCAATTTACCTACATACCTATCTGCGTCTTTGGAGTGTGGGGAGAAACCGAAGATCTCAGAGAAAACCCTTGCGGTCACGGGGAGAACATACAAACTCCGTACAGACAGCACCGGTAGTCAGGATCGAACCAGGGTCTCCGGCGCTGCAAGTGCCGCCCTTAAATTGCCAGATGATCGCTACTATTTACTTGGGCTTGGGTCTTCTTTTTGCAGATACCTGGTGCATCCCATCTTCTCAGTGTTACTATTGTTATTGCTACAATAATGTCCTTTCCTTACTGCCACAACCAAGCTTTCACTTTACAGGGGATCTGCATCTCACAGACTGATAAATTAAGGGTCAATTTCCTCCTGACATTTTCTATGCTAAAGGCCAATTTGGTATTTTGTGGACCGCGTAAAGTCAAAATAAAAGATCACTTCAGGTTTTATTCCAAAAACCAATGCCCAAGTGGGAATAACCAAACAAAGTTCTTACACCATAAGCAAAAAGCAGCATTAGAATCTGGCATCAACTAATCATTGAACGCATATTTTAAACACCAGTGAGGGAACAGAAGCATATTTTTGTTTTGCATTTTAATTTAAGTAAAAAATACTTGTTGTGATCATAAAACTGCCCAGTTGCAGAATAAATTCTCTCTTAACCTCGCTTCTTTCCGGACACTATTGTTAACATTCAAAGGGTTTTCAAACACATTGAGAAGAATTGAAAAGAAATATTGTGATAGGAATAAGTGGTAGAATTATTTGTGTGGGTTAATTGGGAGCTAAAACCTTGGTTTTTATCATTTAAAAAAAGGTTTTCACTCCGCTTCCCTCTCCTCACACTAAGTGGCACTTTTCAGCACTGTCGACTTATGCCACCCTAATGGAATATATTGAACAAGTTGTTCAGAATTATATCGTTTACACCAGAATCATCCAACACTTTGAAGATTGTATCACTGGCAAGAGCATCTGGATAAAATCATGATCAGAATCGGGTAGATGATCAGAGTCCCTTGCCCAGAGTATGGGAATCGAGGACTAGAGGACACAGGTTCAAGGTGAAGTGGAAAAGATTTAATAGGAATCTGAGGAGCAACTTTCTCACACAAAGGGTGGCGGGTGGATGGAACAAGATACCAGAAGAAGTAGATAAGAGCTTTATCTTAAGCCCCTGTCCCACTTACGTGTCCTTGGCACGCTAATTACACGACCTCGTGGTCGCGTTGAGGAGCGACGGTCCCGCGAAGGTCGCGCGCGACTTCATGCACCCGCACAGCTTTCTGAAGCATGTGACGTCATTTGAAGATGGACACAAAATTCAGGAATAACTCAGCGGGACCGGCAGCATCTCTGGAGAGAAGCAATGGGTGATGTTTCGGGTCGAGACGCTTCTTCAGTCTGAAAGAAAGGTCTTGACCCAAAATGTCATCCATTCCTTCTCTCCAGAGATGCTGCTGGTCCTGCTGAGTTACTCCTGCATTTTGTGTCTATTTTCAATTTTGGGGCGGATCTGGACCGCAACGGCCGTGAGCCCCAGGCTGATCGTTTGCCTGCTTCTGCTGCAGTTGGAGGTGAGACATTGCGTCTCGCCAGGGTCTTGGGCCTGTCCCACTTTAGCCATCAGGTCCGCGACAGGCCGGTGGCACGTGACGATTTCGATCGCTACAATAATTTCGGAGCGCCGCGCAATATCGCGCACAACTACATACCCCTCCGCGCTTCTCAGTGGGACTGGCCCCACACGGCCACACGATGCCCGCGCGCCTCAACACGACGACGAGGTCGCATAATTTGAGTGCCAAGGACACGTAAGTGGGACAGGGCCTTAACTCTCTCTTAAACATAACCCGTGAATTGGCCTCCACTGCCTTCTGTGGCACAGAATTCCATAGACTCACAACTCTCTGGGTGAAAAGGTTTTTCTTCATCCCAGTCCTGAATGGCCGACCCTTTATTCTTAAACTGTGACCTCTGGTTCTGGACTCCCCCAACATCGGGAACATTTTTTCTGCATCTAACCTGTCCAATCCTCCAAGAATGTTATATGTTTCTATAAGATCCTCTCTCATCCTTCTAAATTCCAGTTGACCCATTCTTTCATCATATGTCAGTCCCACCATACCGGGAATTAACCTGCTGAATCTACCTGCACTCCCTCAAGCTCAAATGTCCTTCCTCAAATGAGGAGACCAAAATTACACACAATACTCCAGGTGTGGTCTCACCAGGGCCCTGTACAACTACAGTAGGATCTCCGTGCTCCTAAACTCAAATCCTCTCGCAATGAAGGCCAACATGCCATTAGCTTTCTTCACTGCCTGCTGTACCTGCATGCTTACTTTCAGTGACTGATGTACAAGCACGCCCAGGCCTCTTTGCTCCTCCCCTTCTCCTAATCTGACACCATTCAGATAATAATCTGTCTTCTTGTTCTAGCCACCAAAGTGTATAACCTCACATTTATCCACATTATCCTGCATCTGCCAAGCTTCTGCCCACTAACCCAACATATCCAAGTCACCCTGCAGCCTCATAGCATCCTCCTATCAGCTCACACTGCCACCCGGCTTTGTGTCATCCACAAACTTAGGGATGTTACATTTAATTCCCTCATCTAAATCGTTAATATATATTGTAAACAACTGGGGTCCCAGCACCGAGCCTTGCGGCACCCCACTAGTCACTGCCTGACATTCTGAAAAGGGCCCGTTAATTCCTACTCTTTGCTTCCTGTCTGCCAACCAGTTCTCTATCCATGTGAATACCCTACCCCCTGGAATATCTAAATTGAAATTGTAAATAAAACGTCCTTGAACTTTTTTAATGCTTCCATTAAAATTTATTCAAATATCACATCATGGCCCCGTGGGTAATGAAAGCATTCAGACACAGCAATGCTTCTGTGTTCTGGCTTCCATTAAAAGCACACTCGCTGAGCTCTCCTGACCTGGTATATTTATAGCTGGGGAACCATGATAACCAGGATTGAGTGTGTGCTTGACGCGGGGGTGGGGTTACATATACACTTGAATGGTAGACTAAACAATTCACATTGAACTATCCTCTTGCTTGGTAACTTCTGACCCTAGGTAGGCGACACAGTGGCACAGCGGTAGAGTTGCTGCCTTACAGCGCTAATGAGACTCGACCACGGGTGCTGTCTATACGGAGTTTGCATGTTCACCTTGTGATGGCAGGGTTTTATCCAAGTGCTCTGATTTCCTCCCACATTCCAAAGACATGCTGCTTTGTTGGTCCATTTGCTTCTGTATATTGTCCCCAGAGTATAGGATGGAATTAATGAACGGGGCGATTGTAGGTCGGCTCCTAGTCGATGGGCTGAAGGTCCCGTTTCTCTGAAACTAAACTAAACTCAAAATCACGTGAATTTCAGCTTTAACCCCTTCTGAGTAGCATGTTGAGTGCCAGTCATTCAAGATCTCAAAGCACAACTTCCTCGGGAAGCGGCAAGGGCCCTCTCTGAGAGGGGCAGAGAAAATACAGATGTACACATTGCCCATTTTAAACTGAACAATATTGGAATCATTCCTTCCTATTGTTCGCCTGTGATGATTGCATTCAATTCAAACAAAAATATGTTTCTGCAGTTTCAACTACACCTGGATACAAGGGGATAGAAGTTTGTCTTCTGTGACGTTGATACAGGGTTGCTTGCAAAATATCCATGTGGATTATATATATATTCGACTTCTTAATTTTGGTTGGCATTGAAGTCAACGCAGGCAAATTTCACAAGTTCAAATACAGCCTCGTTATAAGTTCCACACATGCAAATATTGACTGATTAAGCTATGATTTGTGACTAACTTATCATCGTTGCTGGATTTGATTTGTTATTTTCTTACCTTTCATTCATTTGTTTGTCGTACCGTTTCACACATCCAGCTTCCCTCTCCCCTGACTCTCAGTTTGAGGAAGGATCTCAACCCGAAACATCACCGATTCCTTTTTTCCAGAGATGCTGCCTGACTCGTTGAGTTACTCCAGAATTTTGTGTCTATCTTCGGTGTAAACCAGCATCTGCAGTTCCTTCCTACGCAACCCTCACCCATCACTCTTTTGTGTGTACCCCCCTCCCTCACAACCCCCCCCCCCCTCCCATCCCAGCCAGTACACACCCATATCTTCCACTATCCCACCCCTCCTCCTCCTTTATAACTCTTTATATATCACTCCTCTTCTCTCCCTATCTAGTGCCCTTTTGATTCCTTATCATTTCTAGCCTTTGTCACTTACTCCACCTATCTGCCAATCACACCCCCTCTTCACCTGTGTCATAAGGTCATAAGGAATAGTAGAATTAGGCCATTCGGCCCATCAAGCCATTCAATCATGTCTGAACTATCTCTCCCTCCTAACCCCATTCTCCTGCCTTCTCCCCACAACCCATCACACCCGTACTAATCAAGAATCTATCTATCTCTACCTTAAAAATATCCACTGATTTGGCCTCCACAGCCTTCTATGGCAAAACATTCCACAGATTCACCACCCTCTGACTAAAGAAGGTCCTTCAGCCCATTAACTCCACACCAATCATCGTCCACATGTTCACACTAGTTTCATATTATCCCATTTTCATAACCTGAGACACTAATGAGCCTGTCCCATTTAGGCAATTTTCCCATTTAGGCAACTGTCATAGTCGTAGCAGGTCGCTGAAAAACCGGCGACTGGACCCCCTATGGCAATGTCTACAACAACCTACCACCTAGTCGACGGCAAGCTGCGGCAAGCTACCGACAACCGGCGACCCATTAGGACGTCCACCTACGACCACACCTACGACAACCTATGTCCACCCGCGACAAGCTACGACAAGGTACGACAATTCAATCGCTGGTACCTGTCGCCGGTTGACGTAGGTTGATGTGTGTAGTCACCAATGGACTTCACCAAAGTCAGCACCGGCGACAAGCTACGCCATCCTGGCGACAACCTACCACAGCACCTACATCAGTGGAAGACAAACTACGCTCATTGGCGTCGAAAAGGTTTGAACATTTCAACATCCAGCGGTGACCAGAAAAACGCTACGACTCTTTGGGTGACTTCAGGAGACTACTCACGACCATACAGGGTGACGCCCCAGCGACCATGTGGCGACAGCCTAGTCGCCTGTAGTCGCCTAACAAATCACCTAAGTGGGACAGGGGCATATGGACTATTTACAGATGCCAATTAACCTACAAACCTGCATGTCTTTGGGATGTGGAAGGAAAATGAAGAAAACCCACATGGTCACAGGGGGAACCTGCAAACTCCACACGGACAGCACCCAGGGTAAGGATTGAACGCTAATCCTAAGGTCCCTCGCGCTTTGAATCAGAAGCTCTGCCAGCTGCACCACTGTGCTGCCCATCTGACAATAATAATGAACCTATGACACCAGGTCGCAACGGTGATCTTTGCCATCCACTTCATTCAGGAATTGGTCCAGGGATAGTTCCTTTCTGCAAATACACTATGAAAATCTGCAATTTGTACCATTTTTATGAGTCAGAAAGACACACAATTATTTCAAAAACACTTAAGTGAATTCATTTCCTTGGCCTGTTGAACAATTAAATCAAGATGTTTTCCCTACCCACAGATGTTCATGCTTGTAATGAAGCATAACTATACACTGAGCTTGAGGAAAGAACAACAGTCATGCCTGCAGAACTAAACATTAACAATTTAGAGTTTAAATATATGCAAAGTACAAATTCTAAACGTATTACCCGTTATCAGCCTGCCTGACATTCAGCGACCTGATTCTCTCAGTGACCTGGTGTGGTGGCAGAGGCTACATGTGTCACTGGCTCAACCAGGAAGCTTTGACCACAAACAGTAGTAGTCGTCTTATATCACAAGCAGGCTGGAATCACTGGAGAGGTTCTTTACTAGAATTGGCCTGGGGTGGTTTTTGCAAAAAATCCATAACACTTAAGCAACCTGCACTAATGAGTTTAGAGGGAGTTACTGTAGATAGTTTAACTGGGGCTATCAAAGCAACATTTCAGTGAATGTTGCCGAAGAATAATGTAAGAATTTAAATATTGGAAGATACAGACATACCACCAAAATACATGCCGTTAATTGACACTTTAGTAAGTTAGCAAATTGGTTAATATTTTGCTTAAAACACTACAGAGATTCCCAAAAGGAGACATTTCTTGAGAAAATTGAAGAATATTTACACTTCACTACTCAAATTCTCTGGTCATATTTCGTCAAGTCATATTATCATATGCAAATGTATGGTCTGTGGCAATTGGCTATTGTATGGTGAGGTGCAGCAATGAGTAATCTTGCTTGCAGCAGCATCGCAGAGACACAGACTCAGACAACGCACACAAATATCTCATACATAAATTATGCGAGACAGTGAAAAGAAAACCACTCTGCCAAACCAAGAGAATCAGAAAACACGTCGTAGTCTGTAGTATGCTGGTGTTATCAATGAGAAGAGGGTATGGAGCAGATGGTCGAGATCCTTGATCATCGATGCCACTTTCTTGAGGCATGCCTTGTGTAGATGCTTTTGATGGTGTGGAGGCCTGTGATGAACTGGGCTGAGTTCACCACTCTCTGCAGCCTCTTCTACTCCTGTGCATTGGAATCCAAGCATTCAGGATACTTCCTGCAGTTCATCAGGAGAAATTTGTCAGAGAATTTGGTGAAATGCCAAATCTCTAAACTTCTAAAAAAAGTCGAGGTGCTGCCGTGCGTTTTTGGTGATTACATCTATGTGCTGGGCCCTGGTTTGGTTATTCGTTAATGCCCAGGGTTTAGAAGCCGGTATCTCTCTCCACCGCTGACCCACCAACAAAATCTGGCACGTGGCCTCCCAACTTTCCCATTCTAAATGAATTTTTAACTTCTGATTTGCAAAGATAAAACCTATTAGATTTGAAATTGGTGATCACCAAATAATACTCATTGTCACTATGCCAAAGTCTTAAGCAGCGCTATGGAAGTATGAAATGTTTTATTTATATGGACAGAACATCTTTGCATTGTGATCCAAAATTAGTTCATAGCCTCAGTCACCATGTGCAATTACTTAAGGTTCAAGATTCAAGATTCAATTTAATAGTCACATGTACCAATTAAGGTACAGTAACATTTGAGTTACCATACAGCCATACTAAGTGAAAAAAAAAAACAACAATACACACAGCCACATAACATAACATTTAACATAAACATCCACCACAGTGGAATCCACATTCCTCACTGTGCTGGAAGGTAATAAAGTGCAATCATCTTCCTCCTTTGTTCACCCGTGGTCGGGGCCTTTGAACCCTCCGCATTCATTGTTGCCGACGTTCGCTTATAAAGCAGAATCCCCGTCACTAAACCCCCTTTCAAAATTCTGCACTTTACTAAATACCCAGCAGAAATATTTGCGCAAATTAATTTCGTCTGTATACATTTGACATCAACTTGAGGTGTAAATGACCAAAAGATGTCATAGTTGTTGGAATTTTAACCCATGATTTAACGACTTATTCAGAGACAAAAAAAGAGCTGTGTTAGATTTATTCTGGGTACAAAACAGTATTTCTTGGAGGGAATGTTGCCATTTGCGGAGCTATGCAGAGGGTAGTGGGTTCCTGGACCACACATTGCCAGGGATGGTGGTGGAGGCAGGTGCAATACTAGCATTTAAGAAGTTTTATAAAAGGCACATGGATATGCAGGGAACGGAAGCATGTGGATCACGCACAGGCAGAGGAGATTAGTTTCAATTGGCAATTGGCATGCACAGTCATTGTGGGCCAAAGGGCCTGTTCCTATGCTCTTCTGTTCCATGTTCTAGGTTTGTATTTTATAAGGCACAGAGAGAGACTCAAACCATGCTGTCTGCTGGTAGCATGTCTGGCAAATGAAAGGATCCCGATGTGAAAAAACCTTCTGGCAGGTTCAATCTTGGGTGAATTTATAGCATGAAAGTACTC
Organism: Okamejei kenojei; assembly: GCA_035221665.1. NCBI lineage: Eukaryota > Metazoa > Chordata > Chondrichthyes > Rajiformes > Rajidae > Okamejei > Okamejei kenojei. The sequence goes on from CM069155.1 coordinate 8,102,217, forward strand.
TCCAAAGTGTGCTTTAATTGGTTCAAGTGAGCAATCAGTGTCTGACACCACCTGAAAATAAGGAACAGAAGAAACTTCACAGCAATCGGGTGAGGGAAGGAATGGAAAAGGGAAATTATCAAAGATATTGAATCAGACGTGTGCAGTTGAGACACCGACCGCTGTGTCCAAGATCAGTGTTGTCACTAATTGCTGACATAGAAAATAATATTCTCAGCATCACGACAATCAGCCTGGGCGTGAGACCAATGTAAATTATTGTGACATTTGTAAATATGTTCAAAATGAGATTGACAATGAGATTTTCATTACTTTCAATCAAGAATATCTCTCTGTTGATCTTCATTGGTTGTAAATACAACCCATCAATATATCATTGCATCAACATCAGGTGAATCATAATCTGTTTTTCATCAAAGATTGAATGAGTGTTTGAAGCCTAAAGGGAGAACCTAATAAATACTAAGAAGCTCAACTGTCTCTTTTACTGAGTCTATTCCTCACAGCTAAAGAATATTGAAAAATGGCATGGAGACTCCTTTTCATGGGGAAAAAGCTGCCAGATTTGATTTCGGATTATTTTGAAATATGGCTCTTCGGGACAAGCTATCAGCTTCAGAAACTAACCAGCAAAGCCAGAAAACAATTCACTTTTCTTTTAAATATAAGCAAATAGCAAGAGTGACCTTACCTCAAATGAGGGAGAATGATACACCACCGTATTAAAGAGTATCAGTGGTTATGGGGCAAAGGCAGGAGAATGGGGTTGAGAGGGAAGGATAGATCAGCCATGATTGAATGACAGAGTAGACTTGATAGGCCGAGTGGCCTAATTCTACTTTTAGAACTAATGATCTTATGAACTTCACAAGTTCACACGTTTACAAGTCATAGGAGTAGAATTAGGCCATTTGGCCCATTGAGTCTACTCCGCCATTCAATCATGCCTGATCTCTGCCTCCTAATCCCATCTTCCTGCCTTCTCCCCATAACCCCTGGCACCAATTCTAATCAAGAACTCATGAATGAGAAGCTCAGAATATTTATGAATGCAGAAGGGAAGAGCGAAGGCTGAGATGTAATATTATGAGGAGGTTCGTTAGTGCTGATGTGGAGATGTTTCTCCCATGAGAAGCTCAAAGGTAGATAAACATAAATAAGCCGCATATAATCAGAGAGGAATTCCGAGGAGACGTCTTCACTGAAGGAGAGTGCACCAGTATCCTCCAACATAACAAGGCTGTGAATTAACCCATGTCTCAAACTCAGGTGTGGAATCTGGAGGGACGTTACTGGGAATGTGAGGAGAAGATACTGGAATTAGTTTAGGACGGGTGCTTGGTGATTAGCACAGACATGGTGGGCTGAAGGGCTTGTTTCTCCGCTATATAAGAGTGGGGTTTCCGTAAATAATATTAGAGTGTTCATGGGATGTGTCATTAAGCATCAGAGAGAGAAAATAACAGAAAACTGTTCTGGTGGGATTATGCGTAGATGGCGGCTCTTGTGAAACACAAACACTGACAAGTCCAGCTGAATGTCCTGATTCAGTGCTGTAAACTCCAAGCACACGCACATTGTTTTTAACTGCGGTGATGCAATTGTGCAGCGTAATTAGTTTCATGGCGAGGTTTGTGAGTCCGTCTGATGTTGTAAGTACAGTAGCAACAGTTGGAGTCGCACGACACAGTGTTACAAGGTTGGAAGACCTGTGGGAACGCTCTGTTTACCAAACTAACTTAGGGTTTCTGCCATAGCTATATTCCCCTCAGGCAGTAAGTCCCAGATTTACATTTTTAATTTTGCTGCCAGCAGTATTCTGGCAATTTACACCTGAAGTTCTGGATGCTGGCTGCTGCACTTGAATGCTGCTTTATACAGTCAAGTGATCAAGTATGTGGCAGGAGAATTCATGACACATACAAAAAGTCCACTACAGGTTACTATGGTTTCATCCGGTGACTGGATTTCAGTCAGCAAACGATCTGGCTCCAGATGTTAACAGGGAGATGATTTTGCTTTTTAAAGGTAATCAGAGCCAGATGTGGTGGTGAGAGGAGACAGTGGGACGGTGACTGAACTGCCTGGTGCCCACTCCCTAACTTACATCAAGTCCCTTGACCCATCAGCCCTGTGCTTCCTGCTCCATGCTGGCTCCTGCATAAGCAAGGTCTCGTGTCATGAAGTTCTTCCCTTAAGGGCCTGTCCCACTTAGGCGACTTTTTCGGCAACAGCTGGCGACCTGAGACCTGACCCCCTAGTCGGCGTCAAGCTCCGACAAGCTATGTCAACCGGGATCCCAACTCTTCGTGACACGCGACGTAAACCCACGATAACACCCACGACAGCTTACGACGATATCGACGACAGCCTACGGCAACCGTAGTCAACCTACGTCAGCCTGCGACAAGCTACGACAAGCTCCGACCCTGATGGCGTCAACTGAAGACAGGTGGAGCGGAGCACTTCTTTTCAAATGACGCAACATGCCTTCTCGTGACACCGATACTGTCGCCGGTTGACGTAGCTTGACGGAGGCTGCCGCCACACTTGAATTCCCCAAAGTCAGCACCTGGCGGCAGCTAACATCAGATATCGTCAACCTACGACAGCATCTGCGCCAGGAGAAGTCACACAACGTCAAGCTAACTGTCGCCGAGAGGTTTTGAACATATCAAAACCAAGAGTCAACAAGAAAAGGGCCACCACACTTGAGGCAACAGCTCACGACAATACATGTGTCACGCCACGTCACCCCGCAACAGCCTATTTTCCGGTTGTCGCCAAAAAAGTAACCTTTGTTGGACAGGCCCTTTATAGTCTTCCCCTCCACTTCAGACCTAGAACTATCTAAAGTAGACAAAATGCTGTAGAAATTCAGCGGGTGCGGCAACATCTATGGAGCGAGGGAAATAGGTAACGTTTCGGGCCGAAACCCTTCTTCAGAACTATCTAAAGTATCTGAATTACAGGTAATGATGAGTCCGAGTAGAGGAGGGAGAATGATCTTCTGATTGAAAGGTGCCAGATCAACAAAGGACACGTAGTGTTGGAGTAACTCAGCGGGTCAGCAGCATCCCTGGAGAACATGGGCAGATGACCCATCCTGACCTGAAACATCACATAGCTATGTTCTCCAGGGATGCTGCCTGACCAGCTAAGTTACTCCAGCAATTTGTGTTGTTTTTTGTAAATCAATATCTGCAGTTCCATGCTTCTACACCAGAACAACAAACTTGCTCTCAACATCAGCAAGACCAAGGAGCTGATTGTTGACGTTAGAAGAGGGAGACCGAGGATCCACATACTTGCCTTCATCGCTGAGTTGGTGGTGGAGAGGATCAACATACTCAAGCCCACAGGCTTGCATATCTCTGAAGATCTGTCCTTGGACCAACACATAAATGCAATGGTAAAGTAAGTTCACCAATGCCCCTACTTCCTTACAAGGTTGAGGAGATTTGGTATGTCGACTAATACTCTCCGGAACGTCTACAGGTATATGGTAGAGAGGATATTGACTGGTTGCATCGTGGCCTCGTTCGCCAACTTGAGCCCCAGTAATGAAGGACATCAGAAAAAAGTGATGAACTCTGCCTAGACTACCACGTGTGTTGAGTTCCCCACCATCGAAGGAATCTACAAGAGGCGCTGAATAAAGGTTGAACAAGCCAGCCAGCACGGTCAAGGACCCACACCACCCTGACCATGCTCTCATTTCACTCCTACCCTCAGGAAGAAGGAATAAGAATCTGAATACCGTGAGCGCCAGTTTCAAGAACAGTTGCAGGCATTAGTTCCATCATCAGCAGATTTGGCCTCATCTGCCAAGCCATTAAACCTCCGGAATCCTCTCCAAAAGTATTTCTCAAGTATTGGAAAGTCAAATTTCATTGCACCAATTGGTGTATGTGATAATAAATGTCCTTTGTCCTTTGTCCTTTGTCCTTTCTCCCTTGCTTCATCTCATTCCTCCTTTAATATGCCATTTTAATCCTATATCCATGGTTAAGCCTTTCGATCCTTAATATTATTTTATGTGACTTAATATCAACTTCTTGTCTGGAAATCATTCTTAGGATGTGTTTGTGATGCTAAAGGATCTCTAGAGATGGCAATTGTTGTTGTGGGTGTTAACTTACATGTAATAAGCCTTAGCATCACATATTGGCACCTGCCAGAGCTTTCCCCAGCCATCTGTAGATAGCAGAGCAAGCAATCTAGTTCACTAGGCTTGGCCCAGTGTTTAATGGTATCTATATATTAATATATTCAACCATATGGCACATACAAGAGCCTTCTATCCTTTTTGTACTCTATTGGCATGCAAACATAACTAGAGAGGTAGGCGGCACAGTGGCGCAGCGATAGAGTTGCTGCCTTACAGAGCCGGAGACCCGGGTTTGATCCCGATTGCGGGTGCTGCCTGTGCAGAGTTTGTACGTTCTCCCCGTGACCTACGTGAGTTTTCTCTGAGTGACCCGGTTTCCTCCCACACTCCAAAGACATACAGGTTTGAAGGCTAATTAGCTTTGTATAATTGCAAATTGTCCCTAGAGTGTGTAGGATAGCGTTGGAGCGCGGGGATTGCCGGTCGGCAGGGACTCAGTGGACCGAAGGGCCTCTTTCTGCGCTGCATTGATCGGGTCAACGTTTAGAATGATATATTTTATTAGTTTAAATGAATTGTCAATTACTTTATACCAAAAATGTTCAGGAAGGTTGAATGGAAAAGGACATTGTGTGGACAGCTTGCCAGATTGTTAATGATGCTATCAAAGGATAATGGTACGTTGACCAGCAGCTGTTTTCACATCATTTTCAATTTACAGAGTCCAAGCGTCTGCTCCAGTGTGTTGACCTGTCACACAAATGTATGCAAGTCATTCAGCAACTGAAATTGGTGAAGATTACAAGTTGTCTCCAGCTTGCCAAAAACACTCGCACTAAACGGCGTGTCCACATCCCCAAAATAAAAATGATAGAGCGCAGACCATCACTACCTCTCATGGTAAACATTGTTTAGTCCAGGTAGTGGGGATAAGAGTATGAAATTCTTACAGATAAACACATTCCCTGCACCAGAGAGCATTTAAAGTACAGCTACGACAAATAATAGTTACTCTGCTAATGGCCTTAAAAAATGCGCACTAATGATTACTGTTCCCTGTGGTATTGCTGCTTGCCACTTTATATTGTGGAAAAAAACAAGCAAGGGTTAGGATTGCATGGGTTTTGGCAAATCTCCAGAAGGCACTGATGTCATTTTGCTCCTGCAGTGCGTAGTGGAAGAGCAGACAGCTCGGGAGCCGGGCCACTGCCTTCACATCCCACTTAAGTGCTGAATGTAATGCACAACTATATCAAATCAAAAAGCTACAGGACATTGCATTTAAATCATTACAGTCCTCACTGAGATGTTGTTTCTCCCACAAATGAGTTTCTACCAGAGCTTTACACTGTAGACAAAAAGAGCTTTTTAACCCATCAATCTAGTCTGGATTTGTACACATGTCCCAGAGAGAGAAGGCCAGTGTTCAATACTCTTAATTCTTTCTTTATTTCCTTTGAATGTAACTCCTTTATGGTCAACTTACAATTTCTCCCACTGCCAGATTTGCCTGGCAAGAAGAAATTACATGGCTGCTCAGCTTTCCTTAGAGAGTGTGTATTAAGGGGCTGTGAATGCCTCAGGTTATCCACAAGGCTCTAACCAGGAAACATTTGGAAATGAGGGATGCGTAGATGAATATCCCAGTCCTTCCAATCGCTGCTCTGGCATTGCCCGCAGGCCATGTACTATGATTCTAAGAGTTTTGGTGGGCAGGGAGCTTGGTGGTCAGAGACCATCTGATCTCTTCTCATGCTGGTTTAAATCGAAGATAGACTCAAAATGCTGGAGTAACTCAGCGGGACAGGCAGCATCTCTGGAGAGAAGGAATGGGTGACGTTTCGGGACGAGACGCCTTCTTCAGACTGATCTCTTTTCATAATGTGGAGAAGAAAATATAAGAGATTGAGGGAACTCCAGGACACCCAATCATCAACCTATCTACCCCCTATCTCTATTCACAGAGACCAGGTGGATTCAGGTAGATTCAGGTGGATTCAGGTGGATTCAGGTGGACCTCCGCTGCGGTCAGGAGCAGAGGAGATGTTTGCAGGTGAGGTGGGTGGCTGAATGATTGGTACCTTTTATTAAAGTAAAGGTGTTGTGGTAGCCATTAGCTTAAAGGGCCTGCCCCACTGTACGAGGTAATTCAAGAGTTCTCCCAAGTTTCCCCTGATTCAAACTCAGAGAATTACGGTAATAGCCGCTCGTAGGTACTCGGGGCTCTCATGGACATTTTTCAACATGTTGAAAAAACTTCGCGAGCTTACCGCATTTCCCGAGTACCTGCCGTTAGTGCTACGAGACGTCCCGACCTCCGACGTACCCGCTACGTACATTCTACGTACTTACCACAAGTTTGATTTTTTTTCAAACACTTGGGTAAACTCGTATAGTGGGACAGGCCCTTAACTCTGTATGTTATAATTACAACCAGTGCCCTTTACATGTTATCTGCATGTAATTATGTGGGTGGGATTTATTACGTAGTTGGAGGCGTGTTTGTGGCTGGGATTTTTCATGCAGACGCGCGAGGAGTTTTTAGTTTAGTTGAAGAAGCACAGCTTTCGACCATGCCGGAGTTCTACCATGCACGAGTTTGACTACGAGTGAGATTAAAATGTACTTAAACAAAAAGAAGTTTGGATGAGTTTGAATAAAGAAACTATTAATCAAGAGACTGTGTTTTGAAGATTTATCTTTGGACGTCTTTGAATGTCTCGTGGAGAGCTCCCATGTGTAACGAGGCTATCTCATTACCCAATTGTCTTCAACATAGTGGCTAGAGGAAAAAAATCCTTGAACGATATCATCATCTGCCACTACAGGTGTTCCTGAGTCAGGCCTACGGTTGGGACTGAGCTTCAGCAAGTAGTGAGGAGGGGTTGAAAATTGAGGTTCCCAACGTAATTCAAGGCCTGTTGTTGGGACTGGGCTAGGTTGGGGTTGAGGCAATAGAAGGGGTTGAGGGGTCATGAAGTTTCTTGCAGGTCTATAAAAGGACTGGACAAGCTAGATGCAGGAAAAATGTTCCTAATGTTGGGTGTAACCAGAACCAGGGGCCACAGTCTTAGAATAAAGGGGAGGTTATTTAAGAATGAGGTGAGAAAAAACTTTTTCACCCAGAGAGTTGTGAATTTGTGGAATTCCCTGCCACAGAGGGCAGTGGAGGCCAAATCACTGGATGGATTTAAGAGAGAGTTAGATAGAACTCTAGGGGCTAGTGGAATCAAGGGATATGGGGAGAAGGCAGGCACGGGTTATTGATTGGGGACGATCAGCCCTGATCACAATGAATGGCGGTGCTGGCTCGAAGGGCTGAATGGCCTCCTCCTGCACCTATTTTCTATGTTTCTATGTTTCTATGTCATCGTATCCAGGAGCCAGGACTCAAGGGTTCATGAGTGGCGACAACAATGATGTTGAATCTGTTGCCATGTGCAGGATTGGCAGAGCGACAGATGGTACTTTAGTTTAGTTTAGTTTAGTTTAGTTTAGTTTAGAGATACAGCGTGGAATCAGGCCCTTTGGCCCACAGAGTCCGCCACTGACCAGTGATCCCCGCACATTAACACTATCCTACACACACAAGGGACAATTTACACCTACCAAGCCAATTAACCTGCAAGCCTGTACCTCATTGGAGTGTGGGAGGAAACTGAAGATCTTGGAGAAAACCCACGCAGGTCACGCAGAGAACATGCTAACTCCGTACCGACAGCACCCGTAGTCAGGATTGAACCCCGGTCTCATCATCGTGCCGCCCCTGTGCACGAAAACATGCCCTTGGGACCACTGGTCCACGCTGACCCTCGATCGCCCAGTCACACTAGTTCTATGTTATCCCACGTTCTCATCCACTCCCTACACACTGAGGGCAATTTACAGAGGGCCGATTAACCTACAAACCCGCACGTCTTTGGGATGTGGGAGGAAACCGGAGGGCCCCAAGGAAACCCATGTGGTCACGTGCAAACTCCACACACAGACAGCACCCGAAGTCAGGATCGAACCCGAGTCTCTGATGCTGTGAGGCAGCAGCTCTACCCGCTGCGCAACACTGAGCTAAGCGCAAGATGCAAAAGGTAAGTAGATGGTTTCTCTCGCAAGATCTAATATGGTGCTTGGGCAGATAGAACCATATTGCGACCAGTTTCTCCCTGGATATTTTCGTCTAACACCTTTACTCTCCTTGAGAAGAAGCATTATACAGGAAGTGGCATTACCCAAAACATGCCTGAAGCAGAAATTGCATCAAGGACTCAAAGGTGACTCACTTCAGGAATTGAAAATAAAGAAAGCAAATGCAGATGCTCGGAATCTGAAACAAAAACAAAAGAGTGGAGCAAGACGTGCGGTAGGTCAGGACAGCGAAAGAGTGAATGTTTGAACCGAAACCTGAAATAATTAATGTTTCACATCGAGATCTTTCTGTTTCTCTTTCCACTGATGCTGCCCGTCCTGCTGAGTGTCTCCGGCATTTTCCGTTTTTATTATGGCATTTCAGGAATTGTCTGGCTGAATTTCTAAAAATGATATGAAACAGCTTGAAAATGGTAATTATCACATTCCATTCAAAATAGCAATAATTTTCAGTCTCATAATTCCGGTAAAAGAGTGTTGTGTAATTGAATTTCTGAGCAATATTATTTAATTTTATTTGTCACCTACGACAAAGGACTCACTCAATCATGAAAACTCAACTTGAGTTATAGAGTAATAAAGTGACACAGCATGGTAGCATGCCCTTCGGCCCAACTTGCCCACACCTGCCAACATGTCCCAGTTACACTAGTCCCACCTGCCCACCTTTGGTCCATATCCCTCCAAACCTGTCCTATCTATGTACCTGTCTAATTGTTTCTTAAGTGTTCCATACACCCACCACCCTTTGCGTGAATAAGTAACCCCTCAGATTCCGATTTTTTTTTTTCCCTTTCGCCTTAAACCTAGTGTCCTCTGGTCCTCAATTCACCTACTCTGGGCAAGAGACTCTGTGCATCTACCCGATCTATTTCACTCATGGTTTTATACACCTGTATAAGATCACCCCTCATCCTCCTGATAGAGTCCCAGCCTACTCAACCTCTCCCTATAATTTTCTTTCCAATAATTTTCCATCACAGCATCTCAATGTACTTTAAATATCCCTTCGACCCCAAACAATTAATTCACTTTGAATGAAATGATTATTTTCGTAACTTATTTTTCCATGTTGTATGTCTATATATTATTCTCTTTATCCACTTTCTGCATTGAAATAATCAGTAAGTTTACCTTATCTACACCGTTCATATTTTGTAGACTTTTAAGATTCTCCACCAATTAACTGCCTTCTTTATTGCAAAACCCGAGCTTTTCTTCACAGTTCCTTCTTACTGCATCTGAGAATAATCCCATTCTCCAGAGTGCTCTTCCTAATGCTCATCTACTTTGTGGAATAGGCCCACAAGCTATTTTCATTCTTGCTAGTTATTGTAAGAATTTAGCATAACTCACCATATATGTCCCAACATTTATTAGCATTTTAAATTGTTACACTGCTTTGTCAAGTACTCGAAAGTGATTAATCTCTGTTATTCCCAGATCCCTTTCTAAATTACAGTGCTCTGATTTTTGTTCCATTCATTTCCTACATATGAGCCATAGTTTTAATGACTAATATGCAATACTTTGCATTTATTAGTGTTCAGTGTCGTTTGTCTGCTCATTTGCATGGCTGATCTGAAGCTGTCTGCAAATCATCTTTACCACATTCTCCGCCGGGGTTAATTCGCCTCTGGTTTTTTTACATCAGAAATGTGACATGTTTGTTGTGCACTTAATGGAAGGGAATTGGACCCATTGAACAAGGGTCAAAAGTCCACCGCAGGACTCTGCAGCACTTGGAAAGAACTTCAGAAACTATGCTGGCAACTGCACTGATTCGGGAAAAGGTTATTTTAATTTACAGAAGAAAGTCTGATCGTCCCAGGGGCTGCAGTCTCGCACGATACACTTTACTGAATTTCCATTCAGTTTGACGAAGTGCCAGCAGAGTGTTTCAGAGAGAAAAAATTATGTTTCACAATGCTTGGCTTTATAATTCATTCCTTTGAATCAAAACCCACAGAGAAAACAAATTTATACAAGTGGACTGCAGTTTGGCTTCGGACACTCAGAACAATTCAGGCTAGGATATTATTCAAGTTTAACAACATTGTTACAGCACTGCCACATGTGCTCACCTTTGCCAGATTTATATTTGCATTTTTTAAAAAAAATTAAGAACTTTTGTTTCTGTGGAGAACTCTTGGCCATCGGAAAATAATTGCCCCCAACAGAAGTTTCATCTTTTAACTGGCATTGGGGGCTGACTTATTGGTTGAGTTGAAACCTGTGTCATCCATGAGTTATGATGTAATTCCCAGATATTAGATTAAAAGGCTGGAAAATTCCGCTTGCCAACTAGCCAAGGATGAGTAATACCTCAGTTTTGCCTCAATAGCTTAGAAATAACATCAGAATGTTACTCCTCTGCAGTTCCATCATTGTTTCCGTTATCGTCGCCACATCTGGTCGTCTGTGGACTGCTGTTGTCTCTCCCACCTCCCTGGATACCTTGTACCAATGATGGATTCTGTTCGGTCTTAGAAATCATTTCATCTGGTTTAAGTTCAACTAATTTTTTTTCAGGGAAAGTCATTTTAAGCTCAAAACTGGGGAGTGGGAGTGCTGCTTGCCAAACATGTAAAATAGATCTCCAGTTCTGCCGCTGTATTGCTGCTTGTGCCTTGGTCCTGCATGGAGCAATGTTACATTACTTCAACCATGCTTCATCTTCCTTCTGCATTTAGAACATTGAAACACAGAATGAACTGACAGATTCAACTGGAAATCTAAATTGCCCACAATAAAAGCGGAATGGCTTGGAGATGTGAATAGATTACAAATTTCACCAGATTTTGAACACAATTTTTTTCTTACAGATATACAGAATTATGTTTGAATTTGTGGGAGATAAAACAATCTGATCTTTGTGCTTGAAAGGGAGCTCTGAATACACTTGGGAGGAAATTGTATGAAAAATTTGAAGCTTTCTGACCTCTGTAAAAACTACTGACTTGTTACCGAGTGCCCAGATTGCATTGTTTTCATTCAGATCTTTACATCATGTTGCCACCTTCTTGGCACGAGAATCAGTGAATCACTCCAGAAAGCTGGAGCTTGATTCCTGTGTGAATGGACTTTGGAGAGTAAAGTATGACGGGAACTGCGAATGTGCAATGAAAGTAAAAGGGAACAATAAGTACTTTACAATCGCTCCATGCTCTTAAATCTCTATTCCTACAGCAACATTTAGCGGCAAGGGCAGTGCGGTGGCACAGTGGTGGAGTTGCTGTCTTACAGCGTTTGTGGCACCGGAGAACTGGGTTCGATCCCGACTACGGGTGCTGTCTGTGCAGAGTTTGTTCGTTCTCCCCGTGACCGCGTAGATTTTCTCCGAGAATTTTGGTTTCCTCCCACACTCCAAAGCTTTGTAGGTTAATTGGCTTGGTATAAGTGTAAATTGTCCTTAATGTGTGTACGGTAGCATTAATGTGTGGGGATCGCTGGTCGGCGAGAACTGCTTCCACAATGTATCTCTAAACTAAAAATAAACAAAACATTTCTACACTAAATGGCTCGATTGTAATCATATATTGTCTTTCTGCTGACTGGATAGCATCCAAACCAAAGCTTGTCACTGTACCACATTACACGTGACAATAAACTAAACTGAACTAAAGGGCCTGTCCCACTTAGGCAATTTTTCAGCGGACTGCCGGCGACTGTTAGCGTGGAACACACACACACACACACACATCGCAAAGGCGGGGGCCAGGGCAAGCGGGGGAGCGCGGTCTAAGAAAATCCCACAGTGCAAAGCCAAGGTGATACAGACACACACCACGATGAACAGGAAGGTTGGCGCTATAATTAAGACGGCTAGCACACTGTACAGTAAGTCCTTTAAAAGAATGGGGGTAGAAGGGGGGTGAAGGAGTGGAGACAACTTTTAAGAAGCCAGACAACTTTTAATAAGCCAGAGATATACAGCTGTGAAGTTCGGCGGGCATTTAACATTACCGGTCAGTTATCCTTGGTTCTGAAAACTCCTGCTTACGCTTTTTGTCCCCAATGAGCCAATGAAAATGACCGGTCAGCAAAGGCGATTAACTAAAACTACCTACGACTACCTCGACTACCTATAACTACACGGCGACCCCACTACAACTGCACCTACGACTACAGGATTATCGATTATCTCCACGGCGACCAATTTTTGGTCGCAGAAAAATATTCAACATGTTAAAAAATTTGCGGAGAGCATACTGAGGCCGCGACTAGTTCCCAGGATGCAGGAACTCCTCACGACCATGAAGGAGACTCACCAGAGACCACCAGCGACCATGTGGCGACCATGTGGCGAGCGCAGAGTCTCCTGCACGCACCTAAAAAGGCGCCTAAGTGGGACTGGCCCATTAGTCAGCACTTGAAGTGACATGGGAACTACTGCATGTTTATTAAGATCTGAGCCACTGCTCACTTTAAGTCCTATGGAAAAGGATTTTTAAAACATGATCTTTCCTTAGCTAACATAACACATCATTTTTTTGACGTACAATTGATCAAAAACTTTTGGTGAAGATATCAAGCATATTGCAAATTTAACACTATCTTTTGTGAAGATTTGGTAACAAGATAGCACAGTGGTGCAGTGGAAGAGTTGCTGCCCTGCAGCGCCAGAGACTTGGGTTCGATCCTGACTATGGATGCTGTTTGTATGGCGTTGCACGTTCCCCCAGTGGCCGCGTGGGTTTTCCCTGGGTGCTCTTGTTTTCTTCCACACTCCAAAGACGTACAGGTTTGGAGGTTAATTGGCTTTGGTAAAGATTGTAAATTGTCCCCAGTTGTAGGGTAGTGATATTGTAAGGGGATCATTGGTTGGCGCGGTGGGTTGAAGGGCCTGTTTCTGTTCTGTATCTTTAAACTAAATTAAACTGCACTAAAAAAAAGAAAATCAAGATACATCTAGTTTCCCTCTGCCCTGTCTCTCAGTCTGACAAATGGTCTTGACTCAAAACGTCCAGAGATACTGCCTGACCCACAGGGTTACTCCAACATTTTGTGTCTATCTTTGGTCATCTGCAGTTCCTTCCTACACAAAGATAATCGGAATAGCTTTTCTATATCAAGTTTTCATTGTACCTAGGTACATGTATGTGGCAATAAATTACCATCGAACCCATTAAATCTAAACCAGACAAATATCCAAACATGCTACGGAGGCACGAGACAGCAGATGCTGGCATCACAGTGAGAGAAAGAGAGCAGCATCTGAGGGGGAAGGGTTTCAGAATCTACACAAGCTTGAAAGCACATATCACCACTCAGGAGCAGCTTCTTCCTCTCTGTTAACAGGCTTATTCCATATGCTAGGGCAGTGTTTCTAAAACTATTTCAGTGTCATTCACCCTTGAGTCATTATTACAAAATGTCATTAATTTTGGGGTTTTTTTGGTAATTTCCGTCTTATTCTCCCTTGTGTATAATTTTATGTATAATTTATTTTGTCACATGAGCAAAAAACATAAATTAACTCATTTCTTAAAAGTTTATTTCATTCAACTTTTTGAACATCCTAAAAATATGTAAAGAAACCATAGGTAGAGAGAAAAAAACATGTCAAATTTCCAGTTCCACTGCCATTAAAACCAATAAGAGCTTACTAACCACTTTAATAGCAATGCCTTTTTTAAGTATAGAAAAAAATATATGAACATCTGAATAAATTAAGTCATTCACCCTTCATTCATCCCTCTAGTCTAAATCATCACAAAATAATTTCACTCGCCCTTGGGTGAACCATTCACCAGTTTAAGAAGCGCTGTGCTAAGGTACAGTCTGGATTCAGCTCTACCCCAATATGGACATTGATTTTACTCTGGAAATGGTGTGTTATAATACTGAGATATATATTCTGCACTGTGAATCTTCCCCTGTGTTCTACATGTTGTATTTGCGTTTGACTTGATTGTGTTTACGTATAGCATTTCTGATCTGAATGGGGAGAATGCAAAACAAAGCTTGTCACTGTACTTCAGTATATATGACAATAATGAACCTAAATCTAAATGGGCAGCGAGGCTGTCTGATCTGCTGAGTTGCTCCAGCTTTCTGTGTCTATCATGGGCAGTAAATATTTTGGGTCAGGTCCCTTCATATGGACCAGTTGCCGTCTGACCCACTGAGTTCCTCCAGTGGCATCTCCTTTGCTTTCGGTCCAATACACTATTATCATATGTGCACGATTAAAAGATGTTTAAAAGATATTTGGACAGATACATGGGTTGGAAAAGTTTAGAGGGATATGGGCCAAAATGCCGGCAGGTGCGACTAATGTAGATGGGGCATCTTGGTCGGCATGGGCAAGTTGGGCTGAAGGGCCTGTTTCCATGCTGTATGACTCTATGTCACTTTGTCTCCTGTTCAGAAATTATTTAAAAAACAATATTTCTATTTATGAACCTACTTTAAATAAGATAGTTAGCATAATAGTGTTGATCTAGTACAGTGAAAGCTGCCAAGATACAGGAGTGACTAAAATGGTTAATCCTTGTAGTTACGTTAATAGAAAATTAATTATACACGGTACATCCATTCCTGGTTGGCTGCATAACAAAACTCTGCCATCATTCAGTCACTGAAGAATTGAAGCACTCTAAAGATCTCTACTTTTAATTTTACAACATTCCTGACCGAAATACCAAAAAGACTAAATGTACATGCAAACACAAAGCTATTATGAGCATTGTCATCACATGGTCTATAATGACAGCGTTTACTTAATTAATATTTTCGCACTGATTATCCCCGCAAAGATGTCCAACTAGAAAAATCTATCTCGTAACCAATTACATGAACATCATTGCACTGGTGTAACTCAACGGGACAGGCAGCACATTACCCATTCCTTCTCATGAGAGATGCTCCCTGTAATGCTAAATTACTCCAGAATTTTGTGTCCACCTTTGGTGGAAACCAGGATCTGCAGTTTCTTCCAACACATCACTGGATACATACGTGCAAAATGATGATCCAATTATGTAAGTGATCAAATTCCACCTATGTTGGTTTTCAAGGGTTTCAATTCAGCTACATCCTATGACAATTAGCACATAATTTATATAAAATAAGTCAAAGCAAAACGTGCTTATTATTGGCTTTGTTTTGCCAAAAAGCTACAAAACTGTGGTGCTCTAGTAAATGTAAAGTGTTGTGGAGAGTGACTTGTGAAATATATTGCTGATGCTGAGTCTCTGGAATTCTCTGCCACAGAAGGTAGTTGAGGCCAGTTCATTGGCTATATTTAAGAGGGAGTTAGATGTGGCCCTTGTGGCTAAAGGGATCAGGGGGTATGGAGAGAAGGCAGGTACAGGATACTGAGTTGGATGATCAGCCATGATCATATTGAATGGCGGTGCAGGCTCGAAGGGCCGAATGACCACTCCTGCACCTATTTTCTATGTTTCTATGTTTCTATGTTACAATATATTGTAATAATTTCAGTACTGTTTGATGTTCAATGGTGGGAATTGGTAGGGGGAGGACATCCAGAAAATCCCTTCTATATCACTATCTACTAAACTCTGGTGAAAATAGACACATAAAGTGACTCAGCGGGTCAAGCAGCACCTCTGGAGAAAATGGACAGGTGATGTTTCAGGTCAGGGCTCTTCTTCAGATTGTGCTGAAAACTCTACTGAGTCGGCTTGCGAGGATGTTACAGTACAGGATACTGAGTTGAATGATCAGCCATGATCATATTGAATGGCAGTGCAGGCTTGAAGGGCCGAATGGCCTACTCCTGCACCTATTTTCTATGTTTCTATGTTTCCAGATTGTGCGACGCCAAAGTCAAATGACATATTTTGCAATGATCTTGTAAGTATCATGTCAGGGGAGTTGAATCTCCTTATTAAATATAACACAAATAATAGGAGCAGATTCATTAAAGTATGGTTTCATTTCAAACTTCTGCCAAAGCCTCAGACTCGCTGCCATGCTGAGCAATATGTCGTGTTATATCAGCGTGAACTGATAACTCATTTGTGCCGAGTATTTTTAATGTTCCCTTGCAAGATATAGAATAATTTGGCCACAAAATTGATCTGTATATTGGACATGCAATCTCGACTTCCTTTAAAACAAAGTCGAAAGAGACAAAGTCACCATTGTCCGGTGTCATTCAAACCTGTTCTCATTGGCAAAATGTAATCAATTAATACACTAAAATCAATAGCAACTCTTTATAATACACTCTCCAGATTAAAATGAGCATTCTGCCTGGTCTGATTGGATCTGAACATTATTTATTACTCTGGCAGTAATTAGAATAATGTAGTCAAATTCAAATTAAACTCAGTAAATTACATTGAGTAAAAATAAAACAAAGTATCCAACAGGATACAGAAATTTATTTTGTCAAGTCTTAGGTCCTTCAGCCCATCGAGTCCCGACTGGACTCTCAGCAGCCAGTTACGCTAATGCATCCCTGATCCCATTTAATTCTCCCCACATTCCTCACAACCTCCCCCCAAATTCTACCCAGATAACTACACACTTGAGCAATTTACAGTGCACAGTTAATCTATGGGATGTAGGAATAAACTAAAGCACCTGGAGGGGACCTAGGTGACATGGTCATGGGACCAAAACACAACCTCAGTATTGAGGTCAGATTGAACAAAGAGCTTTGAGGCAGACCTCCTCTTGCTACACTAATTAATTAGTTAACACTGCAGAGAGGATGTTTCCACTAGTCTAGGACCAGACGTCATAGCTTCAGAATTAAAGGACATTCTTTTAGGAAGGAGATGAGGAGGAATTTCTTTAGTCTTTGGTGGTGAATATGTGGAATTCTTTGCCACAGAAGGCTGAGGAGGCCAATTCAGTGGATATTTTTAAGGCAGAGATAGAGAGATCTTGATTAGTACGGGTGTCAGGGGTTGTGGGGAGAAGGCAGGAGAATGGTGTTCGGAGGGAGAAATAGGTCAGCCGTGATTGAATGGCAGAGCAGACCACTTAATTCTGCTCCTATCACTTAAGAATTTTTGAACTTTGTGAAAACTATTGTTAGTTAAGGTTTGGGATTTGGAACACAATCACAGTTGCTAAACCTATTGTCACATTTTGCAATGTTGGTGAG
Organism: Okamejei kenojei; assembly: GCA_035221665.1. Taxonomy (NCBI): domain Eukaryota; kingdom Metazoa; phylum Chordata; class Chondrichthyes; order Rajiformes; family Rajidae; genus Okamejei; species Okamejei kenojei. The sequence goes on from CM069155.1 coordinate 8,119,559, forward strand.
GGTAAATTTAATATTACCAGCACCACTCCCACCAATATTGGGACTCAAAACCACTGGTTGTTTTCTATTGGCTCCTAAATTCATGTTGCTGATGCAGCTATCAGTATGCCCCTCCTCCTTGCTCCCCAAACTTTTTTTTCTTCTGATCATGACAAATATATCATTTTATAATGATGATTGAATTGCATCTGATGGTCGGTCTATTTGTCTTCTACAACAAGCATTATTCAACCAAGGATGACATCTGCTCTTGATTTCCTTTGTGTAGTATCATGGGAGATTTCTTGGTCCACAGACCCTTTTAATAAAAGTCTCAGAACTACATTTATTTCCGATACACTGTATGTTCACGCTTCTGGTTTAATTATTCCATTGTGAATTTAACACCATGTGCTGGAGTAACTCAGCGGGTCAGGCAGCATCATTGGAGGGAACGGATGGGCAATGATTTGGGTTGGGATCCTTCTTTGAGTGTGAAGGGTGTTGACCTGGAACATCACCTATCTATTCCCTCCACAGATGCTGACTGACCTGCTGTGTTACTCCAGAACTTTGTGTTTAGCTCAAGATTCCAGCATCTCCAGTTCATTTGTCTCCATCGTGAATGTATATGTCTCCCACATGTAATTGTAACTTTGGCCCGCAACTTTATCCTCCAGCCAGTGATGGTGCTGTTGAGCATCCATCATCCAATGTTACTGCTTCTTTTCTGCATTCTGGCCTGCTAAATTGACATAGGTTTTGTTTCTAAGCTATTAAAGTATTTTTCCAGTTAATGCATAGAATAGAGACTGTAAATATCTTCATGTTGCTTTGGTTGATTGTATGATTTGTCATATGGAGATAGCAGGTGGAATGGGCTTGAACTTGTTTGTTAGTTAGAATTATTGAAGATCTCACTGAAATGCTCAGCAGTTTCATAACACGTAGTATGTAGATGAGGAGCCAATGTTTTTTCTGCCTTCAGCATCTTGAACCAAGGAAAACTGTTCACAACTGAGGTGAAAAGAAATGTCTTCACCCAGAGTGCGGATGTTCTTTAGAATTCGCTACATGAGAGGGCTATGGGGGCTCAGTTTCTTAACACATTCAAGGAAGAGATTGATAGATTAAGGGATGCAGGTTAGTTGAGGGCAACAATTAGGGTTGCCAACTCTGTCCCGTATTAGCCGGGACACCCTGTATATTGGGTTAAATTGGTCTGTCCCATACGGGACTGCCTTGTCCCATATTTGACTGCTGCTACTCGGGTTGAGGGGACAGTCAGGTCGGAGCGCCACGTTGGGCCCCGCTTCACCCGTTCCATCGTAGTGCAGCCCATGGAGTGCAGCAGGGGCGCCTCACCCGTGGCCCCCTCGGTCGGCAGCTCGGCCGGCTATTCGACCTTCGGACCTTTGCTTACCGCTATCAGACCTTTGCTTACTGCCGACACCACCACCCCTCCTTCTCATGGCCGATCATCGGTTCATGAGTTGGATGGGGTGCCGGAACTTGCGCGCGACGTTGCGTGCAGTCCAGCACCCTGGGCCAATTCGTCATTCACCCAGCCACGGCCGAGTCGGTCAACGAATTGCCGTTGGGAATTTGTCCGATATTTTGACCTCTTGTCCCTTATTTGGGAGTGAAAAAGTTGACAACCCTCGCAACAATGCTGAGGTGAGAAATCATCTCAGTTCTCACTGGATCCTGGGGCAGCCACAAGGGACTTTTTTGCTTTTGGTTTTCTGCTTTTATTTCTTATGAAAGCTATGTCCACAAATCCAGGGCCTTGTAATTCCACTCCACTTCAACTACAAAAGGCTAGGATTTTACATGCATGAGTTTGGCATGGGGGGGGGGGATCAGCAAAGCTTTCAGTGTTTGCCAACGCAGTCCCAGTTGGTATTAACAGCATCTCCATCTCTGTACTTGCAATAGATGAAAACTATTCCTTCTTTGTTGGATGTTTACTGGGAAACCACGTTCCAATGTGGAGAATGTCAGACCATGAACCTGGGCAAAATTCCCTGACATATGTTTCAGAAATACTGAGGAATTGTACACCATTTCTCTGCGGTTTAAATGGCAGATAACCACCACGCTGACACAAGCCTTCAAGTCAGTGCTTGCAATTGTGACGTTTTAGATAGGTTTACAGTCAAAACTACCTTTTTAAAGATTTTTCTAAACAATCTCATTTACAATATGAAAATAGTTAAGTAAAGGGCCTGTCCCACTTACGCGACCTTTACAGGCGACTCCTGGCACCCGTGACAGGTCGCCGAAATTTTCAACGTTGAAAATTCAGCGGCGACCAGAAAGACGCTACGACTCTTTGGAGACCTCTCACGACCATAGGAGACCTCTCACGACCATACAGGCAACCCCTGGCGACATGTCGCGGGTGACCTCTCACGACCATAGGAGACCTCCCACGACTATACACCATGGGAGGTCTCCAAAGAGTCATAGCGTCTATCTGGTCGCTGCTGATATTTCAACATGTTGAAATTTTCGGCGACCTAACACCAGTGCCCGCAGTCGCCTGTAAAGGTTGGGTAAGTGGGACAGGCCCTTTAGATGTCATTAGTGCTTATAGAATTCTACAGTTTTTCCACATTGTTTCAGCAATTGTTAAGAGTTTTTTTTAGATCTTTTAATTTCCATTGATTCCTTTGGTCGTGTAACCCTCTTGGGTGGATCTTAACATCAATATTCCCCACCTGGGTTGCCCAAACGTTTGTTGGATCCAGGAGGCTGATTTTATTAGCCCGTAAGCTGCCAAAGCCAACAAAAGTGAGACTCCATGGTGCCAGGGCCTTGAGCAATGTTACAGACTGAGTTGAGTAAACTGGATGGAGAACCAACCGTCAAGCTCCTCAGGATAAAATTGTTAGACAAATAATCGTTAGACAAATAATTGTTAGACAAAGCCATGTCCCCAGTTATGTTGTCTCTCAAAGCTGTCTAGTATTACAATCTCAGATCTTGCTGTGAAAACTTTAAATCAACTCAAAACATTTTGAAAATACTTGTAAATAATTAAAAACATGAAGCAAAGTACATAAGGATTAGAAGCTAGCTCGTAGTAGAAGTAGGCCATTTGCCCCCTTGTACTCTGCTCCACTATGCAATAAAATCATGACTCTTCTTTAAAAAACAAACAAATAAATAAATAATAAATTTAAAAAAAAACAACAAAAATCTGACACTAACTAACTGAAGGAATAGATCGTGTAGATGCACAGAGTCTCTTGCCCAGTAGGTGAATCAAGGACCAGAGGACATGGGTTTAAGGTGAAGGGGAAAAAGATGAATAGGAATCTGAGGGCTAACTTTTCACACAAACAGCGATGGAGGTATGGAACATGCTGCCAGAGGAGGTAGTTGAGGCTGGGACTATCCAAATGTTTAAGAAACGGTCAGAAAGGTACATGGATGGGACAGGTTTGGCGGGATATGGACCAAACGCGTGGCAGGTGGGACTAGTGTAGCTGGGACATGTTGGCCGGTGTGGGCAAGTTGTTGCAGGTGCACCATATGACAATATTACCAATAATAACCTTTTTAAAAGGGCAAGATAAATTGAGTGTCCCTATGACCCAGTAACATCTATTATAGTTTGTATTTGCATTTTATTTTTTTTAAGAACATATTATTTAGGCTGAAAGTTCCACTAGGACCTCTTTAATATACTATTGTTCGTGACACCGTTTTAATTTTCAGACAAAAAGAGGATTATTTCGACGTGTTGAAATTTGATGAATTCCTGGGCCTTCATCAATTTTTCCCAGTGTTTGATCAATGCACAAGTCCAATTGTTAATGCATAAAAATGATACACTACTCTGTGAAATAGACACAAAACGCCGGAGCAACTCCACGAGACACGAGCATCACCGGATAGAAGGAATGGGTGACATCTTGGGTCAAGACCCTTGTTCAGACTGCTGTCTGAAGAAGGGTCTCGACCCGAAATGTCACCCATTCCTTCTATCCGGAGATGCTGCCTGTCCCGCTGAGTTACTCCAGCGTTTTGTGTTTATCTTCGGTTTAAACCAGCATCTGCAGTTCCTTCCTACACAATTCTGTTAAATCTCCAGTTCAATATTCTTAGATGTTACTCTCTTTGACTTTGATTTTTAAATCACTTTTCCACTCATTATTCATGTCACCAGTGTTGTATAATTCAAGAAGAGGAAGGATAAAGATATTTAATCCATTACATGGATCAGAGCATCCACGTTCTGGACAAATTAAGGATGAATAATTTTGGGATGGAAATCGGTGAAATTTCGGTGATATTCTGCCCATTACACACTCTGTCCCCCAAATAAAGGCAATAGATCTAATGAAAGTCAAATATTTGAACAACAAAATAAACACAACACCCGTGAATTCCTCAAACATCCCCTGATAAACCTGGCAAATGCACCCTATAGAGGTGTCCAAGAAAAGTGTCATAATTTTGTCCTAACACAAGTGTTATGGGGGCACGGTGGCGCAGTGGTAGAGTTGCTGCCTTACAGCACTGGAGACCTGGGTTCGATCCCGACTACTGGTGCTGTCTGTGCAGAGTTTGTACATTCTCCCCATGACCTTTGTGGGTTTTTTCTGAGATCTTTGGTTTCCAAAGGAGTGTGTGTTACTTGGCTTGGTGTAAATGTGAAACTGTCCCAGGTGCGTGTAGGATAGAGTTAATGTGCGGGGATTGCTGGCCGGTGCGGACTCGGTGGGCCGAAGGGCCTGTTTCCACGCTGTATCTCTAAACTAAACTAAAACTAAAGAGTTTGTTGAAGAGGTGCCACTTGGCAAAGATGGGCAAGGCAAAGGACTTGGATGACATTGGAAGATTTCAGTCATTAAAGCAAATGATGCCTTAGATTGGATTCCGTCAGCATTCTAATCCTGTAAACAGAGGGCCCAATTGGCAATGGCAAACAATGTTGTGTATCAGCTAGCGGCCATGTCATGCTTATCTGTACACATGTGGGCTTTTCTCCAATGATTCTTCTCTCTTCCAATGCTGACTCATTAACTTTCAATTATCCCATAAGCCCCAGATCCCTGTTCACAGCCTTGAACATGTGATTTTGATTTACATGGGGGTGCCATGAAAATGAGCATTAACAAGCTGTTTGACTTACACTGGAGTAAACACAGCTGTACAATTGTTTCCCCAGCCTAACATCCTCGCAAGCCGACTCTCAGTAGAGTTTTCAGCACAATCTGAAGAAGAGCCCTGACCTGAAACATCACCTGTCCATTTTCTCCAGAGGTGCTGCTTGACCCGCTGAGTCACTTTATGTGTCTATTTTCACCAGAGTTTAGTAGATAGTGATATAGAAGGGATTTTCTGGATGTCCTCCCCTTACCATCTCCCACCATTGAACATCAAACAGTACTGATATTATTACAATATATTGTAACATAGAAACATAGAAACCTAGAAAATAGGTGCAGGAGTGGTCATTCGGCCCTTCGAGCCTGCACCGCCATTCAATATGATCGTGAAGGCAGGTACAGGATACAGTATCCTGTACCTGCCTTCTCTCCATACCCCCTGATCCCTTTAGCCACAAGGGCCATATCTAACTCCCTCTTAAATATAGCCAATGAACTGGCCTCAACTACCTTCTGTGGCAGAGAATTCCACAGATTTACCACTCTCTGTGTGAAAAATGTTTTTCTCATCTCGGTCCTAAAAGACTTCCCCCTTATCCTTAAACTGTGACCCCTTGTTCTGGACTTCCCCAACATTGGGAATAATCTTCCTGCATCTAGCCTGTCCAACCCCTTAAGAATTTTGAACGTTTCTATAAGATCCCCCCTCAATCTTCTAAATTCTAGCGAGTACAAGCCGAGTCTATCCAGTCTTTTTTCATATGAAAGTCCTGCCATCCCAGGAATCAGTCTGGTGAACCTTCTCTGTACTCCCTCTGTGGAAATAATGTCTTTCCTCAGATTAGGAGACCACAACTGTACACAATACTCCAGGTGTGGTCTCACCAATACCCTGTACAACTGCAGTAGAACCTCCCTGCTCCTATACTCAAATCCTTTTGCTATGAATGCTAACATACCATTCGCTTTCTTCACTGCCTGCTGCACCTGCATGCTTACTTTCAATGACTGGTGTACCATGACACCCAGGTCTCGTTGCATCTCCCCTTTTCCTAATCAGCCACCATTCAGAAAAGTAACATGGGTACTTTTCAAAGAACTTAATCAAACAGGGTTCTTATACCTTGCTTGATGAAGAAATATAAGGTGCAGTTTCCAAAGGCTTTGTTAGGTGACCTGAAAAAGGAATAAAGTGGGGGAGCCTTAAGGATACATTTTGAGGGCGAAGGGATTATCAAGAGGGTGGGAGAGGGAAAGGGAGGGAAGGGGAGAGGAAGGGGAGGGAGGGGGAGTGAGGCGGAGGGGGAGGAAGAGAGTAACAGGCAGGCTGTCAGAGAGTAAAAAGATGAGGATTTAAATCAGGGTTAGATTTAACATAAATCAGGGAGTGGAGTGTGACTGGGTCCTGGCATGAATTAGATGTGAGCAGGATGGTTTTGGATGAATTTAGCAGAAGATAGATCTTTTCCTGTGGGTCCCATCTAAAATGAAATAATCCAATGCAGCTCCGTAATTAAATCTGACCATATCTATTAGTTAATTATAGAGTCCATTGCCTAGAAATCGTAATTCATGCCCTTTTAGTGTTTTAAACATGGTGGCTGAAGCTCTGATGCCAATTCTGTATTTCTGAAAAAAACTCCACAAAATTATGCAAAAAAATCAGTGAATTGCCGTGTTCTGGTGTTTTACATGTAAATCCATGTAGTGAAACGGGATCTCAGCATTTCCATCGGGTCCTCAATGCAAAGCTCACAACTGCTGTATCTGTGCTTACTGCTGGGGAACCAGTCAATGCTGAAAGCGCGAGAGTGGAACAGCCAACCCGTCCATGCAATGACCTGGCCCATTGGATTGCATTGCATTGCATTGAGTGAACTCAAGAGTATGAGCGAGGAGTGACGTTTGGGCACAGTTGCTCCAGCGGTGGAACTGCCGCATCACAGCATCAAAGACCCGGGTTCGATCCTGACCTGGGATGCTGTTTTTGCGGAGTTTGCATGTTCTCTCTGTGACTGTGTGGGTTTCCTCTGGGTGCTCCGGTCACCTCCCCCATCCCAGGTTTGAGGGTTAATTGGCCTCTTTACATTGCCCATAGTGTGTAGTGAGTAGAGGATTAACATAGAACTAGTGTGAATGTGTGATCAATGATCAGCATAGACTTTCGTGCTTACCTTTCAATCCATCAATTCAACCAATCCTCGTGTGCAGTGACAATGTAGCAGTGCCTTTCATCTTTCCAACCTCGACACAGTATTCTCCTCTGTTTGTTTTTGTTATAAATCAACATCAAAGTATCCAAGAAATATTGACTCCTGCAGCCAGTGCAGATATTGTGTGCAGGGCAACATACAACACCATTAACTGTTTGAATGACTTTCACACTAATGTGAATAGCGTCTGGAAGTACCTGGCCCAATTTCCCAATGGTCACTGACTGATCTGAAAATGAGCATGAGCATGTTTTTAACATGCACAAAATGGCATGTATTCACCAATTTAAACATATGCGCCATGAGTCCAATCTCTGGGCACTCACTTTGAGCAGAAAGTCCCACTGTCTCGGCAAGGCTTGTAAAATCAAATTTGGAAACATTGGAAGCTTAAGAAGTATTTTACTTCGGAGTCACGTGAGTGACTACGTGAAGAAGCCCCGCCTGGCGCTGGAATGGCATTACGTCGACGCTGACGGCAGAGCAAGAGCTGCAGAGGCAGCTCCTCGACAGCGGTAGGTACGGGCCCGCAGGTAAGTGCAGTGGAAAACATTTTCAGGGTCTAAAAAACTCCGTGGCTGGTATTGAATACCACAATTTAAAACTAATTTAAAAGAGAAAAAAAAAAAGAAAAAAAAAAGTTGAAAAACAACGGAGTTTTAAAAGAACGTCCTAAGGGGAGCGATCGGAACGGGAGATTACGGAGCCGGTTCCGATACCGGTGGCCGTCAAAATTACGTTAGAAAGATTTTTTAGTCGCTCCACAAACTTTTGGCACGGGGGGGGGAATTTTATAAAGTCAGAAAGGCCATAATTTAAAAAAATTCAATAAAAGGCCTTCAGACTAAAAAAGCTTTATGGCTTGAAAAAATAATGGAAAAAAAAAAGATTCCAAAAAATAAAAATAAAGTTAATAAAGAATTCAAGCCAAAAAGGGTTAAAAGGCCCAAAAATATTCCCTAACCTACCCTAAAGGGGTTTCATATATTAATATATATATAGAAGTGTACTAGGTTTGATACCTGAATGTATGAGTGAGGCCATGAAAAGTAAATATGGGAAAAAAAATAATTTAATTGGCCTCACCAAAGCTGTTATGGTGAAACAGCAGAATATGATAAAACTTTTAAGTTTATAAAGATATCAACGGTGAATCCGGTCATGATATCCATGTCTCAAAAAGATGAGATATAAGGAAATACGATTTTAAAAGCATTTCAAACTGGTGCATGGCATTTCCATTCAATGGAAAACAAATAAAATATTGTACAAATAACCAATACATTTGAAGAAAAAATAATTGCCATCAGTTTGTGGAGCTTAATAGGGAAGAAATATATAATATTTGGGACCAAATCTGCACTCTAGATTTGCAGATCAATACAAATCAGGTTATGTTAAACGCCTGATTATTATGGAATAAAACCTGCCTTATGATTATTCAGAGTATTGATTACAAAAGAACAGACTATTGGTCTTTAAACTTTGGGGGGGGAAAATTATGATCCAATATAAAGATTTGATAATGGATCAAAACTAAGGCAGAAGTATGATAGATAAACATAATCAAACATAGCCTTATCCGAACCCATATAATTGGGAAAAGAAGGCTTGAAGTACGTTGAAGAGGTGCAAACAACTCTTACAAAATAAATTCATGAAATCTCCGATTGTGGGGGATTACAGGTGTATTATGATCATTAATTTAATATAACTAAGGACTATAAAAAAAATATTTAAAAAATTGTAGAAAGGATTGGTTCACCTGTATAAGAAAATGTAAAAATTAGATTTTAGGTTTGCACCCAAAAGTAACTCCAATAAAGAAGGGGTACGTACATATATATATTATAAATTACCTCAGTGTACAGATGTGATGGTATAAACCATACAAAACATCATTTTACATACACTTTCACAGTGTAAGAACATTGTATTAAAATGGAACATCTTCAATATTGAAATACAGTTGTTATTAACAAAGTGTTAATCAAATATTACAGATGCTTGAAATTAATTAAAATGGGTCAATCGGTGCAAGTTAAAACATTGTCTAAAAGATTAAATCCAGTTTAAGGCTGTTAAACAGAATACTGGAAGAACAATTGCACTGATAAAAGATCAGTACTTGCACTAATGAGGGCATGGTCATGGTTTATCTTGATCACATTTAAATTAGAGTCAGCTGCAAATTAGTGCTGCAATTACAAGCCTGTTGAAAGGCAAGGACTTGACCCATCACATAAAGCCTATGTTTTAGGCATTCATAAATATTCATAAATTACTATTCTGGATTTAGGAGTAATTCAGCACCATAAGAGGGGGAAAATTGTTCCATGATACAAATATGTCTTATTGCTTTGTTGACATACTTTGTCCCTCCATTAGGAAAGGAGCCTAGGTAAGAGTAAATAAAGCTCTAAAAGAAGGAATACAGAAGCGTATGTATGCCTTTGTGTGAGGCTTATGCAAATACCAAATGATACATTATCATTATTAAAGTAATGGATTATAAAAAAAAAAAAAAAAAAAAAGGGGTTCACACGTTGCTTCAACTATAAGCTTAGCAGCTGTTGCAAGCTGAAGCAAGTATTAACAGATGATGGACAGCTTCTGTGAATATTTGGGTAAGATAAAAATATTATCTATTCTTATAAAGATTATTGATACGTCTCTTTGTTGGGACTACGGACAATAATACCGGGTAAATGCAAATGAATTGTCCTAAGAAATTCTCCAAACATTTGTATTAATTATTGAAGTATAAGGAATTATGGATTAAATATCGATTGTTCTATTATGGAAGTGTTCATGTCATATCAAGGTGAACAATACCACGGCTGTGGCATATATTAAATCACATAAGATAAGTAAAATAATAATCATGTGATTATCTGAATAAACAGATGTGGCATATTCTAAAATGTTTTAGTCCAGCTGTTTATTTCTAAGAAAGAGACAATGTTATCACAGACAACACATTAAGGGGGGAAAATACATTGTCATTAATATGGATTACTTACGATTAATCTGGTTGTATACAGATTAAATAACTGATCTTTCAAATGTTTTCGTGGGTAAACCAAGAACAGGAAAGGTGGATGCTTTTCTCTCAATTATATGAGGAAAAATGTTTTTTTTATGTTCCTCATTTTTGTCTGATAGGGCAGCGTATGATGAAAATATAGCAAGACACGGCCAGAGGCATTTTGGTGGTCCAAAACGGATCCTTCATGGTTTTCATAAATATTGAGTGATGTTGAAACACTTGTGATGATTCATAGTTGCAGTAATTTATTGTTGTACAAAGGCATCCATAATATGAAAATATGAATTGACTATCTGCAGGTTGATCAGACCATTACAACAGTTTGATGGTCAAAGAAGTCTATGAATGTTTAACTAATATAACAACATAACAATAAAATAATTATGTATAAAGAAGTGTTTTACCTGCAATTTGTAGAAATAAGAAAAAAAAACAAAAAAAACAAAAACAAATTTATAAGAAATTGGAAGTCTGTGTATACAGTAAAATTATTTGTCATATTAGATATATGTGAGTTCTTGTGGATTGCATTTTTTCTGAGTATCTAATTGATAGAACCAATAATAGGGCTCAGTGTGTTTATCGTCCTATTTACGGACAAAATACTAACCAAGAAGTTATCAGGTTCATTCATAAAATCCCGATATGAAAAGGGATATATATGTAGATATAAATATTGGCATATATATGTATATATATATATATATATAATCTGTCCAAAATTGCAATACATAAGTCTTGAGATCAATATAGTCCTGAATTGCCTTAGGCAATGGACTCCAGTTCTATCAATGATTCAAAAAAGTTAACATTGAAAGTAATAATGTTGATGACTTTAGTATCAAGATAAGAGTGCAAACATTGTAAATATTATGTTATAATTGTATGTGGATACAGATTACATTATCATATATGTTTATGAATTTACCAAACAAAGCAGACCAAGAAGAGCTGAAACCAAGGTAAACCTATAAGCATATCCTGTCGGCCTTAAATTGTGTGTGTGTGTGAACATTGATGAAATATGTTAAAGTAAGTAAGAGTCTCTGTGGTAATGAGACAGCACTACTTATTACACACAAAAAACCACATTATGTTTCAGTAGAACTGATGGTTCTAGAGAAATGTATTCTAGATGGTTAAACATTGAATAACACTCAGTGGAACTAGACACTGAAATGTGGAAAATTACTCTGTTAAGGAGGTAGATACATTCACAGGAATGGCACAGGATGAGCCTCTCGAGCAAAGATGCAAGGCCACAGGAGGGTGTAAAATAAATATTAAATTAAATGAAATCAGTCATGGTGTCAGGATTGGACATGGAGTGTTGGGTTCTCTATAATTGTTGCTTTGTTCATACCATCAAATTATATATATCAATTGATATTTTGTGATAAACTTGCCTTTCAATAGAAAGGGCATTACTTTTATTCTTTTATAATGTGAAATAATTTATCACATAACTTGAGGCAATGTTTGGAGGAAAAAATGTGTTATTTTGCTCATTACTGTGTTGTGTGAGCCAGAATGTCGTATGGAATGAGTCTACGACATAAAAAACACAGAAAGCTTCAAAATCTTCACGTAGTTACTCACGTGACTCCGAAGTAAAATAGTAAGATTAAACGAGAACTTACCAGTTCGAAGTTTGATCGTTATTTTATGAGGAGTAACGTGCCTCCACTCCTGACCCTCATAAAATAAATGATCATCTGGTAGTTCTAAATTTATGTTGAGCCTTACTATCTTACTCCGGCTATTATGTTCTGTGTTTTTCATGCCGCTGCTTTGAAGTATGCCGTTCCAGCGCCAGGCGGGGCTTCTTCACGTAATCCCTCATCGTTACTCCTCATAAAATAACGATCAAACTTAGAACTGGTAAGTTCTCGTTTAATCTTACTATTACTATAAAAAAAAGATCACTCTGTTTATAAGGTGAAAAGGCTAACCCTAATACAGTTTGTGTTCCCAGCCTTGCTTATTTGATGAACAGAATTTAATTTTCAAAGAAGTTTGTTACATAAATGGAAATATAGAGAACAACTTTGATTTGTTTCGGCTCATTTGCCAACAGGCAGAATCAGGTCTTTGATCTATTTAACAACTTACATGAACTTCAAAGGGACCTGTGCGTTCTAGGGGAAGGATGCAACAAACACGGGCCACTGATTGCAGGTGTTAAAAGAGATTGGTTTATTGTTGATGCAGCCAAGTAATGGAAGCCAAGGTGCACTGCAAACATTTCCAGAGAAAATTAATATTCCTTAACATTTTTGTCTATCCCAGAAATAATTAAGGCAGTGAATACATTAACACATTCTTAACCATGATGCTGTGAGCATACTTGTTATTTTAGGCTCATCATTTTATTTTATTGGAACATCTATAGTTAAAATCCGATTAAGTTCTGACAGATGATTTCCAAAAAGAAAAATAATAAACGGGGCTCAAGTAATATGTTGACGTTTAGAAGCTAGTAATTATGACAGGCTAAATGTAGTTAACAAAAAATGCTACAGATTCAAAGAGAAAGAGAGCACAGAAACAGGCCATTCTGCCCAACAAGTCCATGTCAAACACCCGTTTACACAATTACAACTTTCATACAATGAAATAAGTAATCTGCTGGGAGAACTCAGTGGGTCGAGCAGCATCTGTTGGGTTAGAAGAACTTTTTCTGTCAAAACCCTGCATCAGGGTTTCAGATTCCAGGATTAGCAGCCTCTTGTGTCCACGTTAATCCAGTGCTTTAATTTCCCCACATTCTCATCAATTCCCCCCCCCCCCCCCCCCCCCGAAATTACCACTCGTCTAGACAAGCGGGGCAATTTACAGCGGTCAGTTAACTTACCAATCTCCGCGTCTGTGGGATGTAGGAGCAGGCCGGAGAAATCCCGCAGTCACAGGGAGAACATGCAAACTCTACACAGGCAGTGCTCAGCAAGGTCAGGAGTGAACCCAGGTCTCTGGCATTATGAGGCAGTGACTCTACTGGGACGCCCAATTATTTAAACCCTCTCCTGGTTGGCAAACATTGTTGATGGTGTAAACAAAAGGAACTGCAAATGCTGGTTTACAAAAAAAAAATGTGCTGGAATAACTCAGCGGATCTGGCAGCAACATGGATAGGTGACATTTCAGGTTGGGCCCCTTCTTCAGACTGACTGGAGTAAGGGGCAGAAAGCTAGAAGAGAGGTGGGGGGGGGGGGGGATAAAGCCTGGCAAGTGATAGGTGAATATAAGTATGGGGGATGGGGGATTCAATGGCAGATTGTTGGACAAAGACCTGACATGAACAGACAAGACAAGTGAGATAAGGACTACATATGTGATAGTGGTAATGAGAATTAAGCTCCTTCACAAAGTTACACTTTTGTCAGTAGAATGTATCAACATAAGAAATTTCATGTAGAAAAATGTACTAGAAAATAAGAAATGAGAGTATTCAGATTGCATTGGAGCCTGGGAGGTGCACCGGTAGAGCTGCTGCCTTACTGTGCCCGTGATCTGGGTTCGATCCTGACTTTGGGTGTTGTCTGTATGGCTTTTGTACGTTCTCTCCGTGACTGTGTGGGTTTTCTCCGGGTGCTCCGCATTCCTCCCACACCTCAAAGAAGTGCAGGCTTGTACCTTAATTGGTTTCTGTAAATTGCATATTGTTCCTAGTGTGTATGATAGTGCTAGTGTAGAAGGTGATTGCTGGTCAACAGAGACTTAGCGGGCCAAAAGTAAAGCCGGGCTATATATGACCAGATGGTTAACACAGAGCCTGGTATACATGGGTAGTGGCGCTATTTCCTAGTTTCAAAGCACTGAAGGCAAATTATCTGCTCACCCGTTCATACCAACCCTTTCTTGCGCAGGGCGTTAGAAGATCTAGTTATTGGGGTATATTTTATGAAGCTAAGCGCTAGAATTCAATTAAAAACAGATGAGCTTTAAGTTCACAGCAGGTCAATCATCATTTGTAAAGGGAAAAGCTGGTTAAGGATAAAGTTACTGCTTTGGGCACAATGGGGAAATTGAATCCAAAATTAAAGTTTTTTTTTAATATCTGAGGGAAATTTAAAATGTACTTATTAATCTTTGCACTAAAAAAAATGTCATTTGCAGAGTTATCTGCTACCACAATTGGCAGAATTTTGCAATTTCTACCCGAGGCCACAATTGTCCAAATATTATTGTCGCTTTGACCCAGCGGATTTATTAAATATAGCTTTGAAAAATCTAGTTAGTCATGCATCTGCGTCTCGAGGTATTTTGGTTCCTACTCCCTTCCATTACTGGAAAGTTAGAGTGAAGCCTTCTTGAGAGAAACAGTCGCATTGTTTCATCCTGGTGATCTGGCCGCGGATGCAGCTAAAATAGTTTTGTTTTAGAGATACAGCGCGGAAGCAGGCCCTTCGGCCCACCAAGTCCGTGCCGACCAGCGATCCCTACGCACATCTTACCTGCACACACTAGGGACAATTTACACTTACACCAAGCCAATTAACCTACACACCTGTACGTCTTTGGAGTGTGGGAGGAAACCAAAGATCTCAGAGACAACCCACGTGGTCACGGGGAGAACGTGCAAACTCCGTACAGACTGCGCCCGCAGTTGGGATCAAACCCGGGGTCTCCGGGCGCTGCAGGTGCTGCTACACTGTGCCGCCCCTGCTTCAGAGACTTGGTGTTGTGCCCAAGAGTGACAGCAGTTCAAACAGGGAAGAGATTGACGTGAGTGTAATGAAAAGCAATGGGAGGCACAAACTGATGATGGTGATGTTGAAGAAAAGCAAATTACAGCAATAACAATATAAATTGGTGACTTCATCTTGGGATGTGTTAACTCTATAGCACGATGTGTAACGTGAATGAGCAAGGTTGGGTATTTTTGAACAACTGAAACCAAGAATCATGTCAGGTAGTCATTGAATGAAAAACAAGGCTGTATTTGAATTTCCAGTCAATTTTGTTAGTTGACTAATCGAAAAATTCAGATGAACTTGTTTGAGGATTTCTGTGATAAGAAATGTCTATTCTTCCTGAGGCAGTCAGTGCTTCAACCTGTCTATTACTAAAGTACATCCCATTTTCTTTAGAGATAGAGTGTGCAAATAGGCCCTTCGACCTCAGACCGAGTCTGCACTGACCAGCAATCGCCCGTTCACCAGTTCTATCCTGCTACGGACAATTGTTCCACTAGGGACAATTTACAGAAGCCAATTATCCTACAAACCTGCATGTCTTTGGAATGTAGGAGGAAACCAGAGCACCCAGAGGAAACCCACGCAGTCATAGGATGAATGTACAAATTCCGTACAAACAGCACCTGTAGTCAGGATCGAACCCAGGTGTCTGGCGCTATAAGGCAGCAACTCTGCCTCTGCACCACCATGTTACCCATACTTGCCCTCTTTCTCCCAATAAATAAAGGCATAGGAAACCCCTCTTCATTTGTCTGAATATAACATCAGGAATCTCAGGCTTGATGGTGGAGTTTATGTGACTGTCTATTGTAGTTTCAATTCAAAGCCATTTTGCATTGTATCCAGAACTTACATGTCATCTGAAAAAGTGAATGCACATCCTGGAAAATGAAATGAAACCTGTCACAGTTGTCTGTCTTTTTTACTATCATTCCCTAGTTTACTTATTCCATGGTGTGTGAATGGATCCTGCGTTAGTGGATGCGTGCACAATCTACACATGCTAACTCACGTTGGTTCCCAGGAGTTGTGTAGGCATTCGATGAAACATAGGATGTAAGTGGGTGCTTGCTTGCTGAGACATGGGTAACACTTTAACCATGGAAGTAAGTGGGGGGGAGGCAAAAAATAAAGTCACTGTTCAGACACAAGGGGGTCGCAGAACAGAGTCAGAATGGATGTGATCAGCAGAATAGGGAGAATTACGTGCCTTACAGATAGATGATATCGGTATATTCTCAGCAAAATTGGCCTTTCTAATTATTGAAGCACAACCAGTACAAAGTTGGAAATCCAGACACGACCCTTGTTGAAAAATGAAATAAGGCCAAATAATGCTGGAAACATTCAGAAAACCAGTCAGCATCTGTGGAAAGAGAAATGGAGTCAATGTTTCAGGACAAAGACTCTTCATTGGAACTGGAACAGTGAAGAATCAAATATCTCATAACAGCTTGGATGGCACAGTGGCGCAGCAATAGACTTGATGCCTCACATCGCCAGAGTCCCGGGTTCGATCCCGACTATGGGTCCTGTCGGTGCGGAGTTTTTACGTTCTCCCCATGACCTGCGTGGGTTTTCTCTGAGATCTTTGGTTTCCTCTCACACTCCTAAGACGTACAGGTTTGTAGGTTAATTGGCTTGTTGCAAATGTAAAAAATTGTCCCAAGTGTGTATAGGGTAGTGTTAACATGCGGGGATCGCTGGTTGATGCAGACTGAGTGGACCTGTTTCCGTGCTGTATCTTTGAAAACTGAAACCTAAAGCTGTTTCCAGCATTTTTAAAATTTCAATTCAATATAAAACTGGGATCCAATCTCAAAATATAAAATATAAAACTCTGGTCGTGTTTGGCCCATATCCACCTAAGCTTTTCATAGAAACATAGAAACATAGAAAATAGTTGCAGAAGGCGGTCATTCAGCCCTTTGAGCCAGCACCGCCATTCATTGTGATCATGGCTGATCGTCCCCTATCAATAACCCGTGCCTGCCTTCTCCCCAAATCCCTTGACTCCACTAGCTCTATCTAACTCTCTCTTAAATCCATCCAGTGACTTGGCCTCCACTGCCCTCTGTGGCAGGGAATTCCATAAAATCACAACTCTCTGGATGAAAACGTTTTTTCTCACCTCAGTCTTAAATGATCTCCCCTTTATTCTAAGACTGTGGCCCCTGGTTCTGGACTCACCCAACATTGGGAACATTTTTCCTGCATCTAGCTTGTCCAGTCCATTTATAATTTTATATGTTTCTATAAGATTCCCCTTCATCCTTCTAAACCCCAGTGAATACAAACCTAGTCTTTTCAATCTTTCCTCATATGACAGTTCCGCCATCCCAGGTATCAATCTCGTGAACCTACGCTGCACTGCCTCAATCACAAGGATGTCCTTCCTCAAATTAGGAGACCAAAACTGTACACAATACTCCAGATATGGTCTCACCAGAGCCCTATACAATTTCAGGACCTCTTTACTCCTATACTGAAATCCTCTTGTTATGAAGGCCAACATTCCATTAGCTTTCTTCACTGCCTGCTGTACCTGTAAGCCAACTTTCAGTGACCCGTGTACAAGGACGCCCAGGTCTCGCTGCACCTCCCCCTTACCTAACCTAACCCCATTGAGATAATAATCTGCCCCCTTGTTTTTACCGCCAAAGTGGTCAATCTCACATTTATCTATATTATACTGCATCTGCCACGCATCTGCCCACTCACTCAACCTGTCCAGGTCACCCTGCAACCTCCTAACATCCTCTTCACAGTTCACACTGCCACCCAGCTTCGTGTCTTTGTTTCTTACGACTGTTTCTGTCCAAATGTCTTTCAAATATATAAACATTGTTTTAAACGAATTTTAAGTATTTTACAGAGCACAAAATCAAAATTGACAAATACAAATAAGATTATGCCTACTGCTAAAATATCGTTAAACAATTTTAAAAGCTGTTTTATTATTTAAAAGTAAATCAAATTTTTGAAATATTGCTGAGGAAATACAATCCATGTACAATAAACCTAGCATTTGTAATAAGATCGGGGAAACTATGGCACAAGTGGAAATAAGTGGATGCTACTTACCAACATTCACAGAGATGTGGTCACAAAGATTGGGAATTAAATATCCCAGGATAGTTCATCATAAGATAGAAAAGATGGTATGGCATCATTCACATTGAAGAATGGGATCTCGGCACCAGAAAGAAAGCATTTTAACTCAGAAAATCAAGGAAGCACTTTGCATGAAGCTATGGGCAGACAAGGACATCACAGGTGGACCTGGCATGGGGTACTTTGTAATCTTGTCGATGCCCTTTATATAGCGAGTATTTGCATTCATTCATTCAACATTGGAGGAAGTTGTACATTGGCTTACAAGCAGTTCTGGTAATGCACATCAAGAGAGTCAAGAGTGTTTTATTGCCATAAGTTCCAGATAGAACAATGAAATTCTGACTTACCGTGATAGACACAAAAAGCTGGAGTAACTCAGCGGGTCAGACAGCATCACTGGAGAGAAGGAATAGGTGACTTGTCGGATCGCGACCCTTCTTCAAACTTACCATAGTGTGAACCAAGAAATTACAGGTGCATGTAGCAATGGTAATCCCATAATCAATGTGAACTTTAATCTACGTGTATAGGCAACCAAATAAGCAGTCACAGGGTGGAGGATGAATTTGTGGAGTGTATAAGGGATGATTTTCCAATTATGTATGGTAAAAAGCTCCTTAGATCTCACCTTGTGCAATGAGAAAGAGTTAATTGAAGCTCTGCTACTTAAGGATCCTTCGCAGAACTGAGATCATAAATAATGTAATTTTAAATAAAATTTGTAAGTGATTTTGTTCAAGCAGTATCTGAATAAAGCAAACTACGAATGCATAAGGCATGAGTTGGCATTTGGTAGATTGGGAAACTGCAGCGAATGGTGTGATAGTTTTAAAAATAAGGCGAAGATTTAATACATTAATTC
Source organism: Okamejei kenojei (assembly GCA_035221665.1). Taxonomy (NCBI): domain Eukaryota; kingdom Metazoa; phylum Chordata; class Chondrichthyes; order Rajiformes; family Rajidae; genus Okamejei; species Okamejei kenojei. The sequence goes on from CM069155.1 coordinate 8,138,599, forward strand.
AAAATGTATCCCTGTGATAAAAATCCCTGTATGGAAATAAGTAAAACAAATGATCATCAATGGCAGTCAAGAGAAATTAAAACAGTATCAGTGCAAAGATAAAGGTTTATAATGTTTCCAATATGAAATAAGCTTGATGACTGAACGTTTAAGAAATTCTCAAAAGACCTTAATTTATAAAAGGGGAAATAGGATGCAGGAGTAATTAGTGGGAAGCATAAAAAGAGACTTTAAATGTTTCTATACAGATAGTTATTGCGATTAGTTAAAATTAAATAGTGCTCCTGAAAGGCTGAGACGTGAGAAATGATATTAAAGAATACGTAGCTGGTAGATCCACTGCATATCAGCACCGGACACCTGGGTTGAATCCCGACTTGTACCAGTCCGATCGAATCAGATAATACGGTGCATAAATACAATCAAGCCACACTCAAGTACAATAGGTAGAGAAACATAGACAATAGGTGGAGGAGGAGGCCATGCAGCCCTTCGAGCCAGCACCGCCATTCAATGTGATCATGGCTGATCATCCCCAATCAGTACCCCATTCCTGCTTTCTCCCCATATCCCTTGATTCCACCAGCCCTAAGAGCTGTATTTAATTTCCCTTTGAAAATAACCAGTGAATTGACCTCCACTGCCTTGTGTGGCAGAGAATTTCACAGTTTCACAACTCTCTGGGAGAAAATGTTTTTCCTCATCTCAGTCCTATATGGTCTACCCTTTGTTCTTACACCGTGAGCCTTGGTTCCAGACTCCCCCAACATCGGGAAAAAAATTCCTGCATCTAGCCTGTCCAATCTCTTAAGAATATTATATGTTTCTAGAAGAACCCCTCTCATCCTTCTAAATTCCAGTGAATATAAGCCTAGTCGATCCATATTGATTGGGGACGATCAGCCATGATCACAATGAATGTGATCGAAGGGCTGAATGGCCTCCTCCTGCACCTTTTTTCTATTCTTTCATCAAATGCCTGTCCCACCTTCCCGGGAATTAACCTGGTGAACCTACGCTGCACTCCCTCAATAGCAGGAATAAAGTGAAGGGAACAATACAGAATGCACAATATAGTTCTCAGCAACATAGTGCAACAGTTCCAGAGGCAAAGTCCAATGTTCGCCGTGAGGTAGAGGAGAATCGGACAGTGCCCCAGCTTATGGTAGGAAATGAATGGGACTGAAAGACTGTTAAATCCCTGGGATTTGATTGCCTGCATTTTGGGGCTTTAAAAGTGATAGTTATGAAGTAAAATGGCGCATTTTCTGTAATCTTCCAAAATCCGTAGATTCTAGAATAGTTCTTGTAGATAGGAACATAGAAAACTTAACCCTCTTATTTAGGGAAGGAAGGAGAGAGAAGAACAGAGGATCGTGGGCCTGTAAGCTAGATATCAGTAGTAAGAAAAATACAGGGATTTATATGGTAATGGTAACAGGCACTTCCAAAAAATATTACGATTAGGTAGAGTTAAGGGCCTGTCCCACTTGGGCGTAATTTGCACGTCACGCAGGTGGCGCGCAAAGAATTTGTGAATCCCAAAATCCTGGGGCGCCGCATGCATCCACGCGTCTCTGCCTACGCCACCACGCACCATGCGCGTATAATGCACGCCATGCGCGCATCACGTGCGCATCAAGACGCGCACGCCGTGACGTGTAAATTATGTCGCGTAAATGGCGTTCAAATGACGCACAAGTGGGACAGGCCTTTTAACATGGGTGAATTTGTTGAAGATCTTTGAGATTGAAACTAAATATATAAAAAGATTAAGCCTATTGATGTGATGTATTTGGGGTAACAGAAGGCCTTCACAAAGGTGAAGTACATCAGGTTATGAAACAAAGTGCATCATTTGGGTAATATACTAACATGGATTGAGGATTGGTTAAAGGGCAGGAAATAGTGTGTAGGAATAACCAAGTTAGTGTCAGGTTGGGAGGGTGTGATTAGCAGAGCGCTGCAGGGACCAGTGCTAGGACCCAACCTACATCTGTAAATTCATGCTCATAAGTTCCTAACTTTTAGGAGTAGAATTAGACCATTGGCCCAGAATTGAGCCATCAAGTCTACTCTGCCATTCAATCATGACTGATCTATCTCTCCCTCTCAACCCCATTCTCCTGCCTTCTGCCCATAACCTCGAACACCTGTACTAATCAAGAATCTATCTATCTCTGCCTTAACAATATCCATTGACTTGACCTCCACAGCCTCTGTAGCATTTGGATGAGGAATCAGGTGTAAAATCTAGTCTATTGAATTCTACCAACAGGTTCCAGTTGTTCTTTTTCTCCAAAGAGCCGTCATCCTCACTCTGGTCTGCCTAATATTTACCCATTTGTCTCAATTTTGCACATCACTCTGCATTCAATTCTCTGCCGTCCATCCCTTTTCCGCACGTTTAGAGCTCAGAGATGCAGCACACAAACAGGCCTTCAGCCCATCAAGTTCACACCAGCCACCGATCACTCGTTGCCAATCGTTCCATGTTACCCAACTTTCTAACCCACTTGCGACACACTGAGGACAATTTCCAGAGGCTAATCAACCTACAAACCCGCATGAACTTTGGGATGTGGGAGGAAACTGGAGCACCTCGAGGAAAACAGGGAGAACGTGAAAACTCCACACAGACAGCACCCAAAATCAGGATTGTACCCGTGTCTCTGGGTCTGTGAGCCAGCAGCTCTACCAGCAGCACCACTGTGCTGCCCCGGTAACAAATCAGGTAAGGGCCTTGGAACTAATTCTCTCTATTAATTTTGAATGTTTTGTTTTTTAGTTTAGAGATACAATGCAGATTCAGGCCCTTCAGCCCATCGAGTCTGCACTTCCCCGCATATTAACACTATCCTACACACACTGGGGACAATTCACACATACACCAAGCCAATTAACCTGCAAGCCCCTACGTCTTTGGAGTGTGGGAGGAAACCGAAGATCTTGGAGAAAGCCCACGTGGTCACAGGGGGAACGTACAAACTCCGCACAGACAGCACCTGTAGTCGGGATCGAACCCGGGTCTCGGGCGCTGCAAGTGCTGTAAGGCAGCAACTCTACCACTGCGCCCCCTGTGCTCCCCCCCCCCCCCCCCCCCCCCCCCCCCGGCACTGAGCTGGTCCCGGGATAGGGACCGCACTGCATCTTTTTTCTCTTTTCTTCACAATTTGACTTTGCCTCCATCTCACCCACACTCTCTGGCTTTTTGTGTTGATGCTCGTTGCCTAATCCACCGTCTCCAAACATTTGCAATGTATTTTTGCAGGGTCCACCAGCATCTGCGACACACGCCTGGCTTCAGCTCCGCGATTATACCTCTCTGCCAGAGTCACCAGTCACAGATGCAAACACTAATCTGTAAAAACAAGGTCAGATGCCCGGGACATCCCCCTGGGTTTCGACAGATTCACACACGTAATCCTGGCAGAGTATCCTTTTTGGCAACTAGCTGAGAAACCATGTGTTGTGCACAAAAGAAACTTTTAATTTAAAATGCCGTTAATCGGGACAAAATATCGTGAAAAATAAATGCATGTGGTACATAAAAAGGTACACAATAGGAGCAGTAGTTTGCTTCAAATAAATCACCATGGCATCAGATTACATGACCTGTTCGCCCTTGAGACTTGTGATGAATTATGTGGTTCACTGCCACTTGATTATATACATTACAGTGAACTACCACTCCCCATTATGTATCCTGGATGCTCCATTTAAGAGCAAGTCACATAAGACCTGGTTCTGTTTAAAAGCAAGTTTGATCCACGTATTGATTCACTCACTCCATGCCAAGGCAGAGTATTCCTGACGAGAGCAATCTGTTTCACTTAGACAACAATTTTTTTCAGCTGCACTGCAGTCTACTAATCTGCGATGACCTTGTATTATTGCGTCCTTGTTTAATCGTACATTAATCACCAAGAAAAAGTATTTGAAGTCACTGAGTTAACAGTTCCAAGTCGCTAACCATGGTGCCAGCCCATTACAATTAGTGCAGTGTGGTTATAAGGTACAGCCTTGGTTTATCACTCGTGCTGTAAGCATTCTGAGTCTGAAGAATATATACGATCGAGGCTCCATCCAGACTCCAGCACATAGACTTAGCTGCCATTCATTGGATTACCAAGGGAGTTCCGCAGTGTTAGAAGTGCTGAATCTCAGGTGATATGTTAAACCACTGGCCCGTGTCTCCTTTTTGGAGACGAACACTATAGGAGAGCAGTGTGGAGTTGGCACGTTCTCCCTGTGGCCACGAGGGTTTCCTCTGGGTGCCCAGGTTTTCTTCCACATCCGAAAGGTGTGCAGGTATGGAAGTTGTGAAACTTGGGGAGTCTGCATCCTTTGGGCTTGAACATTGAATTTTCTCAATTCTGTTAACCCTTGCTGTCTCGATCTCCTTCCCACCTCTCCCTCAGCCCTCGGGCCCTGGCATTCCCCCTCTCTCTCTATCTTCCTCCCCCACCCTAGTTGCACTAGTTTCTCATTTTCACACCACAAACAGCTTACAATGGCTTGTTCCCTTTATCATCGATAGTTTTTTGCATATCTTTCATTCATTGTTCTTTATCTCTCCACATCACCGTCTATATCTCCCGTTTCCCTGATCCCTGACCAGTCTGAAGAAGGGTCTCGACCCAAAACGTCGCCTATCTCCTTCGCTCCTTAGATGCTGCTGCACCCGCTGAGTTTCTCCAGCCTTTTGTGTAACCCAGGTATGGAAGTTAATTGGCCCTCTGAAAATTGCTCCTGGTGTATAGGAAGTTGCTGAGAAAGTGGGATAACATAGAACTAGTGTGAACGGGTGATCGATGGCCAGCGTGGGCTCGGTGGGCCGAAGGGCCTGTTTCCATGCTGCATCTTTCAATCAATTCAATGAAAACAAATCTCAGATCATTATTAGACCACAATGCTGCAACATGAGCAGAAATTCTGAGTGCTGCGGAACTCAGCAAGCTGCCCTGTAGAATTGTTGTTTCCAATGGAAAAATATTTAGAAGAATGGTATTCTGAATTTTCTCTTAATGCAAATTAAATGACCATTAATTTGAATTTATTTTTTAATAAATCTTGCGTAATCTTCAAATCTTAATTGGCATTGGGATGTCTTCCCCAAACTGTAAAAGGTAATTTATTATCAGTTACTCTCAATCCACTTTGGCCTACACGATCTGGTTGCTAAGCATTTTAACTCCCCTACCCATTCCCACACTGCCCTTTCTGTCCTGGGTCTCCTCCACTGTCATATTGGAGGAAGAGCACCTCATATTTCGCTTGGGCAACTTACAACCTGGCAGTATGAATGTTGATTTATCTATTTTCAAGTAACCCTGGCCTTCACCCACTCTCCGCCCCTCCGCCACTCTGGACATCCTGCTGCTTCCACTGTTGGCATCCATATATCCCTTCCTTATCACCTCTTCCACAGCCAACAATGGACCATTGTGGGCTCCACCTTTTGGTCATTGGTTTTGACTCTGATGTGTTCTGAACCTGTTCATATCTCTAGTTTCCCCCTCCCCTGACTCGCAGTCTGAAGAAGGGTCTCGACCCGAATTGTCACCTATTCATTTTCTCCAGACCCATTGAGTTACTCCAGTATATTGTTGTCTACCTTCTGGTAAAGGTGATTGGCATTTATTGATAATTATGCCATATTCATGAATAATTTTAGTGGAGTTTAGAGATATAGTGTGTAAACAGGCCCTTCGGCCCACCGTGTCGCTACCGACCAGTGATCCCCGCACGCTAACAGTATCTTATGCACACTAGTGACAATTTACACTTACACCAAACCAACTAACCTAAAAACATGTACGTCTTTGGAGTGTGGGAGGAAGCCGAAGATCTCGGAGAAAACCCACGTGGTCACGTGGAGAATGTAAAAACTCCATACGGACAGCACCCGTAGTCAGGATCTATTGGCGCTGTGAGGCGGCAAAACTACCCGCTGCACCACCATGCAGCCCATTCACACAAGATGTTTAGAGCAGGGCTTCATAAAGTCCCTACCTTTTTCAACTAACACCAAGATATTAGACTAAGAATGGTATGTCACGGGGAGAACGTACAAACTCCCTACAAACAGCACCCTTAGTCGGGATCGAACCCGTGTCTCTGGTGCTGCAAGCGCTGTACGGCAGCAACTCTAGGCTGAGCCGCCGTACTGCAATAATTGTTTGAATTGATTTAATTGTTTGCTTCCAGCTCTTTGACCAAACCGAGGAAGGCCTGTACCTCACTGGGACTGAGATCATCTCTGGGCAGAAGGAATGGGTGACGTTTTGGGTCGAGACCCTTCGTCTTGACCCGAAACTTCATCAATTCCTTCTATCCGGAGATGCTGTCTGTCCCGGTGAGTTACTCCAGCATTTTGTGTCTACCTTCGGTGTAAAGCAGCATCTGCAGTTCCTTCCTACACTGTGATCTGAAAGGATTACTAAGCCTCTGGCACTGCATGATGAACCTTCATCAGAGTTAGTAAAGGTTGCACTATGTTGTCGGTTGGGCACTTGGTCCCTAGTGATCTAGTAATAGCCACAAATGCAAATTTCCACTGCTGACAACTCTCATCTGATCAGGTTCACCGCTGCTTCATGCAAAACACAGTTTCCGTTATGTATTATCATTCTCAAATTTAAACATCCCACTTGCAATTGTTGCGTTCTAAATCCGAATTTATTCAAACGCACCTTGTTTACACAAATTAGACCAAAACATTTGCTATGGTGCTATTTCAGTTCCAGATCACCTGTTCTTACTTTCTCTGCCTTTGCTGCAGTTTCTTCTGCCTAAGAATATTCAGTTGGGAAGAACGTTTTATTGTTGCTGCCTGTCATATCAAGTAGTGTTAGGGTTTGCCAACAACTCCTTGCCTTCAATCCAGTTGAAAGCACAAAAGTCAAATCACAGTCAGCATGGAATTGATTGAGAAGGAAAATTGATTTGAGTAATTGTAAGACACAGCATGGAAACAGGCCCTTCGGCCCACCGAGTCCATGCTGACCATTGATCACCCATTCACACTAGTTATTTTGCCTGCATTCTCTCCTGACACACCTAGGGCAATTTACAGGGACCAGTTAACCTACAAACTGCATGCTTTGGGATGTGGGAGGAAAGCAGAGCACATGGAGAACATGCAAACTCCACACCGACAGCACTCCAGGTCAGGATTGAACCCGGGTCTCTGACACTGTGAGGCAACAGCTCTAGCAGATGTGCCACTGTGAATTTGTACCTTTACTCTTGCCTCTTGTGAAAATAAGCCATGCTCTCCCTGACAACAACAGCATTACAATATTTTAGACAATTATACTATTTGTGAGGATGCAGAAAATGAGGGATGTGAACATATCAGAAATATAATCAGCATCCAGCTGAATCCAGTCAAAACAATATTACTCTAAAGATATCACAAACCCATGCTGACGCATAAATCCTCATGACCGTTCCATAGCAACTGCTGTTTCATGTTAGTGATTTGCAGCATTAACTGCCCTTTGCTAAAGAATTGGTTTGTCTTGCTTGCATTTCAAATCTGTTTACAGGAAATAAAATGGAAGAGATCTCTCAAAATCAGGTTCATAATGTCACATGAAATTGCAGTGTACGTTTTAAATTAAAAAATATGAGTGTAAAACCGTCTTGTGAAATAATGGGGCCAAATGTAGCCGATGGATTCAATAACTAGCATCTGCCTACAGGTAACTTAAAAATGGTGAATTTTGACTTCAATCCCAGCGTCCTGGTATTAATAGTTTTGGCGAATTAAGCAAATTAAAAGTCAGGAGAGTAGCACTTGCCGTATCAAAAGGAGAGCCTACAAAGAGAAAGATTGATCAAAGTAAGTCCACAGAAAGGATCAACTACAAAGTGAAACTGTGACAGCGGGGAGATTATAACCGCGAATGTGCAGATATGTGAGACACCTTCATCAACAGACTGCTACAGTCTAGAGCCTAGCTCATACTGTATGTGAAGTTAGTTATCTCAAAAGAAAGGGATAAGAGCTGGTCATTTCAGTTCTCCTGTGTTTGAGGCAGCAGGCCACTGTGATAAACTAATGACTGCATGACAATGACAATGACATTTTCATGCAAATGTATTTACAAGCGTAACATGGAGAACCCAACTCTCGATTCCAACAAGTATAATATTAAGAGGTGCAACGCAAGTGCATGAAGAAGCACTCAGGCCGAACCATGCCTGGTAACTAGTTTGATTCTGAAAAAGGATGGAGTTAGTAGCTCTCGATGAGGCACTTAAATGTCATTGTTAATCAAACCACTGTATTTACAAAAACATGCCTGCAAAATATTTCAATAATAAATGGAAATATTTAACTTGCTAAATAAATTTTAGAATTATTGATATGAACCTCTCATGCCTTCTACTCTGATAGCTCTATATAGCCACTTAACTGTTAATGTAATAATATTAGGCAGCAGTTCTAGCTAATATTATTTCATAGCAGATATTTCTGCATTGAGTGTGCATTTCAATTAATTTTGCTGCCAGACTTCAACAATATGTTTACTTATTCTCCACCATTGGAATGGTATCCTGAAAGTAACCAGCAGAAAACATCAGAACCACAGGCACAAAAAAGCTGGAGTAACTCAGCAGGTCAGACAGCATCTCTGGAGAAAAGGAATAGGCGATGTTTCGGGTCGAGACCTTTCTTCAGCCTGAGAGTCAGGGGAGAGGGAAACGAGAGATATAGACGGTGACGTAGCTTTTTGTGTCTACGGTTTAAAGCAGCATCTGCAGTTCCTTCCTGCAGAACCACTGGCAGGATCTCTTCTCTTCCGAGATCCACTGAATCCCCTGCGGTAATGTCTCCGTGTAGGGCTTAGCATACGGATTTCATGGCATCCAAGCCCATTAAAACCTTTAAACACAGCCACCATTGCAATGTGCCATCTGAATACAGCATACTCTCAATTTGACAATGTGGTAATGACTAGATAATCTGTTTCCTAGTATTCCCAGCTGTAGGTTAAATGTTGGCCGTGCAAAAATGTTTCTGCTTTTTCTCAAACTAAATCTATCGGATAATTTGTCAGCACCCGAAAGAGCAGTGTGGTCTTAAATTGGTGGTTTATCCAAATTATTGTATCACAGGCAGTGCCCTCCAGTATGGATGCAATTCAGAGCAGCTGCAGGTCACCTGGCTCTTGGCCATTCAATTCAATCATAATGGATCTCCTTGCAATCTCAGTTCCACCCACATCCTTGGCTATTGCTGGCCATTGATGAGCTGTTCGCTCTCTCGCTTATCAGGAATCTATCGCATAGCCTTCAACTCTGGTTCTGTTATTCTTTGTGGAAAAGACTTGCAGAGACTCGTGAGTTTCTGAGAGAAGTGCAATTGTGTTATAGAGTCAGAGAGTCATAGAGTGATACAGCATGAAAACAGGCCCTTCGGTCCAACTTGCCCACACCAGCCAACATGTTCCAGCTACACGAGTCCCACTTGCCTGCGCTTGGAACATATCCCTCCAAACCTGTCCTATCCATGTACCTGTCTAACTGTTTCTTAAATGTTGGGCTAGTCCCAGCCTCAACTACCATCTCTGGCAGTTTGTTCCATACACCCACCACCTTTTGTGTGAAAAAGTTACCCCTCAGATTCCTATTAAATCTTTTCTCCTTCACCTTAAACCTATGTCCTCTTGTCCGTGATTCACATAATCTGGACAAGAGACTCTGAGCATCTGCCCGATCTATTCCTCTCCCGATTATACGCACCTCTAAAAGATCCCCCTCATCTCTGACTTAACAGTGTGGAACAATGCTCAATAGTCAGTGTTGCAACCTCACAACTCCCCTACCCTGGGTATGATCCTGCTCTTGAGTGCTGTCTGTGCAGCCTTTGCCCATTTCCACAGGTATCCTGGTTTCCTCTTGCATCCCAAAAAATTGCTGGTATTTAAATGTCTATTGCAAAAATGCTTTGGTGCAGCACCTCATCAAATGCCCATGGGAGTACAGTACACACCCATCGGTTCCCCTTTACCACATGTTCCTTCTTCTACATTCTACACTAAAGAGTGGGCCTATATTTAATGCCTAAGTTGCTGGAATGGAGTGGAAAAGAAAACCCTATGACCAGAGAGTGCTGTAAGGTGTTTACCCCAATGTGCAATGCATGGTGTACATGTACATCGGGTGGCATGGTGGCATACGGTGGTGTAGCGATAGAGCCACTGCCTCACAGCGCCAGAGACCGGCTACGGGTGCTGTCTGTACGGAGTTTGTACGTTCCCCCAGTGACCTGCGTCGGTTTTCTCCGAGATCTTCGGTTTCCTCCCACACTCGAAAGCCACACGAGTTTGAAGGTTAATTGGCTTGGTATAAATGTAAAATTGTCCCTGGTGTGTGTAGAATAGAGTTAACGTGCAGGGATCGCTGGTCGGTGCGGACTCGGTGGGCCGAAGGGCCGGTTTCCGCGCTGTATCTCTAAACTAAACTAAACTAAACTAAACTAAACTAAAACGATAAATTTTCATCCCAATCTGTTTGTGTTGGCTACTTACTGAAACATGTTAAATCTCTTGCATTGCTCTGTTTCCTTCCTTTAAGGTTACATTTCCTTCTGCTTGAAGCAGTTAAACATTTTCTCTTGGTTTCTGCCTCATCCCCACAGACATGAACATTATTCAACAGCTCTGGTCATATCTTGAAATGATGAATGCTCAGCATAAGTATAACTGTTTGAAATTTGAAAGATGTATTGGTGTTGAGAATGCTCCCTTGAACAGTAATGGCCTAGAAATTACCATTAGAAATATCAAGGCTTGAATTCTTTAATATGGTCATATGACATTCACTCCATAAACTAATTTAACTGAGGTATTTTAAATGGTGTGAAATTGACTCTAAAATAGCAGTGAATTTCCTGAATGCCCATCTGCTAATAACTACAATAATATTCTCTGGCTTCTGGCATTTTCGATCTTTTTTCTTCACATCTGTGTCAATGTAATCTATAATTAGAATAATGATTCAGTCACGAGGAACCAATGTGTTGCTGTCTTTCAAAGCAATGTCCAAGTGGTTCACTTGAGCCCACATTTGCGAATTACAAATCTTCCTTGCAGTCCAAATCTAGTAATGCTGTATGTGTAGTTAGAGAGTCATGGAATCACAGTGCCTCACAGCCTGGAAACATGCCCTTCGGCCCAACTTGACCACACCAACATGTCCCATCTACACTCTTCTACCTCATTCACATTGTACAGGATCTCTTAAAAGTAAATTATTTTTAGGGTTCCGAGGGAGGGAGAGCATATTCCCAATTTTGTTCCCAATTCCATTCCCAATTTTGTGTAAAATGAGCTCAAACAAGATTGCATCAGCTATCATCATATCTTAGGTCCCAGATCCTAACTATATCTGAATTAGTCTCCCAATCTGAAGCGTTCAAAATCCATGTCTTCCAGAGATGCTGCCCGATCTGCTGAGTTACTCAGGCACTTTGTAATTGTAATAGTTTAAACCAACATCTGCAATTCCTTGTGTTTACATTTTACTGCTCCACTGTGAAATCTCCTTGAGGTAAGCCTACGTTTAAGAAGTTCTCCTCCTCTCCCATGGTTCAAAGTTCAAATGTATTTGCCACATGCACCACAAGGTGCAGTGAAATATAATTTACCATGCAGCGTTACAATTAAAAAGGACACAATACACAACATAATTCAACACAGACATCGACTGTGGTGGAAGGCAATACCAAGAAAATGGATCGATTATGAAAGTGGACTTGAGGAGTTTGTGAGGATGGATGATGTGGAGGAAGGTCTCAGACTGTCACTGTTGCCTGTAGAATTCTGACCTTGATTCACTGTTGCCTGCAGAACACTGGACCTTTCAACAGTGATGCAAGAAACGGCCATGGGCTCGTTTTTGTTCTTGGTTTAAGACTGGTTTAAGTCTGAGCTGAAGTTAATGTCCCTCAGTTGGATTTACCGCAGAGCAGACCGTTAGGATGTGAGGGGCGAAGCTTCGAAAAGTTACGAGACCAAGCTGAGCCTTTTAGCTTGACTACTCAGTAACATAAAAAGGAATTTTAAAGTCTCTGAGAAAATCAGACTTTGGTAGCTGCCGAGAGATTAACACTCAATTATTCACAGCAAATGAACTCCAGTTTTACGCCAGTACTTTATAACTTCTTGTTTGTCAAATCAGTCTGATTACATTTGTGTGACTCAGTGCTTCGTCAGCTTGAGAAGGCAACATAAATTCAATTAGTCACCATTGGAATGGAATATTTCAAGGTGCTTGTTACTCACCATTATAAGAGATAAAAGAAGGCTGGTGTAAATGGCCCAGAAACACTAATGGATTCTGCACACCTCAATTGTGCTTGTTATAGTCCAGAAGATAGAAAGCTAGGAAGCAAACGGCATTGTGTAACAGCAATCCATGTGATGCAGAAAGATGATTTTACCAGAACCTATGGTGTAAATAAGCCCTTCACTGAAGAACTCTAACACACTAAATCTTGTCCCACCCACAATTAAGGGCCTGTCCCACTTGGCGCTTTTTTCAGCGACTGCCGGCATCAGTGACTGATGTATCAGGTCGCCGAAAAAGTCGCAGCGTGATGCGGTGGGGCACGGCGTGACGCAGCGTGATGCGGTGGGGCACGGCGTGACGCAGCGTGATGCGGTGGGGCACGGCGTGACGCAGCGTGATGCGGTGGGGCACGGCGTGACGCAGCGTGATGCGGTGGCGCACGGCGTGACGCAGTGTGATGCGGTGGGGCACGGCGTGACGCAGCGTGATGCGGTGGGGCACGGCGTGACGCAGTGTGATGCGGTGGTGCACCGCGTGACGCAGTGTGATGCGGTGGGGCACGGCGTGACGCAGCGTGATGCGGTGGGGCACGGCGTGACGCAGCGTGATGACATATTGACGCGCGGTGTTTCCTCAAGTGTCTCGGCATTTCTTTCGTCGCCGCTGCCCTGATACGTCAGTTGATGACGCCGGCTGTCGCCCAAAAAGCGCCAAGTGGGACAGGCCCTTTACTCCTTGCACTATTATACATTTGTAGCTCACAGCCACAGAACTTTGAAAGACGTCATGGGAAAAGTTAATCAAATTTAAATTTATGGCCAGCTGAACATAATAATGATAATAAATATCATTGAACATAATAAAAACATTTAGACTGGGCGACCTTGCTTGTTTTATAGTGAAAACTGGTCTATTTTTAAATAGAAGCATAGGATTTTTGAAGGATTCATAGAACGCCAAACGTAGTAAAGTACAGAGGATAGACACAAAAAAGCTGGAGTAAGTCAGCGGGTCCGACAGCATCACTGGAGAAAAGGAATGGGTGATGAGGAAAGTACAGCACAGAGACAGGCCCTTCGGCCCACATTATCTGTGTTAAACATGATGCCAGGATAAACTAATCTCATTTGCCTGTGCATGATCCGCAACATATCCATGTGTGTATCTGAAAGGTTTTTAAATACCACGATCCTATCCGCCTCCATCACCATCCCTGGCAGATTTCTATCTATGAGTTCTAAAGGCAGAGAACACACAAACTAAAGGGCAGGAAAGGCAGTATCTATGGAGATGGGTAACGGGCTTGATCATGCCTACCTTGCTTTAAGGCTCGATAGCAAACTGCTGCTTACCTGCTGTTTACGAGGATGTTGCCAGGACTCGAGGGTCACAGCTATAGGGAGAGGTTGGGCAGGCTGGGTCTCTATTCCCAGCAAGCACAAGAGGGTGAGGTGTGATCTTATCGAGGTGTACAAAATCATTGAAAGGAATAGATCGGGTAAATGCACAGCATCTCTTGCCCAGAGTATGGGAATAGAGGACAAGAGGACATAGGTTTAAGGTGAAGGGGGAAAAGAGTTAATAGGAATCTGAGGGGCAGCATTTTCACACAAAGGGTGGTGAGTGTATGGAACAAGCTGCCAGAGGAGGTAGTTGAGGAAGGGACGATCCTATCGTTTATGAAACAGTTAGACAGGCACCTGGGTAGGACAGGTTTGCAGGGATATGACCCAAATGCAGGCAGCTGGGACTCGTGTAGCTGGGACATGTTGGTCGGTGTGGGAAAGTTGGGCCAAGGGCCTGTTTCCACACTGTATCACTCTATGACTGTATGACCTGCCACTTGCTTTGCAGCCTGTCCTTCACTTACATAATAGACTGTTCTGCTTCTTCTTGCGTCTGGCGTGCACAGCCTAAAGTTGTAGGACAACTTTTTCTATTTGATCTTACTTGATTGTGCACGCCAGGTTGATTGCATTCGTCGAAACAGGGCGGACCACGTGAGGGTTGCAATCTCCCACCCCAGAATAGAGTGTTGAAAAGAGTAGGTTGGAGAAAAGATACCAATGCACCCGACCAGCCCGTTCACCACTAGATTCAGCACTGAGTCCAGACAAGGGCAACTGATACTCATAAGGTCATAATGGGGTGGAAGATTGCAACCTTCACGTGGTCCGCCCTGTTTCGACGAATGCAATCAACCACAATCAAATAAGTTCAAATGGAACAAGTTGTCCTACAACTTTAGGCTATGCACGCCACACGCAAGAAGAGAAGAAGATAGGGTCATACGTGATAGGAGCAGAATTAGGCCCATCAAGTCTACTCCGCCATTCAATCACGGCTGATCTATCTCTCCCTCTATTCTCCTGCCTTCTCCACATAACCTGTATGTCTTTGGAGTGAGGGGAAACCGGAGATCCCGCAGAAAACCCAGGCATGTCACGGAGAGAGCGTAAAAAACTCCATGCAGACAGCACCCGTGGCCAGGATCGAACCCAGGTCTCTGGCGCTGTAAGGCAGCAACTCTACTGCTGCGCAGCCGTGTCATTCTGATCGCAGTGAGTTGTTAAAAGGTGATCGGGATGTTCTGGGGAGGAATCTCCGCTTTTAACACCAGAAGCCGCTCACATCTCAACTTGCCCCACCTTGTGGATGAAATATCGAGTACAGAGTCCTCTACATCCAGATCAGATCAGTGCCTTGCGAGCAAGTGTCACAGACAGCGAGTTCAGGCAACATTTTTTTTTATTTCAAAATATACTTTATTCAAATGATAAATATATACAATACATTGACCTTGCGGAAAATCCATCCAAAATTTTCGGAGGCTGTACAATAGATCAATACAGTTTAGACATTTCTTTTCCCCAAATTTCCACAAATCTGGCCAAATCCAGAGAGAACTCGCCAAAAGTGTAGGTCAACAACCTTTCACCAGTTCTGTAACGGTTAGAGATAAAGTAACGTTTTGGAAATACTAACTTGCAAGCAATCCTTGTGATCTATAGCTCTTTGCCAAACATTCACAGCCAGCAGGAAAAGACAAGATTCTCAGGTCCCAGTATCACAAAATTAGGAATGCCTTATTCTACTTTCACGTTTGCATATAAAGAGCAATGAAAGTGATTGGCTTGGTATTTTACAGCATCAGGGCAGCTGTTTCCAAAGTCCATGCGAGCAAAACAACTCGTTGTTCCTCCTATCATGTTGTACAGTGTGCGGTTATGCAGTTCTTGCAAATTTATTAGTCAGCTATCATCTCCATTCTTGTTTTCTCCGTCTGACTCAGCATCTGAACACAGCCGTATCAGAGCAGCAGCTTTATCAAAATCTGCACCGTTTGTTTACAGCATTTTTTAAGTGTGCAGTTAGTTGTACAGGAAGGAGACGTTTTCAGTTAACCTGCAGGTGTGCAGCCAAGCAGGCGACAGTAAAAAACAAAAAAAAATGCATAAGTGCATTTCAAAATCAAGACTTTCGCAGCCAACAGCCGACAGGAACATTGTGCACTGGTTTTGCAGTCAGTTGCTTTTGTGAGAGGCGGCTAATAAATAAGCTGCAGCTGGGGGTAAACACAGTCTCCTGCACTCCGATTACGCACACTGGCTTTGTTCCATGACATCGTCCGTCAGCTCTCTTGTTTTTCTTCGAACGGGCCAAAGTACACAAAGTGGGGGGATGGAGCGCTTTGATAACTTTCCGCAGAGCCACATGTCTGCCCTGGGCCTGTTGCACGGGAGAAATGACATGCTTCAGCAAACAGGAAAGGGAGGCAGGCAGGCTGCTTGTCTTCATCTTGTATCGGAATGCTCCACTGCGTTTAATTGGCAGACTCCTGGCGAGCTTGTCATGCAGACAGTGTATGACGAGGACATGGCATCCGTCAGACACCAGAGCTGAATTCCATATGCTACTTTGTTCTTTCATACCAGTTGTCACTGGAGACCCTCTTTTTTTTTGTTACACTTACTGTCTTTAAAGCACAAAGCAGACCTCACTCAAATGTTGCTAAAGAATTCACGTGATTCTTTTCATCAACTTCCACGGCTCAGATCAAAAGTCTGTTGGACAATTTTGCAAGCTCTTCCATCTTCTTGATGTGTGTCCTTCGGAAGATG
Source organism: Okamejei kenojei (assembly GCA_035221665.1). Taxonomy (NCBI): domain Eukaryota; kingdom Metazoa; phylum Chordata; class Chondrichthyes; order Rajiformes; family Rajidae; genus Okamejei; species Okamejei kenojei. The sequence goes on from CM069155.1 coordinate 8,155,026, forward strand.
TGCTTTTTGATTATATTCTTTCTGAAGAACTGTTGGAAGAGGATGCTTGTAAACTTTAAATAAAAATTCATACCCCAGGTGCAAATCCATACGACAGTGCAGAACAATAGTTGTTTGTGCCCATCGAATACATTTCATGGCAGACGTGGGCACATACACAAAGATTGGTACAGTGACAAGTTGCTCCACACATCAGATTTTGTGCCAGAGTATTTAATTGTATCCAATATTACTAAACCTCAGTGATGTAAATCAGGAAAAAGGTGTTTCCATCCTTTCTAGAGATGCTGTCTGACCTGCTGAGTTACTCCAGCTTTTTGTGTCTATCTTTGGGTTAGATAGAGCTTTTAAAGAGAGCGGAGTCAAGGGATATGGGGAAAAGGCAGGAACGGGGTACTGATTGTGGATGATCAGCCATGATCACATTGAATGGCGGTGCTGGCTCAAAGGGCCGAATGGCCTATTCCTGCAACGATTGTCTACTGTCTATTGTTTAAACCTGCATCTGCAGTTCCTTCCTATCCAGAGGTGCTGTCTGACCCGTTGAGTTACTCCAGCTTTTTGTGTCTATCTTCAGTTTAAACCTGCATCTGCAGTTCCTTCCTAGTCTAAAGAACGGTCTCGACCCGAAACGTCACCGGTTCATTTTTCTCCAGAGATGCTGTCCGACCCGCTGAGTCGTTTGCATTTGGTTTAAACCAACATCTGCAGTTCCTTCCTGCACATGTTTCCATCCACTATCTCCACAACATGAGAGATATCTTTCTTCAGATCATATCCTATTCATCTCTAGCAGTAATAAAAATCCAACTTCACCTGGTCTTCATTAATGCAAACTGTAAAAAAAACCCTAGTTAATTGAAAAGAAATCGTAGCAGTTTTCCAGGGATGGCTGAGCAATGCATGTTTACATGTGTCACGGAGCAGCTGCTGCCAGCACAGAGGATGAGTCTTCTTGGAAGACTGAACATACCGTTGGAATGTTGTTGTATAAATCAGTGGTTCCACAGTCCAAGTTGCTGCAAGTTCCAGGAATATCACTCCAGCACAAAAACAAATCCCTTTGTAGGGAGCCTTGCTGGAAAGCTTTATTTTTCATCTTTCCATCTGTTAATCACGGAAATCCCAAAACGTAAAAAAGCGAGGGCCAAGGCTGACCAAAGATGAAGAGATGTTCACAAAAAGCAAGAGGCAATTGTAGAGAGAATTATAGCACCTGACCTCCTCCTCCTCCCACGTATCAGCTGATCGCAATTTATCGTTTAATTTCTCGATTAATTGCCCACTGTGGGGTCAGTGTATTAAGGATAATCTCATTTTCGGGATGTTTCCAATTAATATACCTATTAGACCAACACATTTGCCATTCTCAACATAGACATGATTCAATTATTGTCTGAGCTATTTCACACAATTAAAATCACCCGTGTAATCTGAAACTCACAGGAACATATGTAGTTCAATCTGATATGTCTGCATTTTCTCAACTAATAATAGGGTACCTCCAGATCCAAACAAGATTTTCATTGAATTTGTACCTCAATGTACTTCTGCATGTGACAATAACTCGAGTTGACTTAACTTGAAAGCATTTCTCATTTATAGTGTTAAAAATAATTGAGAATATTGTAGATGAAATGGCAGGAACATTTAGTTCCAAATCTCTCTTTGGTCTTTTCCTACTCTGTTCACTTCATCTTTTCTCTCCTATAATTCCTCGTGGTGTATTGTACACTCTAAGCTGTCCATCGCTGTAACGATGATCCCTTAACCTTTGCATTGACACTCCTTCCGAAGAGCAACTTCAATGGGACTAAATCTCCATACTTTCCTGTCTTCTTATTGAGTTACTCCAGCATTTTATGTCTATCTTCGGTTTAGACCAGCATCTGCAGTACCTTCCCAGGGGTGGAAGATTGCAACCTTCACGTCGTCCACCCTGTTTCAACCAATGCAATCAACTCGACGTGCACAAACAGAAGATCAAATAGAACAAGTTGTCCAACAACTTTAGGCTGGGCACGCCACACGAAAGAAGAAGAAGAGTACCTTCTTACACATTTTGTCTGCTCCACTGCAAAATCTCCTCAAGGTATGTCTCCTTTGAAGAAGTCCTCCTCCTCTCTCTGACGAGAGTTCTGCAACATCCTCTCTCACTGCTCTCCCTCTGCGATTCCTCCTGCTCTCCAACCAATTCATTTGTTTTATATCTTTCTACATCACCGTCTACATCTCTCATTTCCCATTCCCCCAACTCCCAGTCTGAAGGAGGATATCGGCCCGAAACGTCACCCATTCCTTCTCTTCAGAGATGCTCTCTGTCCTGCTGAGTTACTCCACCGTCTAATTCTGCCCTCCTTTTATCACTCTATCACACTGGTCAAAAAACACCCATGCTCATGACAACCTTTCCGAACTGGTTACACCTAGTGTTGAACAAAACTGCCTCTGATTATTTCACTGCTCCCTTACACCCACACACCCCTAACTTCCCCAATCTCGTTACCATAAGTATCCACTTTAAAGCTCCCTCGCAACTTAACCTCAAACTCATTTCTCCTTCTCCACCTGGTGTCAACCTGCAGAAGAGTTCTATTCATATCATTCCCAATATATTCGTTATCACCAAATCATGCATGCTCTTTCCCACAGCCTCTTCCTTCCCACTTAGTACATAGAGACCCAAAAGCTCAGGCCAATTGCAACCAGTCATTTCACCTGTTTAATTTAGAAATACAGCATGGAAATAGGCCCTTCGACCCACCAAGGCCTGTTGACCACCTCGTCACACTAGTTCTATGCTATCACACTTTCTCTCATCTACTCCTTACACTCCAGGGACATTTTATAGAGGCCAATTAACCTACAGTACACCCTGCACCTGTACATAAAGCATTATTACCTGGTTTGTCCATTGCCGTGACAAAACGCATTCTGAGTTGCAGCTCAAACATACTGTTGTCATTGTTTAAGTACATTACAGTGTGGTGCAGATCTACACTGTTTGGCAACTGGCTTGAGGCAGGTCCCTAGTTGCAATCCTTGCTGGAGATGAGTGGGAGAAGATGTGGATGTTTTATCACACGGTCTCCATTTACCGCATAGGGTACGGTAAGAATCTCTTTTGTCGTTTCTGTTACATTCACTGTGGGGAATGTGCAGTTGACTCAGTTTGATGCATTATGCTCTCTGGCCCTTCCCAGTTCTGGAAGAGGGTTAGAGGCTATGACCATTAAGTGCCTATATGTCGATGTTAGCTGCCTTATTAATTGGTGGGAATTTTGCAGGTGGATTTTGGAATTACTTAAAAAAAGTAAATAAGCAAGCACACTATCATTCTTAGACTAATGTCTTGGTGTTAGTTGTAAAAGGCAGCGCCTTTACATAGCACCCTGCTCTCAATATATTGTACGACTGGGCAGCACGGTGGCACAGTGGTAGAATTACTGCCTCACCGCCAGTAGGCCCGAGTTTAATCCTGACCGCAGGAGCTGTCTGCACAGAGTTTGTAAATTCTCCCCGTGACCGCGTGGGTTTTTCTCCGAGATCTTCGGTTTCCTCCCACACTCCAAACACGTACAGGTTTGTAGGTTAATTGAATTGGTATAAGTGTAAATTGTCCCCAGTGTGTGTAGGATAGCGTTAATGTGCGGGGATCGCAGGTCGGTGCGGACTGGGTGGGCTGAAGGGCCTGTTTCCACGCTGTATCTCTAAACTAAACTAAAGGGTCACAATGAAGAGTTCTGCTTACAACAAGATGCATTACAATGTGCGAGGATTTTTGATTGACTACCTGCATACTGAGGCAATCAGACTGACTGCAAATGGACAAAGGCAGCAGGCTGAGATGGAGCTAAGACAAATGACGGAAGAACTAATGATCAATTTCCCTGCCATGAGCATGAACCGATTCAGTTTTTTGCAAATGAATAATAGCAAAGAATTTAAGAATTTTGTTTTAAAAAGCAGTGCTGCATTAATTACAACAGCACATACCCTGAAGTGAAGTCAAAGACAGCATGGAGGCTTCAACATTTCAATGAGGTTGAAGAAGCTTGTGGGGAATGTAAATATATGCTAATGACTATACATGTAATTTAATATAGGCTTGTATTATGTGCAAAACCGCTTCAAGTAAAAATATTTTAATATAATTCAATCAATAACTTTAGTTTAATTGGATTTTAGGAATTTATTCATTTGGATGCTGTTCACCTTCTTAAGCTTCACTGAAAATGTGGGAAATGCTGACTTCTGCCATCCTTCTCTGCCTATAGGTTCGTTGAAACAATTTGTCCTTCCTAGATTGGTAAGAATATGTCGCAATTCACTGACTCCCGCAAGGCAATGGAAAGAAAGTTATTTAACTATCTATTTTTTTCCAGATGCGTTATCTTCCTTGATCACATGCATGATGATCTACCTGCCGTGCGTTTCTGGGTCTCTGCACATGCTTGGGCCTGGTTGCAATGTTTCAAACACATTTAAACACCGACTGATTGGCCATTTAATTGGCAGATCAGCATGTCAGGCAGTTGCGGCTTATTCCATTCAACCAGTTTATCTGCAGAACCAGCGAGCATTACCTGTGGTGGTGATAAAAGAAAGTCTTATGTCTCGACCTGAAGAGGCCACCTGTCCATGTTCTCCAGGGATGCTGCCTGACATGCTGAGTTCCTCCAGCACTTTGTGTCCTCTTATCATTTATTCCGGTTTCCCACTCAGTCAACCACTGGTTTGAACTTCGACTTGCAAACTTTGGTCCCAGCCTGGATGCAGCCTTGCAAAAGATGATGTTCAGACCTTCAGGTTAAACAACGATTAGATATTTAACCAAATATCCAAGTTTCCAAAGAAGGGGCAAACATAAATGCACGTTCCAAAAAGTGTTAAACGGTTTATCAATTATTTATACAACATTGCTCTTTTTCTACAGTTTTTAGATCCCAACCTGTCATGATGCACAGAGTCTGAACTAATTATTTGGGCTCCTCTTTCCTCCAGCATGATACATTGTCTTAATAGTGTCCCACATTCTTTGAATTAGATAAGGACTTCAGTAAAAACATCTCTCAATCTCACTGGGCCAGGAAATTAATTCAATTGCTTTATTGGCAACTTTAACCAAGTCTTTTTTATCCTTTCCCTGAGGTCTGATGTTGGCTCAGAACCCTTCACTCAGGAAGGAATACCTCAAAGCCTGGTTCCACGGCCATATATTCAACCCTGCGTCTGACCTGCTGCACATTGCCTGCGTCTGACCTGCTGCACATTGCCTGTGGCGGCCGATTCTATCATTCCACTTTCCACTGGCATAAAATTCCTGACCACAAAAGCTCAGCCCTTGTACGCTTGCACTTCAGAGCTGGATGTGCGCATTGATCAGATCATACAAAGTACTGCCAATGCAAATAGACATTTTTACAGCAAGAGCAGAAATTCATGTGCCATTTAGTGCACCCAAATTAACACTTGGGCAAGAGACAAATCGGGCTTTGAATATATGTTTGTCTTTCTAATTAAGAGTGTTTGCCAGATTGCAAGGAGTGTGTTGATTTTTTTGCAACCAGCTTTCTCAAAAGATTTGTATTTGATATAATTGTTAAAATGAGTTAATTTGACCAGTTTAAGGAAAGAGTGCACCTCCCGGCTTTGTGTGTACTCTTTCCCTTCCGCTGATTATATATCGCATGAGTTACTCCAGTGCTGGTTGTGTTGCCTGCTATTTTCTTTGTGAGTACATGGCAATGGTGTCAGCAGAGCCTTCCTGGCATGTTGAAGTGTACGTCCCCGCTGTGCAGTTACTATGATTAACAGAGCAAATAGTTGTCCTGTCTATGGTCAAGCCTGTGATGAATTGTTTGAAGGCAGGGGATGTGCTGCTCCAGCTATGTCTCCGAGATTGTTTTGTGCCTTTTTTTTATATATCCTGATGCGCCACAAGCTATTAAGCAGAAGAATAATCTGTCAAATTTACACCAGCTTCTTCGGTCATTTCACATCGCAACCTTATGGCAATGTTATTTATCATATTGCACCGTTGCTTCATAAGCCCGATAGCACGCTCTGATCTGAACAAAATAATTGTTGTCAGTAAATAATAACTGGTGCATATAAAATGCCGTACATTTCCAAATGGATAATAATCACCTACAAACACGGGAAGATAATAGCAGAACATGCCTTAGTCTGCACCTCGTGGATGGTAGCAACTGCAGAAAAATAAATAATGCAATCTCCAAAGTTGGCTGAGAAGGAAATGACAATATTGTTATACATTAGAAAGGAACATGGAGAACTACAAGCTCCGATAATCAGACTGCAGCCAGGCAAGGACATTTGGCAAATTATATCCCATTTTAGCGTTAGTTTGCAAGAAGACAGAAAATTTCCTCTGGGACAACATACATTATAAAACTGTAATTGATTGGTTGCATTATAATAAACAGCCAATGACAGCAACTCATCCATCATACTCCATGTAATGTTCCAATAAAGGCAGAAGCACTGCCCCTCAGCTTGTGTCGAGCTCACGCCAATCCTTTATATAATTCTATTGTCACTCGGCAATTCTGTACCGGTTATATTTAGGCAAGAATTAAGGCAAAGCCACAATATCCTTGTCGTTCTTGTTACTCAGAATCCCACTCACTCAGGATTGCTCTGCAAACACGTTACACCTTGACTTTGTCAGTTCTCAATCGTCTACCAAGGAACTGTTTCTAGAGGGACTTGGAGCCTATTCATCCAGGCTCATCTGGATGCTTATGTGTTCTATCTACTGACAAAAAAAACTGCTGCTTGAATTGTTGATATGGCACCGGTCCCTCCTGCAGTTTGCTAACAGCACTCCCGAGTGGCTCTGTGTCTCAGTGGACACAAAATGATCAGGCTAGCTTCTGCTGAATCAAACTTTGAAGTGTGCTTGCGAGGGTTTCTCGTTACATTATCTGAATTAAATTTAATGTACAAAGGTTTAATATATATCAGGGTTAGCCTGCCTTCAAATAATGATTATTATTGAGGAACCTTTAGGCTGCAGTGTTAAGTGTAGTTAGCCAGATGGTAGTTATCTACTGAAAAGCTGTTTCATTAGTGGCTGCTAATTCATTTCCAGGGAGGAAAGAAAAATATTGCCTGAAATGAAACTCCTGCCTCTAGGTGCACAGAACAGCCTGAGGGCAGTGAGGTTCCCACAGGTGACCAGGAGGAGCAGCTTGCCTTCGTAGCCTCCAGCCCTTCAGTCTTGATCTTGTCGAGTATGGTTCAGGCTATCAAGGTCGGGAGGCAGAGAAGGTGCATCCTTCAGACACTCAGTACACACTCTTCTATCCCCTGACTTAAGTCTGGATCCGTTCACACATGTCGGAAAGCAAAAACAAAACTGCAGATGCTGCAAATCTGAAATTAAATGCTGGAAGTAGCAGGTTAGGCAGCGTCTATGGGGAGAAAAACAGAGTTAATGTTTCAGGTTGACACGAAAGATGCTGGAGTAACTCAGCGGGACAGGCAACATTTCTGGACAGAATGAATCTGGATCTTCAGACTGAGCAAGGGTCTCAACACAAAACGTCACCCACTCCTTCTCTCCAGAGATGCTGCCTGGCCCGCTGAGTTACTCCAGCATTTTGTGTCTGTCTTCGGTGTAAACCAGCATCTGCGGTTCCTTCCTACACATAATGTTTCAGGTTGTTGATCTTCCTTCAGAACGAAGACAACTTCAAAATCAAACAGATTTGCAACTTCAAAGATGCTTGATTTCCAAGCTTCCTCCATTCTGATGAAAATTGATTGAGTCTGTTTTACGTTACACGGATCTAAGAATGATCTAAGATTTAGAGAAGCAAGGAACTGCTGACGCTGGTATTCATAAAAAGACACAAGGTGCTTAGAGATGAGCTTAGAGAAACAGCGTGGAAAGAGGGATATCAGCCCACCCAGTCCACACTGACCTTTGATCACCGATACACTACTTCTGTGTCCTACACACGACAGACAATTTACAGAAGTCACTACAAACCTTGGAATGTGGGAGGAAACCTGAGCACCCGGAGAAAGCCCAAGCGGTCACAGGGAGAATGTACAAACTTTGCACACACAGCAGCTGGAGCCAGGATTAAACCGGATGTCTGGCGCCGTGAGGCAGGAACTCCACCACTGCACCATTATGCCGCCCACTGGACATTTTGTCCCCTCCCCTCGCCAAGGACACTCAATGCAATGCTGCCAGTCCTCAGCCTTTCCAGTGTATGGATCAGCGAGAAATCAACACAAAATGCAGATTAAATCGGAGCCTCGTCCGATGCTTGTGCCACCGATCCATAAGATTTCTGCCTCATTTCTTCATCCTTGCATATTTACAGGAGTATTCTGGTAGAAATCTCAGGCCTCCAAATAGCAAAGTGACAATATCATTCCATCATAATGCAAACCTAAGGTGGGAACAATGGACCTCCCCCTCAAGGCACATGGCCATCTGTAGTTCACCCTCTCCGTCCTGAGGTTGTCCTGACGACCAGAGGCTGTGACTCAACAGATTCATGCCAGAGGGACGGATGATGAGTTAGTCCAAGTGCAGTTATAACGTGGTTTTGGAGTGATTGCTGGATTAAACCATGGTTTATCGCTCCGGAAAGCAAATCATGGGTGATTGCATTTTTTAAGATTTTCTCTTTAAATTAAAACTTAAATTCACCTCAAGTTTTAATAATTTCTTATCGCCAGAGCCTTCCGAAATGAATTGGAATGGAGATGAGGAGGAATGTTTTTGCCAGAAGGTGGTAATCTGTGGAATTCATCGCCACAGATTGCTGCCATTGGGTATTTGTAAAGTTGAGCTTGTTCTCGACCCGAAACATCGCCTATTCCTTCGCTCCATAGATGCTGCCTCACCCGCTGAGTTTCTCCAGCATTTTTGTCTACCTTCTATATCTGGAGGTATGTAGTTTCAGACTTCTGTGTCTCTTGCCTGATGGGAGAGGGGAGGAGGGAGTGAGTGGGGGTGAGACTGGTCCTTGATTATGCTGGCAGCCATCAATGTATATCGGGGTGTATGTGCTGCTTTGCTCCCTGAAGTCAACCACAATCTCCTTTGCCTTGCTGACATTGAGGGAGAGGTTGTTGTCTTGACACCAGGTTACGAGGTTGTCAGTCTCCTTCCTGTATTCTGCCTCATCATTTTGCGATAACTTCCTACCAAAGTGGTGTCAGCGAATCTGTGAGTTGAGTTGGATTGGTATTTGACTGCATAGTCCTGGGTGTAAAAGGAGTAGAGAAGGGGGGCTGAGAACACATCCTTGTGGAGCACCAGTGTTGAGGATCATTGTAGAGGAAGATTTGTCATCCAATCTCCATTGATTGCGCTGTGTTGATCAGGAGGACCATGTTCCAGTTACAGGGGGGAGTGCTGACGTTTGGAGATGAGCTTGGTTTGGATAATGGTAAGGAAAGCAGAGCTGCAGATTATGAATAGGAGTCTGACACAGGTGTCCTTTATATCTAGGTGTTTCAGGTATGAGTGGAGGCCAGGAAGATGGCATCAGCAGCCATGGACCTGTTGTGGCAGTAGGCAAACTGCAATGGATCAAGGCTGCTTGATAGTCTGGATTTAATGTGTGCGTGAACCACCCTCTTGAAGCTCTTCGTAATGGTGGATGTCAAGGCCACTGGACGGTAGTCATTTAGTGATGAGATCTTGCTTTGCTTTGGCACTGGGATGATCGTGGTCTTCTTGAAGCAGGTGGGTATCTCAGAAGATACCCATGGTAGAGAAAGATTAAAGATGTCCATGAACACTCCTGCTTGGGAAGGTTGCTGTCCGTGGGTTCATCCTCAGGGAGGCCGATCATCATCTTTCTGCTGATAACTTGGAACAGGAAATCACCCGCCTTGCCCCCATTCCAATTATATTAGGTGGAATGAAACTGGCCGACATTTCAACCAAATAAGACGTTGGCTCCACTGGATTGCATCAAACAATGAATTTTAAAACTTAAGCCCCAGCAATTATTTGGCTTTGATCTTTGATCTTGATTTTTTTTTTCCAAGTTTTTTCAAATTGCCTCTGCTGCCACTTGTATTTCACTCTAATTAGAATTTGCAATCTCTGGCTGAAATAGTTTGTGTTTGGTTAATACAACGTTTTCAACAGTGGTCAACAGTGGCTCAGTTGCAAACACACGTCTCTTTTTGATTCAGACGGTGATGCATTTGTGTCGAACTTCTTTTTATACAAAATAAACCATTTCAAAGTAAAAAATATGTACAATACCGGGACTGTGCAAAAATCCTTCCGACATTCTCAGAGGCTGTACATGCATTCAGTTTGTTGTTGCATAGTGTTATCACAGATTTACCCCCCCCCCCCACCCTTGCCACTCATGTCGCCCCCCCTGGGGTGATAGCCTTTTGTGTCGAACTTTAGAGATTTTGAGCACATATTCCGGGGGAATTGCTCTCTGTAGCAAGGCACCGCATGTAGAAACAACCTGTTGGAGAAACCTCTTTAGGTTGTGGTATTAAAGTGAGGCCCAACCCTTCCCAGGTGGGCTGTTCAGATGCCACAATTTTGAAGAGTCACCCTTGATGTGGACAATATTTACTCCTTAACTCAAAAGGACTAAAATGACTTGCATTATTTGCCCAGTATCACTGCGTGTTACAGAGGACAAGTTGCAGTGCTCTCTACATTACAACAACGACTACACTTCAAAAAGCACTTCTTTGCCTGTGAAGTACTTTATTATGAAATGCGCGATGTTGGTGTAAATCTCATTTTACCAGCTAGAACTGAACAATTCCCACCAAAAGGTTGCAGTAAAATCATCTTATAAAGGTGCTTCTGTGTCTTTTTTATTATATAGTCACCTCATTATACTGGTGGAACCTTTGCACAGATTGTACCTCCGCAAAAAGGAGCAGCTTGTTCCAGTCATGTTAAATGTTAGCGTATTTCAACACCCCCTTGCCCTAAGCTAAATCATTTGCTGAATTGATGCGTTTGATAAACTTTTTAAGCCCTTCTGTGAAGAGGCCCCTCAAAAGTAAACAGAGAATGGTAGCACCAGGGAAATCCTACTGTGCAGGAAGGAACTGAAGAAGGGTTTTGGCCCGAAAAGGCGCCTATTTCCTTCGCTCCATAGATGCTGCCTCACCTGCTGAGTTTCTCCAGCATTCTTGTCTACCAAGGAACTGCAGATGCCGGTATAAACCGAAGATAGACCCAAAATGTTGGAGTAAGTCAGCGTGTCAGGCAGCATCTCTGGAGAGAAGAAATAGATGACGTTTCTGGTCGAGACCCTTCTTCAGACGGAGTGACTCCAGCTTTTTGTGTCTATCTGCAGTTTAAACCAGCATCTGCAGTTCCTTCCTACACATCTCTGCTCTGGAAGTCTGTCATTGACAGATCACTTCTGCTTCCTATTGGGCCTTTCTCATTTTGTGCTTTCTTATATTCATATGCTTCCCTGAACTCCAATTTTCTTTCTACGCGCTTGCTCTCAAAGTCTCATTACATGTCAGCTGCAGAATATTCCATTCTTCAGTTAGCAGTTATTCTATATGGGTAGCAGCGTAAGACAGAGGTGCAACATGAATAACATGCTCACAGAATTTATATATCACAAATATGTTATTATTAACACAAGGCCAGTCTTTTATTCAGAGGGTTGTACAGAATAGCTTTACCATTTCTCAGATGAACACCAAAATTATATTAATGCTGGAGTATCTCAACGGACAGGCAGCATCTCTGGAGAGAAGGAATGGGTGACGTTTTGAGTGACGTCCCGAAAAATCACCCATTCCTTCTCTCCAGAGATGCTGCTTTTCCCGCTGAGTTACTCCAGCATTTTGTATTTATCTTCAGTGTAAACCAGTATCTGCAGTTACTTCCTTCACAGTTCTACCAGCTACACCAGTGTGCACCCACTTAATGTAAATTTGGTGTGGGTCTGAAGAAAGGTCTCGACCCGAAACATTACCAATTCATTCTCTCCAGAGATGTTGCCTGTCCCGCTGAGTTACTCCAGCTTTTTCGTGTCTAGCTGGTAGAACTGCTGCCTCACAGTACCAAAGACCCGGGTTCAATCCTGACCTCAGGTACTGTCTGTATGGAGTTTGCCCGTTCTTCCTGTGACCACGTGGGTTTCCTCTGGGTGCTCTGGTTTCCTCCCACCGGTTAATTGTTATCTGTAATTGCCCCTAGTGGGTAATGTAAAGATGGGAAAGTGGGATAGCATTGAAATAGTGTGAATGGGTGACCAATGGCTGGTGTGGACTCAGTGGGCTGAAGGGCCTATTTCTATGCCACACCTCTAAAACTAAAACTGAAAAAAAATTAAATCCCTCACAAAATATTCAGATTTTTCAATTGATACTGTTTAAACAAATGCAAAGTAATAAACTGTAATCTGTTATTTATTTATCAACAGTTTACATACATATAGACCAGAAAAAGAAGTGTTTCATTGTGATTAATGCAACATGTTTGTTTAACTGAAAATTGTTTTTATTAATATCAATAAAATCTTGATTGAATATCTGCGTATTTTTGCTGTTGCAAATTGAGTTAATTAAAATGCAAAAATTCATCTTTTTTGGTAAATTAGGCTTGTCAGGAACTAAGTTCATTGAAAACAATTATACATTTATTCTGTCGCTTTACTGGATACATGAAAACGAACAAACCTGCATTGATATCACTCTTTGCCAGTTATTCCAAAAATACATCCCATTCAATTAATAGTTTTTGAATGAAGTTGCACTGTTTTTGTAGGCTTAGATTGCAGCAAATATCTGAAACAAGGTCCAACAAACCACATATTAGAATGGAACGTAGACATAAATACTGGAGAAACAGCGGGTGAGGCAGCATCTATGGAGCGAAGGAAATAGGTGGTGTTTCGGGTCAAGACCCTTCATTCATTTCCCTTATTTTGTTAATTATAGAAGAAGGAATGCCAGGCAAGGAGATAAGTTCCCTGTTTTTTCAGATTAGCACCGGCTTTGAGCAAGGCAACTTTCACCCATTCCTTCTCTCCAGAGATGTTGCCTGTCACGCGGAATTACTCCAGCATTTTGTGTGTAACATCATCATTGCTGGCTTTGATTTGTTCTTTTCACACCTTTCATTAATTTGATGTCGTACCGTTTCATACAACTAGTTTCCCTCTCCCCGACTTTCAGTCTGAGGAAGGGTCTCAACCCGAAACATCACCGATTCCTTTTATGTCCATCTTTGGTGTAAGCCAGCATCTGCAGTTCCATCAGCAGGGCAGGCAGCATCTCTGGAGGGAAGGAAAGGGTGACGTTTCGGGTCGAGACCCTTCTTCAGACTGATGTGAGGGGAGGGGGCTGGACAAAGATAGAATGTAGGCGGTGACAGTAAGATTGGTGGGAGAACTGGGAAAGGAACTGGGGATGGATAACAAGGACCATCTGAAGCTATCGCCCTTCTATTCACTCAATTTCTACCTCACGCTGCCTTAGCAAGGCCAGCAGCATAATCAAGGGCAAGTCGCACCCTGGCCACTCCCTCTTCTCCCCTCTCCCATTAGGCAAAAGATATAGAAGTGTGAAAACACACACCTCCAGAATCAGCGACAGTTTCCTCCCAGCTGTTATCAGGCAACTGAATCATCCTGCCACAACCAGAGAGCAGTGCTGAACTACTGTCTACCTCGTTGGTGACCCTCAGACTTTCCTTGATCGGACTTTGCTGGCTTTACCTTGCACTAAACGTTATTCCCTTATCATGTATCTACACACTGTAAATGGCTCAATTGTAATCATGTCTTGTCTTTTTGGTGACTGGATAGCACGCAACAAAAGCTTTTCACTGTACCTCGGTACACGTGACAATAAACTAAACTGAACTGATTTAAACTAAACTAAACTAAACTAAAATAACATAAACTAAACTAAACCCGCTGAGTTACTCCTGCCCTTTGTGTTTTGCTCTGAGATACGATATTCGGGTTTCAAGTTCATTTGTCATAACTCTTCTGATCAAAGTTCACTGATCTGAGGTGGTAACAGTTTCACTATCCACAGATGTGATCTAACCTGCTGAGTATTTCCAGCATTCTTTGTATTTTTTATACATATTTCCAGCATCTGTAGCAGTTTGCATTTGTAAGGATTGATTTTTCTGTATGGGTGCCTGCCCAACAATGTGCGGCATGCCTGTCCACAATGAGCACAATACGATCTCCTGCCTTAGGAAAATCGAATGGATCGGGAATATTCATGCTCACTCGCAGTGCCGTGAATTTTTCAATCCAAAAGTGTGCACAGCACTCTTCTGGAAGGATTGCTGTCAACTTAAAGCTGTCTGATTGCTGGTCACCAATATTCTCTCCCCCCTCCCACCCCAACCTTTACACATCCTCCAAACCCTTCCACTCGTCACTTTAATTTCATGTTTCATGTTTGTTGTGTTTTTATGACTGTTGGCAGATTAATTTACCTCCTGGGATAAATAAAGTTCTATCGTGTCGTATTGTATCGTATCGTGTCATATTAAAGACTCCAAGAAAATTGGCAGAACTTTTTATTGAGTCTTACCTCAAACCTTTGACCCTTCTGCAAGGGTCTCATACGAAGCTCTAATATTACATTCTTTTCAGGTATGGATATGCCCACTATTCGTTGGCAAAGCTCACTCAAACTCAGAGACAGACACAAAAAGCTGGAGTAACTCGGCGGGACAGAAAGCATCTCTGTAGAGAAGGAATGAATAACGTTTCGGATCGAGACCATTAGGTAAACCAGCATCTGCAGTTCCTTCCTGCACATTACTCAAACTCAGGTCAAGATTGTTTAATGAAACCCAATTGTATTCCTTCTCCAGATAGACACAAAAAGCTGGTGGGTGTAACTCAACGGGTCAGACAGCATCTCTGGAGAAATGGATAAGTGACTTTTCGGGTTGAGACCCTTCTTCAGACATCACCTATTCCTTTTCTCCAGAGAAGCTGACTGACCCGCTGAGATACTCCAGCTTCTTGTGTGTATCTTCGGTTTACACCAGCATCTGCAGTTCCTTCCTACTTATACCTTGTCTGTAGTGCAGAGGAAAGGTGGCTTACATTATCTCCAGAACCACATTGGAAATCATTCCAATTATGTCCAAATGATCCAGAGGTTTTCCTGGCCCCTGAAGACATCCTTAAGCAAATTTGACAAAAGGTTAGGTTAAACAGTAGATTGTAATTGACACTGTTTGGTTCACTGCGGTCAGGGTTTACATACATTGGGGACTCTCTTGTTAACTTCATATCATTACCACACCTGGTAGGAGCTACTTCATTAACCATGGCAACCATAGTTACTGCCATTAACCACAGCAAAGATGCAGCTTCAACAGCTGTTTTCCAGACAGCACTGTCAGCAGCGTTTGTTCACCTGCAATGCCTCCATGCGAGATATCACGAGATGCAGTCTGGTGATCAAACACAGTGACTGGGGGTGGTGGGTGTATGGAACGAGCTGCCAGAGGAGGCAGTTGAGGCAGGGACTATCCCAACATTTCAGAAACAGTTAGACAGGTACATTGATTAGGGCAGGTTTGGAGGGATATGGGCCAAATGAAGGCAGGTGGGACTAGTATAGCTGGGACATGTTGGCTGGTGTGGGCGAGTTGGGCCGAAGGGCCTGTTTCCACACTGTATCACTCTGTGACTCTATGACTAATACTCCCTCATAGTCACAGTAATCCATCCACTGAGTGTAAATGGCAACTTTTCAAGGTTTCAAGGTCAGTTTATTGCCACAAGTACAGTTAAATTTGAATTACCATACAGCCATACTAAGTGAAAAGCAACAAGACACACAACTACATAAAAATTAACATAAACATCCACCACAGTGGATTCCCCATTCCTCACTGTGATGGAAGGCAATAAAGTCCATTCTTCCTCTTTGTACTTCAGGTGTACTTTCGAGAGCATCCTGACTAATGCACGGTCTGGTTTGGCAACTCGAATGCCCAGGAACAAAGGAGGCAACAGAAATGAGTAGACACTGGCTGGTGTATCACAGACTCTGACCTCCCCACCATCAAAGGGATCTATAGGAGGCGCTGCCTCAAAAAGGCAGCCTGTATCATCAAAGGCCCACAACAGTTTAGCCGTGCGCTCATTTTGCTTCTACCATTGGAAAGAAAATACAGGAACTTGAAAACCATGAACAATAGATTTAACAACAGCTTCTTCCCAGCAACCATCAGGGTCTCAGACACCACACGACACTAACCTCAGCATCTATGCAGTTCTACACAATGTGTGTTCAGTTATATTACAGACTTTGGTTTTCACACTATTGTGGCTACATCGTATTGTGGTTATTAATGTATTGTATTTTAAATTATATTCTATCAGTGTGTTATTGTGTTTACAGGCCAGTTTAACTGCAGCAAGTGGGGGTTTCATTATTCCATTGCCTGTATATATGACAATTAAAGATTCTTGACACCATCTTAACCACACTAACACATCGCCTCTTCACATTGCCAACACGTCTATAGTGCTCACATCCACCATTATGAGGCTTCCCACCCGATATCAAGTCACATTGGAAAGTATCTCACGTCCTTTCAAACAGTCCATGAGCAGGTGGAGGAGATACACGGGAAGCTGTGCTGTCCCTCACAGGAACAAAGTTGGCTTCTCATTTGAAATACCATAATCACATGAATGGGCTCTGAGTGTATATCTAAGCCTCAATTTACCTCACTTAATTACCGATAAGTGACAAAGAAAGTAAAATGTGACATACCGCCATACTCATTCAACACTGAGGAAAATAATGCAGATTAAAAATAATGCAGGGAGCGGTAGAGTTGCTGCCTTACAGCACCAGAGACATGGGTTTGATCCTGCCTACGGGCGCTGTCCATACAGAGTTTGTACGTTCTCCTGCGTGACCTGCACGCGTGGGTTTTCTCCGGGTGCTCCGGTTACCTCTCACAATCCAAAGATGTACAGGTTTGTAGGGTAATTACGCTTGGTAGAATAGCGACTAGTCCCTAGTGGTGTAGAATATTGTTAGTGTGCGGGGATCGCTGATTGACGCTGACCCGGTGGGCCAAAGGGCCTGTTTCCATGCTGTATTCCTAAATTAAACTAAACTAAACTCGAAGAGATGCTTCATTGTCTCTACAGGAAGCCCACGATGGGGAAACCAACACCCCAAAACCTGAATGGTCACCAGCAAGTTTGTTACAGATGATGACAAGTGCCATTTGCCATTCTAAATAAATAAAAACGTTAGTAATTTCAGCAGTTTGTGAACCTGAAGTCAATAAGTGAGACTACAATGTTTACGGCACAATTTAATTCTGTCCGTTAATGCTGTGCTAACAGCTGGACAATTGAATAATTCAATGTATTCCTTGTTTTTCTAGTCCTTCGATCCACCGAGACCGCTTAGACCAGCGGTCCTTGCACACTAACAATATCCTGCACACACGATTATTTACACAACTATTTCAATTTTATCGAGCCAATTAACCTACAAGATGATGGATTGGAATTAGTATTCATAAAATACAAGATATAGAGGTTTATGTGTGTCACTCTGCATACAAAGGGGTGTGTATGGTGGCGCACAGGTAGAGTTGCTGCTTACAGCGGTAACAGCACCAGTGACCCAGGTTGGATCTTGTCTACATGTGCTGTCTGTACGGAGTATGCACGTTCTCTACATGACCGTGTGGGTCTTCTCTGAGAACTTTTGGATTCCTCCCACACTCCAAAGACGTACAGGTTCGTAGCTTAATTGGCATGATATAAATGTAAAAATGTAGGATAGTGCTAATATTCTTGCTATTGAGGGAGTGCAGCATAGGTTCACCCGGTTAATTCCCGGGATGGCGGGACTGACATACGATGAAAGAATGAATCTAATGGATTTATATTCACTGGGATTTAGAAGGACGAGAGGGGATCTTATAGAAACATATAAAATTCTTAAGGGATTAGACAGAGTAGATGCAGGAAAAATGTTCCCAATGTTAGGGGAGTCCAGAACCAGGGATCACATTGTAAGAAGAAGGGGTAGGCCATTTAAGACTGAGATGAGGAAAACATTTTCACCCAGAGAGCTGAGAATCTGTGGAATTCTCTGCCACAGAAGGCAGTGGAGACCACTTCACTGGATGTTTTCAAGAGAATGTTACTGTAGATATAGCTCTTGGGGCTAACGGAATCAAGGGATATGGGGAGAAGGCAGGAATGGGGTGCTGATTTTGGATGATCAGCCATGATCATATTGAATGGCGGTGCTGGCTCAAAGTGCCGAATGGCCTCTTCCTGCACCTATTCTCTATGTTTCTGTGTTAATGTGCTGGGATTGGTCTGCAGTGCAGACTCGGTGAGCCAAAGGGCCTGTTTCCATGCTGTATCTCTAAAACTAAAATCTAAAACTAAAACCAAGGATGATTTGGCTCTTTATAGATTGGACTTGGAGGGAGTTTGGCAATGGGAGGCTAACGATGATTGTCATTCTGTCTATGCATGGTTGGGTGAGAAGTCATTGTTCCTTCACCCATCTGATCAGCTGGGCGACTGGCAATTGACACGTAAAGAATGTAATGCCTCAATAATGCTCTCATTTTACTAATGCCCTTAAAACTCAATAATCGGTGTCTACACCCACTTTATGTAGCTGTGAATGAATCTACTCAGTGGGAACATGATCACTAACACGTTGGAACAATGACACAGTAGTCAGTGTGTGTCGGAAGGAACTACAGATGCTGGTTTAAATTGAAGAAATACGCAAAAAGCTGGAGTAACTCAGCGGGTCAGGCTGCATCTCTGGAGAAAAGGAACAGGTGACGTTTTAGGTCGAGACCCTTCTTCAGACGGAAGGTTCTCGACCTGAAAGGTCAACTATTCCTTTTCTCCAGAGATGCTGCCTGACCCGCTGAGTTACTCCAGCTTTGTATCTATATACAGTTGCCACTATCTAGATCCAGAAATGCCTGCAATCTTTGCGCATCCTTCTTCACTTGTCGACAACGGAGGGGAAACGCTCCACGCAGCCTTGTAAAGTCGAACAGTTGGGCTTGAAAACTCTCGTGAGATTTTGCAGAGGATCTCCCAGCCACCAGGAGATTATCCAGGATGCTCTAAATACCTTGACAACCTGCTGAAAGTTGCCTCTGTGGTTCAGTGAGTTATGGCTGGAGCAGTGGCTGCAACAAATGCAACAGATTGAAAGGTGTGTGCCACCCTTGTTCTTAACGAGCTTCTGAATTGCTACATCCTGAAAACTAATTGAAATAGATTCCATTTAACTTCTTTATGGTTATAATGGGAATAGCAGCATGTTTTATGCTGGAGCTGGATATCAGTAGCTGAGTTTATGGCACAGGTCTCCCGCACAGCATACAGGTTATGAATTTACTCTCAGCACAATGCATTTTGTTTGCATGTCATTATACCCTGTCATACCTTTCAATTGCAATCCAAAGCGGGGACCACAGGGGAGAGAGAATGAAGTACACTTGCTGATTCTTTTTCACACGATCTTGCTTTAATCATTGTGTCCAAGCACTATCTTTGTGCATGCAGGCTCAATGTCTCCTTCACACACATTCCTCCACCTCATTACTCCATTGCTGTTTCCTTTTTCTTACAAACTCATGCTGTCTTTCTCACTGATGCAGTTAATTATGTTACCCCAGGATCCAATAACTACTTGCGCCTATGCCAGCATTGAGAGGAGCGTGTATTTGGGAGCCGGTGTCATTAGCAAGTTGCACCTATTTCTGATGCATTTTCTTTGAAGATGTGATTTTTCTTTGAAGACCTAATATACAAATTGGAGATTTGAGTTTAATCCACTTCCTTCTCTCTGCAGTGAAGAGCTCCAAGTATTCCAATGTCCTGAGAAGGAAGGAACTGCAGATGCTGGTTTAAACCGAAGATGCTGGAGTAACTCAGCGGTTCAGACAGAATCTCCGGAGAGAAGGTCCCCTAGTCTGAAGAAGGATCTCGACCCGAAACCTCACACATTCCTTCTCTCCAGAGATGCTGCCTGTCCCGCTGAGTTACTCCACCATGTTGTGTCTATCTTCTATTCCAAGGTAGTGACATCTGAAGAACTAAATAAGATCGGAGGAACAGCACCTACGCAGCTGTCCTAACATTGAATAATTCTGTTAACCCCTGCTCTCCTCCCCTTCCCGGTTTCCCTCTATTATCTGACTAGAGAGTTCTTTATCTCTCACCGTCAAGTCTGAAGAAACCCGAAACGTCGCCTATCTCCTTCGCTCCTTAATACCCGCTGAGTTTCTCCAGCATTTTGTGTAACCCAACTAAATAAGATCGCTACGAAGCGTTAGTAACTGAATTCTTGGTTATTACTGAAAGAAGACAAAAGTAAAAAGACTAGTAATATCAGCGTATATACAACAAAATGTAGGAATAAGTTATACGAACTAATCAAAGAGCCACTGGTGCATTTTATGCTTGATTTTAGATGGAACAAAAATAATTAAAATGTTTGATGTAATACAAGTGCAAAATATCATGGACATCTATGATTGTTTTGGGGATAAAGATGCTCAAACAATGTAATACAATACGTACTTTCAAGTTGATACAGTATTGGGTGTAAAGCATGAGTTATCATCCTCTGGAAGTGTCATGTTAATGAATGACTCCATCCATCAGCCGGCCCCTCCCATGTCCCATCAAATATGTCTGTCACTGCTCACGTGAAACGTGAATGGAAAATTACCGTTCATATGTTGCGTTCATATTTTGCATAACGTTCATACCGCCATGAAAAAAATCCCAAATCCAGAAAGAATAAAAAGTCCAGGAATATGTAAGTCCCTTCCTGTTCTATTATGTCCCAAAATTGTTATCCCCACAGGATACTCCACAGCCATCAGGCTATTAAACACTACAACCTCAATAAGCTCTGAACTGCATTGGTTTTGGGGCATTGGTTTTATCTTTTTGCACTATTATTGTTTGTTTATTCTTTTGCGTACATATATGTGTGTGTGCGCATGTATGTATGTATGTATGCATGTATGTATATATGTATGTATGTATATATACACATATACTTACATACATATGCACTTAAATAATATATATAGTGTAGTACATGTGTGTATATGTATATACAGGTATAAACATTTCTCGTTCAGTACATTATTTACAGTGTATTATGTGTACATATTCTGCTGCTACAAGTAAGTTCTATCTGGGATATATAGTTATTCAATAAAACACTAGACTCTTGTGTATCTTGATGGTATCAGTTATTCAATAATAGGAAACTTTCAGGAATGGGAAATGGACAAAAGATCTTTAAGTGCACCTGCCTGTGAATCCACAGGTGATGGTCCTTCACAGGAAAGTATCCATTTCCTTCCTAATCATCTTACGCCTACTCTCAGTCTGATGAAGAGTCTCGACCGGAAACGTCAAAACATTCCTTCTCTCCAGTGATGCTGCCTGTCCTGCTGAGTAACTCCGGCATTTAGTGTCTATTGTTTATGCTTACTGTCGTTTGCTTGGCTCCTGTGGGTAAGGCACTCTGCCGTGCAAGAACGTTTCACAGAAAGATGAAAGAAGATTCTCATCACCATTAGGGTAATGATAGAAACATA
This sequence comes from Okamejei kenojei, assembly GCA_035221665.1. NCBI lineage: Eukaryota > Metazoa > Chordata > Chondrichthyes > Rajiformes > Rajidae > Okamejei > Okamejei kenojei. The sequence continues at coordinate 8,176,660 of CM069155.1, forward strand.
GAAACATAGAAAGTAGATGCAGGAGTAGGCCATTCGGCCCTTTGAGCCAGCACCACCATTCAATATGATCATGGCTGATCATCCAGAATCAGTACCCCGTTCCTGCTTTTCCCCCCAATATCCCTTGATTCCTAGCCCTAAGAGCTATATCTAACTCTCTCTTGAATACATCCAGTGAATTGGCCTTCACTGCCTTCTGTGGCAGAGAATTCCACCAATTCACAACTCTCTGGGTGAAAACTTTTTTCCTCATCTCAGTCCTTCAAATCAATCCCATTGATGGTGGCGTATTCGAGAGAAGGTGCGGAGATTTACATCCTCTGTCTACAACATATTCACTGGCAGTTAACATACCTCATGAAAGAACTGCAGATGCTGGTGAAAAGTGGCAGTGATTGCCATTATGTAGCCACATGACTGAAGAACTATCAAACTGTTGGGCTGAATTTTACTTCGGAGTCACGTGAGTGACTACGTGAATAGAAGCCCGTACAGCCGTTGGTGCGTCATGACGTCAGACGCTGGTGCAGTCGGCCGGTTGGAGCAGCAGCGCTCCTCCGAGCGGTAAGTTTAAACGGAGGGTTACACGAAAAGCTGGAGAATTCAGCGGGTGCAGCAGCATCTAAGGAGCAATATGTTGCTGTTTGTGGTAATTTTATTCCTGCTTTGACAATCTAATACCTTATATGACAGTCTAAGATTTTCTAGTCGACACTGTATAACAATTATGAATTCACTAGTGACTGACAATTTGGGAACGCTCACTCTCTCTTGTCCTAATTCTGTCATAAAATTTGCATATTTTTAGCCTGATCTGTTTTGCCAAAAGCCAGGGTTAGTACAAAGGCATTATGGCCCATTGCTTTTGGAGCAAGAAGTGAATGGAATTGTTCTACCCTGTTACATTTACAAGCTAATACGTTGAACATTAATTAGTTAATGGTTGTTGAAAATATCAAAATGTCTTTGGAGAACAAATATTTCAGAAACAACTTGTAGTTTTGGCAACACAGCCAATTCCTAGGTCGTGTATATCAAGGATAACTTTCTATTGTACAAATGTGATGCTCCCATATCAGGCTCGTGGCCTTCCTGTGTTAAAATGGCAAATTAGTTCACTTCTGTCAAAATATGGATGAGGTCATACAAAATACTAAGTTAAAAGGGCAACATCCTGATTTTTCTTTTTGTGTTGCTCTAAATGAGGGAATGTCACAATATTTTTATTTTGGGAATTCCAATGTTAACATAAAACGCTCAAGGTCATTCAACCAGAAGAGGATAAAACAACCTCCATTCTGCTCAATAAAATAAGTCCCTCTGGTTGCCTTAAGGGCCTGTCCCACTTACGTGACTTTTTCAGCGACTGCCGGCACCCGTCATAGGTCGTCACAGGTCGCCAAAAATGTTCAACGTGTTGAAAATTCAGCGGCGACCAGAAAGACGCTACGACTCTTTGGGCGACTGAGGAGACGACTCACGACCATACAGGCGACACCCTGGCGACATGTTGCGGGGTGAAGCCTGTTTGGTCGTGAGTAGTCGCCCAAAGAGTCGTACCTTGTTCAGGTCGCTGCTGGATTTTCAACTTGTTGAACATTTTCGGTGACCTGGTACGACTATGACCAGGCAAGTCGCCGTAAAAATCGCGTAAGTGGGACAGGCCCGTAAGTGAGACACATCTTATATCACATTGATATTTCTGATATCAGCATAGGCACATATGTTGAGCCAAACTCTCCAGAAGATCCTTCTAAAGTGTTCTCATGATGTCACATATTGGGCCGGTACATGGATAGGAAATATAGGAATATGGACCAAACGTGGGCAAATGGCTCAGATGGGACAACTTGGACGAGTTGGGCTGATGGCCTATCCGTGCTGTATGACTCTATGAATCTATGCCTCTGTATCACTGTAGGTAGACACAAAATGCTGGAGTAACTCAACGGGGCAGGCAGCATCTCTGGAGGGAAGGAGCAGGTGACGTTTCGGATCGAGACCCTTCAGCGACCCGAAATGTCACCGATTCCTTCTCTCCAGAGATGCTGCCTGTCCCGCTGAGTTACTCCAGCATTCTGTGTCTATCTTCGGTTTAAACCAGCATCTGCAGTTCCTTCCTACACACCTCTATATTACTTTTGTATCCCACTATGCTCATAGTGTAACTCAGATTAAAGCTCTTATTCCACCCATTTTCACTTTGCTGTGCACCTTGCAAGTCACTCTGTTACTTAACTTGAGCAATTAAAACATAGAAACATAGAAAATAGGTGCATGAGGACATTTGGCACTTCGAGCCAGCACCGCCATTCATCTTGATCATGGCCGATCATCCACAATCAGTAACCCGTGCCTGGCTTCTCCCCATATCCCTTGACTCCACTGGCCCCTATAGCTCTACCCAACTCTCGTTTAAATCCATCCAGTGAATTGGCCTTATGTGGCAGTGAATTCCACAAATTCACAGTGCTCTGGGTGAAAAGGTTTTGTCAGTTTTAAATGGCCTCCCCTTTATTCTTAGACTGTAGCCGCTGGTTCTGGACTCCTCCATCATTGGGAACATATTGCCTGCATGTAGCTTGTCCAGCCCTTTTATAATTTTATACGTTTCTATAAGATCCCCTCTCATCCTTCTAAATTCCAGTGAATACAAGCCCAGTCTTTCTAATCTTCCCTCAAATGACAGTCCCGCCATCCCGGGATTAACCTTGTGAACCTACGCTGCACTCAATAGCAAGGATGTCCTTCCTCAAATTGAGTTATATTTTGATTCAGATAAAAGCCAAGCAAATGACTGTAATCAATTCTACGTTTTAAATATGAAAATATATCTTGTTGGCATCCAAACTTGGCCAAGCAGGACAAATCCGGATCACAGTGAAGAGAGGAGGAAAGGAAGATTCGTCTCTTGCCAAATTGAATCCATTCGGATTGGAATATGCCAGTGAATTTATGGTGAGAATGGCCATGATGGGATGAATGCCCAACAGGACAAAGGGCTCGTCTCTTCCAGCATGTCACAGAGAAAAGGAGAGCTGAAATCAAGCACGTTGGAGGAGGACAAACCATGAGCGATGTGTCCCTTGGCAGCATTTCTAAGCATCACAATGTAGTTAGCTGGAGGCTGGATAATGACAAACTGATTTGAGTACAACATTGTAAATCATGAGTGCAAATCTTAAATTAATGTCATGTCACCCCCCCCATGTGTTATATCCTTGAAATTCTAGCTTGCGTTCCTTGGAATACGGGACAGAAATATATAAATCAGCATCCCAGGCACAAGATTTCATGCAAAACAAACACACGTCAGTAATTTCAAAGCAGTGGTTTGTACACGCTATATGTTTCCCAGTCTACGTGGTAAACCATAAGCCATCTGAAGAACTGAAGATATATTGTCCGCCACTGATATCATAACACACGGCAAAAAGTTGTCTTCTGGGATCAGACCATAAGAATTGAACGAAAGTAAATGCCTGAAGTATAATTGTTCAGACTAATGTTGCTTTATTTGAGGTGATTTTTAATATTCACGTTTATTATACATGATGAGGCATAGTTTCTCTCAGTAAACGCAACAGAGGCAGAAGTTTGGATGAAGATTTATCAGCACGGAGGTAGGTGCAGAGCTGAGGGGATGCCCAGCAGAATGAAGGGGATAATCAAGCATAACTCATTGCTTTGTTCGCTACTCCTTTCTCTGCACATGTAAGAACATAGATTTAACTGTCGAAATAAGCCTCCCAGTGTCTCCCACAAAGAAAAACAGTTTTTATCTATTTTCATTATTGTGTCCAATAGCTCTAAATTATGTATATTTATTTTTTAAATGATTTAATGGTTTGCATTTTAGTGGCAATTCAATGAGTGTCCATTTGCTTTTTTCCTGTATCTTAACGGGATTGCATCCATTTTTCCTAGTAGACCGTGTGGTATGTGTGTGTGTGTGTGTGTGTCAAGCTCTGTAACCTCGGGTAGACACAAAAAGCTGGAGAAACTCAGTGGGACAGGCAGCATCTCGAGAGAGAAGGAGTGGGTGACATTTCAGATCGAGACCATTCTTCGACTCGAAACGTCACCCATTCCTTCTCTCCAGAGATGCTGCCTGTCCCGCTGAGTTATTCCAGCTTTGTGTGTCTATCTGCGGTTTAAACCAGCATCTGCAGTTCCATCCTACACTGTGACCTTGGTATGTTTTCTCCTCCCTGGAGATGTCAGTGGGTCAAACATGATGTTTTGTAGTGCAGCCTTCAGAATTAGTACAAAAAGTGGAAATATTTAAATCTCTACAGGCTATAATATCCTTGCGTTATTTGCATTGATCAAAATGCTTGCCTTTAATAAACTTATTGTTTACCGCTCATTCTTAACACAAAATAACATTTTCATTATCATCCCTTTGATTATGTCGCATATCTATTGGATCCGGGGCCATTCACCACAAGCAATTATTGCAGTGATTAGAATTGAATTGGATTAAAGTCTGCATACTAAATAGGTTTAGCAATTTAAAGCCTGTTCATTTATCCTAGAGTCACAGCGACAAACAACTGTGTAATGATCAGCCTCTCCGGGGACTGGGTGCTAGATGGTTTCGCTGCTTTCTACATTTTAACACCAGATGAATCTCTGTAATAAAATAAAAGATCTGAATTGCTCTGCCCCTATTTACCATTTACGTAGGAGCTCCACAGTTTAATAGCAATCGAATAATATTCTCCCTACCTGTAAAGTTTAGAAATCCAGAATGAAAACGTATATCTTTACCACTGCTACTGGAGATAACACACTCAAAACTGTTGAATGATATCTCTGGCTACTTTGATAAGATACATTATAATTTACACGAAGGAAGGGAACCATTTACAGAGCTGCAATGCTTTTAAGCTGAGAGAAATGTGCACAATGATATGATGTCTATATTTATGTAACAAGCTTGATAAGACAGCTTATCTGTTGCACTTGCTTTTCAGGCCTGGATAATACCTGCTGCATTTCAGTAGTTTGCTGGCCTTCCACTGACTTCTTCCCAATATGCCATGTATCAATTTACAAAACAATGTAATCTGATAATTAGCAGTGCACCCTCCATTATTTGCACTCCGATTATCCACCATCGCAATTAACTGCCTGAATTTTCAGAGGACAAAGGCATAAGAGAGACACGGTCTCACTGTGCAGTGCGATTATGTTATTTGATTTCATTTCCGCTTCTTGATGTATAAGTGCAAAAATAAAAGTTTGTACTGTTTATGTACTTGCCTTCACTCCCTTGCTAAAGTGTAGGAAGTAACTGCAGATTAAATGTGTTGGAAGGAACTGCAGATGCTGGTTTAAACCGAAGATAGACAAAACAAAAGCTAAAGTAACTCAGCAGGTCAGACAGCATCTCTGAAGAAAAGGAATTGGTGGTTTTCGGGTCGAGACACTTCTTCAGACTCAATAGGTGACGTTTTGGGTTGAGAGACTTCTTCAGAAGAAGGGTCTCAACCCAAAATATCACCTATTCCTTTTCTCAAGAGATGCTGTCTGACTGGCTGAGTTACTCCAGTTTTTTGTGTCTATCGAAGGAACTGCAGATGCTGGTTTCCACCGAAGATAGACAGAAAATGCTGGAGTAACTCAACAGGACAGGAGGCATCTCTGGAGAGAAGGAATGGGTGATGCTTTAGGTCAAGACCCTTGAAGGACACTACCTGTCCTGCTGAGACTCCAGTACTTTGTGTCTATCCCTTACTAAAGCGTTCCATTAAAGAAGCTGTGTCCTGCAATATTCCTTTGACGAGGCTCTATGTAAATGCAACATGTTGTGATAATTTAAAATCAGAGATATTACAGATCAAATAATAACAGGTACATGGTGGCTGAGAAGATTATTGGCTGCAACTTTCCCCCCATTGACCAACTGTGCACTGCAACGGCCAGGAAGCGAGAGGATAAGATCATCTCTGGCCCCTCTCACCCTGGCCACAAACTCTTTGAATCACTTCCCTCTGGAAGGCGACTCCGGACTGTCAAAGCTGCCACAGTCAGACATAAAAACAGCATTTTTCCACGAGTAGTAGCTCTACTCAATAACCAAAAATCTGTAGCCTCCTTTTGCTCTGGTATTTTATTTAATTCCCATGTTTAATTGATAATGTTTTATTATTAATGTTTAATGTTTTATGTGTCATTCCTAACAGTCACTATATGTCATATTGTCATTTGCGGGCGGAGCACCAAGGCAAATTCCCTGTATGTGAATATTTGGTCAATAAACGTATTCATCATGAACATATTTTCAATAGACACAAAAGGCTGGAGTATCTCAGCGGGACAGGCAGCATCTCTAGAGAGAAGGAATGGGTGATGTTTTGGGTGGAGTCGACCCGAAACATCACCCAATCCTTCTCTCCAGAGATGCTGTCTGACTCGCTGAGTTACCCCAGCTTTTTGTGTCTATCTTCAGTTTAAACCAGCATCTACAGATCCTTCCGAAACATACTAAACATATTTTCAATATTGTTTTAAAATAGCTGATATAAAACACGATTTTAGTGTCAGGTTGGGTTTTGTTTTCCACTGTATTTTCCTGCTCATTTGTTTCCCTCGATCCTCAGAGAGAAATATGAACCTTTATGATCTCAGCAAGGTAACCTGAGAACTATCCTCAATGTAATTTTAACAGAAGCAGCCATACTTTTTGCTTGGCTTGAATATAAATTGAATTTGGATCAGATTGCTGCATCAGTCAGGTGAGGAAAATTATTATTTTGCAGAAGATTTGTCATGTTTGAGAAAGAAGCAAAACTATCTGATCTGCTTTCAAAGTCAGCCTCTGTATTTTTTGTTTATCTGCTTGGAAACAGGAGCCTTTTATGCTGCTGGAAATCACAATGCAAGCCGTTTTGTTAATGTTATGAAATATGCATCAGCATTGCAGGAAAATAGCATGGTTTTCAGCAGCAGTAGTGCTACTGCCTTCCAGCGCCTTAGACCCGGGTTCGATCCTGACTACGGGTGCTGTCTGTATGGAGTTTGCACTTTCTCCTTGTGACCGCGTGGGTTTTTCCCGGGTGCTCTGGTCTCCTCCCACGTTCGAAAGAGGTAAAGATTTGTAGGTTTGGAAAATATTGTAAATTTTCCATAGTGCCTCTCGTTGTTGGTACGATGGTTCAGTTCCCATTTGTTATCAGGCAACTGAACTTTCCTACCCACAACTAGAGAGCAGTCCTGATACTATTTACCTCATTGGAGATTATCTTTGATCGGACTTTATCTTGCACTAAATGCTATTCATGTTATTCCCATTATCACGTATCCATCCACTGTGGGTGCCTCGATTGTAATCATGTATTGTCTTTCGGCTGACTGGATAGCACGCAACAAAAGCTTTTCACCGTACCTCAGTACACGTGACAATAAAACTCAACTCAAATAAATTAAACTAAACTCAAATAGTGTGTGGGATTGCCCTGGAAGAAAAAAACAACCAATGAACTAATCTCTCGCACATGCGGTCATTGTTTCTTGTTTAAGTACAGACAGTGAATGCCTGCAGGCCATTCACTCTGGGGCACTGCAGCCCAAACCACCCTCTCCTTGGTTATTGTGCATGCTAATTTCCTATTTAAAAAAAAGTTCATTGTATAGCAATTAAGATTGCGAGGTTTGATCAACTTTTACCTCTTTGACTAGCGGCACCGAAATCAATTACAATCAGCTCTTCCAGCTGTTGAATCTCCTCAAAGTCTTCACTTGACAAAATTGAAGGTGATTAGTATCAAACACTCAGATAATTGGACAGATAAGAGTGGAGGCAGTGGGAACCAATCAAACCTGTGGGATACCTGATCCTCATTGTTTCCTGCTATTTCTGTTTATTCAGTCTGAAGAAGGAACCTCGTTCCGAAATGTCTCCCAATCATTCTCTCCCGAGATGCTGTGTGCTGCCTGTCCTGCTGAGTTACTTCAGCATTTTGTGACTATCTTCTAATAAAACAGGTCACCAGATCTCAATTTCTTCTCAATTTGTGGCATGCTGCTATGCTCCAATTGGCTGCTGCCTTTCCTCCATTACAATGCTTCAAAATCACTTCACCAGTTGTAAAGTTCAGTGACGTTCTGACAGTGACACTAAACCATCGCTTGGTGAAAACCTTGCCTGCTCGTTTCTTCATTTTTCTTTCTTTATTTTATTCTTTTCTATCTATCTCTGCCTATTAATTCATTAATTCATCTATTAATGCTATAAATGAGCATATCAATCCAAAGATAACCACTTCATTATTCTCTCCACAGCACCGTCTATCTCTCGTTTCCCTGATCCCTGACCAGTCTGAAGAAGGGTCTCGACCCGAAACGTCGCCTATCTCCTTCGCTCCTTAGATGCTGCTGCACCCGCTGAGTTTCTCCAGCCTTTTGTGTACCCTTCACTATTCACTTGTCCTTTTTTCCCCTCTCTCTCTCCCTCCCTCCCTCCCTCCCTCTTTCCCTCTCTCCCTCCCTTCTTTCTTCCACCCTTGGAATCGATAATGACTTCTTTCCCCTTCAATTTTGTGTGTTTTAGTTTAGTTAAGAGATTCAGTGTGGAAACAGGCCCTTCAGCCCACCAAGTCCGCACTGACCAGCGATCCCAGCACACAAACACCATCCTACACACGCTAGGTACAATTTACATTTACCAAGCCAATTAACCTACAAACCTGTACGTCTTTGGAGTGTGGGAGGAAACCGAAGATTTTGGAGAAAACTCACGCAGGTCACGGGGAGAACGTACAAACTCCGTACAGGCAGCATCCATTACGCCACCATGCCTCCCGAAGGAGCAGATGGTGTTTGGCAAGATGGGTGAGTGGATAGCTTGTGAGGTGGTGTGTTTCCTGGATCATTTGCGTGAGGCTCCTGTGTGTTCCTGGTCTGGCCTTAGATTTTCCAAGCCAACCTGATGCTTCTTCTTCTCCACATTGAGCAGTCATTAGCCACTCGTCTATAACATGCCCAGAGTAGTAGAATGGGGTGGGAGATTGCAACCTTCACGTGGTCCGCCCGGTTTCGACTAATGCAATCAACTCGACGTGCACAAACAGAAGATCAAATAGAACAAGTTGTCCTACAACGTTAGGCTGTGCACGCCACACAAAAGAATAAGATGATTCTGAAGAATATTAGTTAGAATCTGTACCTGTTCAGGTCAGGTCGGGGGGAAATCCCCCCGCCACGGGTACCATGTAATCCAGTGCTACCCGCTCCATGGTCGGATAGTCGGCGACTAAACTGTCTCCCCCACCTGGTTTGCCGGGTGAGGAGGGGGCTGTGGACCCCCAGCAGGGCCAAAAACAAGGCCTGTCAAAGGGCGGATGAGCTTCTAGCGAGCCAACAGCCACCCACACTTCAGTAGAAGTTGCGATCACTGTCGTACACAGCATCGTAAGGCACCGTGCCCACTGATGTCTCAACGATGTTGATGATGTACCTGACACATTGTCTTTTTCAAAAGCATGCCCCAGGTCCATTTTTGTGCATGATTTGTCAGTATTCCCCAATTATCATGTTATGATAGAGAATGTATTTTCCAGTCTTTCCTACTGCTTCAATAAACCTGACTTACAATGTTTGTGACTCCCTTGCCTCTCAACAATAAGTTCTGGAAGAGAGTGAGTGATGAACAACTCTGGGATGATTTGTCCTCAATGATTGAAGGTTCTAAACGCTGTTGATCACTGCTCCGAAAATATTGAGGTTCATGCTCACGAGCGTGGATTGGCAAGCTTGGTCCAGCATGGATCTACCTGCCACAAGCCGGCGGCTAGGCTTTTTCTTTGGAAACCACATGCCTTGTGATCGTAGAAAAGTTCTATAATAAAGTGATTCTTGACTTAAATATCTCTTTCAACTTCCATCTTCAGTTCTTCATAAAGTTCTTATGCTAATGCCATAGTTTCTACTTGCACCACTATATATCAGTGTGTGATTAGGTCATAAGGTCATAAGTGGTAGGAGCGTAATTAGGCCATTCGGCCCATCAAGTTCACTCTGCCATTCAATCATGGCTGACTCTATCTCTCCCTCCTAACCTCATTGTCCTGCCTTCTCCCCATGGCACCCGTACTAGTCAAGAATCTATCTATCTCATCTTTAAAAATATCCCATTGACGAGGCCTCCACAGCCTTCTGCCCCCTTGCATGCTTTATCCAACACGTGGTTACTCCACTACCAGCTCCAGTGCTTTAGTTTGGGCTGTCACTCCTCATTGGGTAAAGCTAGCGCGTTTGACCAATTTGCATTGATCTGGTAAATCCTGGTCATTAATATAAATTAGAAACAGTAGGAATCCCAACACTGATCCCTGAGGCAACCTACTCAGCAATCCCCACTGCTCTAAACTCTTCTAAGTAACTGCCACTTCCAAGCTCTCAGTTGATATTTAATCTGTTCCTAAGTATTATCCAGAAACCCCACTGGTTTAAATTTAAGTTTTTCATCTGGTTCAGATGTGGGGCCGCAGATTCGAAAGCGCAGCCTATGTTTTTTTCCGAAGAACACAACCTATCACCAACTGCAGTGAGCGTTGCAAGCGGACATATGTGAAATTAAATTGCTGCATTCCGTGTGACTGATGCACGCAGGCAGGAGTGAGCGAAGCTCATATTACGCCACCACTGCAGAACTACATCCCCTGCTCCTGCTGAAGAAACTGCATGAGCCGCAGTTGCAAGAACAAGGACTTGCAGGAGGATGGTGTGCTGCTCAGGCGTGAGTTACTGAAACTGGCCTGCACTTACCTCAGTTCTACAGGAGAGCCCACTAGAACAGCAGCACATCAGATTTCTATTGATCTTCCCCTGGGTGACTGCTTGGCTAGTCTGATTCCACCCAGCTTGGATAGAGGGGATGCGGAGAGGATGTTTCCTCTAGTGCGAGAGTCTAGGACCAGTGTTCATAGCCTCAGAATGAATGAGCACAGTAAACTGCTGGAAGATTTCTTACTAGCAGCGATTTTTGTGCATAATATTTAACGCTGACTCATCAATGTCCCCTCTCAGAATTGCCAGCTGCTAATATACAGGTGAGTAGTGATATGATGAGTGTAAAATGAGGCCTTCATTATTTAGAGAAGGAATAAATTCCAGTCAAGCAATAGGTCATAAAAGCCAAGATTAAGTTACATATTGTACATCTGGCCATGCGTTTCCATGTGACTTGTGGCTGCAACCAGTAATGAAGGTTACTGACTTTTCACTGAGACCTGCCCCCTTTAGGAATGCAAATGCTTTGGTCACAGTACAGAAGTGGGGCAGAGCTTCCATGAAAAGCATCCAGCCGTTCTAATGCGAGTTCCTAACCCCTGCTCCGCTGATCTCTGTCATTGAGGCCACACCGCCTTCCGAGAGTGGACTCCGGGGAGTCCAGCGATGGAGGGTAATCTTTCACACGGTCCCACAAGTTGCGCTGCAAAGCCTGCCTGCTGAACCTGTGCCAAGCAAAACCCGATGCAGGCTCAGTGACACTGCTCATTTGAACGGGGGAGGAAGGCTGCAGGAAGGAACTGCAGAAGCTGGTTTTCAACCAAAGATAGACACAAAAAGCTGGAGTAACACAGCGGGACAGGCAGCATCTCTGGAGAGAAGGAATGGGTGATGTTTCAGGTCAAGACCCTTCTTTGGGAACACGACCAAATGTAACGCTAACAAATGTGGAGAATGTCGGAGGAATTTTTACACAGATCTTGTTTTGTTACATATTTTTTATGTCTATCTTCGGTTTAAACCAACATCTGCAGATCCTTCCTACACATGTAACTTTTATACAACTGCAGTTCCTTTTTATTACATTTTCATACATGAGTTTAAACAAAACTAGGTAGGTTTGTTTGTTCTTTATTACATGTTAGGAGATGTGTAAATCACAGCAGGGCCAGCATTTATTACACTTTGCTAAAAGCGCAAGAAAACAGTCCAACAGATTTGAGTAGAGGAGCAAGGAGGTCCTACTGCAGATGTACAGAGCCCAGGTGAGACCACACCTGGGGTATTGTGTGCAGTTCTGGTCTCCTAATTTGAGGAAGGACATTCTTGCCATTGAGAGAGTGCAGCGTAGTTCCATCAGGTTTATTTTCGGGATGGCGGGATTGACATGTGATGAAAGAATGGATATGATGGATCGACTGGATTTATTTTCGCTGGAATTTAGAAGGATGAGATGCGATCTTATAGAAACATATACAATTCTTAAGGGATTAGACAGGCTAGATAGAGGAAAAATGTTCCCGATGTTGGAGGAGACCAGAACCAGAGGTCACAGGTTAAAAATAAGGGGTTGGCCATTTAGGACAGAGATGAGGAAAAACCTTTTCACCAAGAGAGGTGTGAATCAGTGGAACCTTCTGCCACAGAAGGCAGGGGAGGCCAATTCACTGGATGGTTTCAAGAGAGAGTTAGATATAGCTATTATGGCTAATGGAATCAAGGGATATGGGGAGCAAGCAGGAACAGATTTTGGACATCCCTCATTCACTGCTACTGCGCTGCAGAAATTCAATCCGCTGGTGGTTAATTCGCCCACTTACATCCAAATGCTGTAAAGAGTCACCAGCATTGCAGTGAAGATATACACAGAACGCTGGAGCACCTCAGCAGGTCAGGCAACATCTCTGGAGAAAAGCAATAGGTGCGTTTCGGGTCGAGACCTTTCTTCCTTCCTAAGCATTGCAATGGGGTTTGAGATAACAAATAGAGGCTGTAAGAATAGCGCATTTCCTACCCTGAGCAATGTTCATTAATTAGATGAGTTTTTTTTAGTTTTGATTATTGTCATTAATGTTAATTGCATATAATAAATACATGCATTTAACTGATTGTGATGAGAAAATGACCTTGAGTTGTCTTTGAAAACATTTGTGTAAGGTGACCTATGAGGCTTCATTGACTTGTTCTATTACTTACTGTTTTACAAATGTTGGATATTACCTACGGCCGAAACATTTTAGTGGGACTGCAAAAATGATTTCTCCTTGAATGTTTGACTGTGTATTCCTAAAGCCCCTGAGAACTGTAGAATTACCTCGTACAGTGGGACAGGCCCTTAAAGCCCCACGATACGAGTTCACCCAAGAGCTCTCCCGAAAAAAAAAAATCTAACTCGTGGTATGTCCACGAGAGCCCCGAGTACCTGTCGTTAGTTACCACTTTTCCCGAGTACCTGCCGTTCACATTACGAGCCACTACGAGACATCCACGAGGTCGTACGTACATTCTACGTACTTACAAAGAATTTGATTTTTTTTTAAACTCGGGAGAGCTCTTGGGTGAACTCGTATCGTGGGACAGGGGCTTTAAGGGCCTGTCCCACTGTACGAGGTAATTCGAGAGTTCTCCCGAGTTTTCCCTTGATTCAAACTCGGAGAATGTCCATAGAGGGTCCGTAGGAGTTCGTGGATGTCTCGTAGCGGCTCGTACGAATAACGGTAGGTACTCGGGAAATCCGGTAAACTCGTGATGTTTTTCAACACTGTGAAAAATGTCCACAAGTAAAAAAATACTCGTGATGAAAAAATGTATAACTTTTTTAGAGCCGCTACGAGACATCCACGAGCTCCTACTGACCCGCTACGGACATTCTCTGAGTTCGAATCAGGGGAAAACTCGGGAGAACTCTTGAATTACCTCGCACAGTGGGACAGGGGCTTTACACTGAGGTAACCGTCCCAGCAGAGGTGATTAAACGGGTTGGGAACGGCACCAGCAAGGGAGAATATTGAAGGAGAGGGAGAAGGAATGGCAAGAGCTGGAATGAAGGGCTTTAACAATGGCACAAGGACTTGGCAGGCTTTCCAACAATCCTTGGGTGGCAGCATGAAAGTTCGGCTGCTATTATAGAGCACAGCTGGAACATCAGTAGCTCACAGTCTGGTGCCAATACCACACTGTTCCTGAAACTCTCAGTTTAACTATCATGATGTGCAGAAGACAGGAGGTGGGAGTAAAGGTCGGGGCAACATGCAATAAGAAATGGGAAGCCCTTGGAAAAACTTGTTTTGTGGAAGGCAAACTATTTATGAGCGGGATATTTTTACTTCATATTAAAACTACTTGATAAGAATGATTTACCATTTAAAAAAACTATTTTCTACACAGTGGAAGCTCAGTTGATTATAGAAGAAGGGTCTCGATCCGAAACGCCACCCATTCGTTCTCTCCAGACATGCTGCCTGTCCCGCTGAATTACTCCAGCCTTTTGTGTCTATCTTCGGTGTAAACCAGCATCTGCAGTTCCTTCCCCGCACATTTTGTCAGTTTATTAGTGAACATTTTTGAAATAAATTGTTAATTCAAGCAGATTTTCAGCCCCTCCCATGGTGGGTTATAGACTTTTCAAAGGGATGCATTTATGTGGATAGTTCTTGAGATGCAGGCAAAACATTTCTGCACTCTGACATCCATCAGTCTTGGCTGCCGCCCTGCATCGCTGGTGAGCACGTGAACACGGCGCCCCATCACCTTATGAAAATGTGATTATAGATAATGACAAAGTGGATGTCCCTTGCAGGCTGCACAGTCCCATTGTATCACATCAGCTTGGCAGTCCAGCTGCAGCTCCCATCTGTCCTCTACAGACCAGCAGCCAGAGTGTGTGCACAACACTCTCACACCCTGTGGCATGCAAAGGGCAGCATTTCTTCAGGAGAATGCAAAAACGTAGAACCCTGCGCATGTTTTATCTGTGTGTCTGTATGTATTTAGCATATTTATATATGGCATATATGGCATAATTGGCATAATTGGCATAATTCTACTCCTATCACCTTTGAATCTTATGATCTTATGATTTGTGAGGCCTGCATTGAAATTGTGCCTTTTATAATCTCCAAGGATGGAGGAAAGCAATATTTAAGCCCAGTGGCTGTTGAACTACCACACTCAAGTTGAGTCAACTAATATCCACAGTAGCAATGTGATAATAACCAAACCATCCGAATGATCATGTTGGTCTCGATGGTCTCGATGGTCACGTTGGTCACGTCGGTCACGATGGTCACGATGGTCACGTTGGTCACGTTGGTCACGATGGTCACGTTGGTCACGATGGTCACGTTGGTCACGTTGGTCACGTTGGTCACGTTGGTCACGTTGGTCACGTTGGTCACGTTGGTCACGTTGGTCACGTTGGTCACGTTGGTCACGTTGGTCACGATGGTCACGTTGGTCACGTTGGTCACGTTGGTCACGTTGGTCACGTTGGTCACGTTGGTCACGTTGGTCACGTTGGTCACGTTGGTCACGTTGGTCACGTTGGTCACGTTGGTCACGTTGGTCACGTTGGTCACGTTGGTCACGATGGTCACGTTGGTCACGTTGGTCACGTTGGTCACGTTGGTCACGTTGGTCACGTTGGTCACGTCACGATGGTCACGTTGGTCACGATGGTCACGTTGGTCACGTTGGTCACGTTGGTCACGTTGGTCACGTTGGTCACGTCACGGGTCACGATGGTCACGTTGGTCACGTTGGTCACGTTGGTCACGTTGGTCACGTTGGTCACGTTGGTCACGATGGTCACGTTGGTCACGTTGGTCACGTTGGTCACGTTGGTCACGATGGTCACGTTGGTCACGTTGGTCACGTTGGTCACGTTGGTCACGATGGTCACGTTGGTCACGTTGGTCACGTTGGTCACGTTGGTCACGTTGGTCACGTTGGTCACGATGGTCACGTTGGTCACGTTGGTCACGTTGGTCACGATGGTCACGTTGGTCTCGATGGTCACGTTGGTCACGTTGGTCACGATGGTCACGTTGGTCACGATGGTCACGTTGGTCACGATGGTCACGTTGGTCACGTTGGTCACGATGGTCACGTTGGTCACGTTGGTCACGTTGGTCACGTTGGTCACGTTGGTCACGTTGGTCACGTTGGTCACGTTGGTCACGATGGTCACGTTGGTCACGTTGGTCACGTTGGTCTCGATGGTCACGTTGGTCACGTTGGTCACGATGGTCACGTTGGTCATATCGGTCATTGGTCACGTTGGTCACGTTGGTCACGTTGGTCACGTTGGTCACGTTGGTCACGTTGGTCTCGATGGTCACGTTGGTCTCGATGGTCACGTTGGTCACGATGGTCACGTTGGTCACGTTGGTCACGTTGGTCACGTCAGTCACGTTGGTCACGATGGTCACATTGGTCACGATGGTCACGTTGGTCAGGTTGGTCTCGATTGGTCACGTTGGTCACGTCACGTTGGTCTCGATGGTCATGTTGGTCTCAATGGCCACGTTGGTCGTGATGGTCACGTTGGTCACGATGGTCTCGATGGTCACATCGGTCACGTTGGTCACGTTGGTCACGTTGGTCACGATGGTCACGATCGTCACGTTGGTCACATTGGTCTCGATGGTCGCGTTGGTTGGGTTGGTTCACGTTGGTCACGTCGGTCATGCAAGTCTGTTTTAGTAACGGATGCTGGTGACTCACCCACTTCCTTAAATAGTGTAATGGGGTCTTTTGGGTCAGACACACGGGGATCTGAAAGGCAACATTACTGACAGTATTTCATTGATGCTATCTAGTGCGGGATTTGAACCTACAACCTGATTCAGTACCAAGCATTCTGAACACTGAACCGCAGCTGACTACCCAACTATGCATCTCAGGCCCATTAACAGGCAGCTCCAATATGATACAATACGATACAATTGAACTTTATTTATCCCAGGAGGAAAATTGCTCTGCCAAAAGTCACAAAACACAAACTACATGAAACATGAAATTAAAGTGACGAGTGGAAAGGATTGGGGGATGTGCAAAGATTGGGAAGGTGGAGGGAGGGGGGGGGGGGGGGGGTTGGGGAATCAGTCTCAGTCTACCCTAAGACAGAAGGGGGAGGAGTTGGATAGTTTGATAGCCACAGGGAAGAAGGATTTCCTGTGGTGTTCTGTCCTGCATCTTGGTGGAACCAGTCTGTTGCTGAAGGTGCTCCTCAGGTTGACCAGTGTGTCATGGAGGGGGTGAGCTGTACGGTACAAGATGCTCCGCAGTTTGAGGAGCATCCTCCCCTCCAAGACCACCTCCCCCCACAAATCCACATCCGCCCCAGGACAGAGCCAGCCTTCCTGATGAGTTTGTTAATCCTATTGGCATCTGTTGCCTTCGCCCTGCTGTCCCAGCACATGGCAGCAAAGAAGATGGCACTGGCACCCACTTGGTAGAACATCTGCAGCATCTTACTTCAGACGTTGAAGGAGTGGAGCCATCTCAAAGAGTACAGCCGGCTCCATCCCTTCTTGTACAGGGCCCCAGCGTTCCAGTCTACTGTCCAGGTACACTCCAAGGTATTTGTACTCCCTGGTAAACTGCACATCCACACCATTGATGGAGACAAGGGACAGGGGTGTTCCTCTTCCTCCTAAACGCCTTAGTCTTGTCGGTGTTGAGCTGCAGGTGAATCAGCCCACACCACCCAACAAAGTAATTGACCACACTTCTGTATTCAGCTCCCCTCCCCTCACTGATGCAGCCTTTGAGGTGATAGTACAATACCTGTCAGAATGGGTTGTATTCATTCAGTTGAGCAACGTCAGTTCCAAAACGATTGAGTAAACCCCTCAGGACATTGAACAACCAGGTGGAGCTTTGGTTTATTTTACCTCCCATTCATATTCGTTCCTTGTGCCTAATTTTTTTTTGTTCCTCTCTTGGCTATTGTAGCTCAGGAAATTCAGAACACGACCCATTTCTAAGGCTCCAGCTTCCTACTCTCTTGATTCTGTCCTGGACAAACTGTGTAGGATGGAACTGCAGATGTTGGTTTACACCGAAGATCTGAAGAAGGGTCTCGACCTGAAACGTGACCCATTCCTTCTCTCCAGAGATGCTGCCTGTCTCACTGAGTTACTCCAGCTTTTTTGCAACTATCTTCTGTCCTGGACAATCTCGGTTTTCCCTTTCGATCAGCATTCCCCTGAGACCCAGAAGATCCCCATGAAGTTGACCCCGCAAGTAACCTGGCTACGGTGAATGTGTTTTACAAGACTCACAAATGCCAGCCCCCGGGCATGCTAAGTCAAATATCAGTGAAGAAGCAGATGGCCATGCTTCCACTGCATCTGATGCAAAAGGTAGTGAGTGTTCTACTGACGGCCAACCACGTGGACAGTGAGAAACGAACCGACCATGTAGCAGGCGACTGAAGCATCTTACCACAACCAGAGAGCAGTGCTGAACTACTACATACCATACAGGTGACCCTTGATCGAACTTTGCTGGCTTTACCTTCCCTTATGATGTACCTAGACACTGTAAACTGCTGCATTGTGATCATGTATTATGTAAACTCTAAACTAAAATCGTATTTCATTCCTCGTTTCTCCTTATTTTATAACTCTTTATTTTCTTTTTATCTCTGACCTGGGGTCAAGGAAAGAGCTTAAGAAGGAACAGCAGATGCTGGTAAATCGAAGGTAGACAAACGTGCTGGAGAAACACAGCGGGTGCGGCAGCATCTATGGAGCGTAGGAAATTGGCAACGTTTCGGGCCGAAACCCTCATCAGTCTGAAGAAGGGTTTTGGCCCGAAACGTTGCCTATTTCCTTCGCTCCATAGATGCTGCCTCACCCGCTGAGTTTCTCCAGCACTTTTGTCTACCGTCAAGGAAAGAGCGTTCACGTCGCGGCCCAGTTTCCACCAATCTTTCCACCACCACACACAAGAAGCGCAAGAATCGCAAGACGCCTTTGTGTACAAATGCCGAGAGTGTGTTCAGCTCTGGCTGAATAATTTCTAATCTTGTGATGTGGACTCGATAAGAAGATCTCTGACCTTTATCCATCCCAGGTGCCAATTAAGCCCCCAAACTGTATCCGCCTATCACTTTAGTTTAATTTAGAGATGCAGTGCGGAAACAGGCCCTTCGCCCCCCCGGGTCCGCCCGACCAGCGTTCCCCGCACATTAACACCACCATACACACTCAAGGAACAATTTTTTAATTTACCAAGCTAATTAACCTACATACCTGTACGTCTTTGGAAAGTGGGAGGAAACCAGAGATCTCTGAGAAAATCCACGCGGTCAGGAGAAGAACGTGCAAACTCCGTGCAGACAGCAGCCATAGTTGGGATCAAACCCGGGTCTCTGGTGCTGCAAGCACAATAAGGCAGTAACTCTACCGCTGCGCCATCGTGCCGCCCTTGTCGTGCTTTGTCCCACTCCCACCTCTTATTCAGCTTCATTCCTCCCTCCACCACCCCCCCCCGACGCATTCAGTCTAAAGACGGATCCTAATCCAATCAAACGTCCCCAGTCCGTTCTCCAGAGACACTCGATGGTGCTTTGTGCATCTGAGTGCACACTGAGATTATTTTGGCATATTTACATGTTTTGCCGCCATTTCCACAGTCCGGCCGGCCTGCTGGACTGACCCGTTGCTGCCCGCTACTGCCTGACTCATTCAGTTAGTTCAGCACTTTGTGTTTGCTATTTTTGCAAACCAGCACCTGTGGTTCCTCAGCACGCTGAGTGTTTCCAGCAATTTTGTCACAAATATTCAGATTTCCAGTATCTGCATCTTATTTTGATTGCCACTAAATGATGTTGAGCGATGTTCAGAGTCGTGCAAAGCTGACACTTTCAAACTCATTTATTTTGAGGTGAGTAATTGGAGCCCTGTAGTGATCGATGTACACGGGGACAAAATGTGCTTTTGAATAAAAAAACGTGCGGTACTCAAGGGTGTTAGCTTTCGAAGTTCACATTACCACCAGCAATCTGGTCTGCAGTCACATGTATCAGCGCAGAGGAGGTGACTTCTCATATATTCAAGTTAATAGAAGGGGAAGCCATGAGTTGTGTTCACAGTATTTCCTGCCACGGTGGCGCGGCGGTAGAGTTGCTGCCTTACAGCGAATGCAGCGCCGGAGACCCGGGTTCGAACCCGACTACGGGCGCTGTCTGTACGGAGTTTGTACGTTCTCCCCGTGACCCGCGTGGGTTTTCTCCGAGATCTTCGGTTTCCTCCCACACGCTAAAGACGTGCAGGTTTGCAGGTTAATTGGCTTGGTAAATGTGAAAATTGTCCAGTGTAAATTGTCCAGCTTCCAGTATTGTCCCTGGTGGATTCTTCGGAAGTGATAACCGCAAGGTACAGGTTGCTGATGGAGACCAAGGTTCTCCGCCAGTGGAATAATGTCATAAAACAGCCCCCAATATGTCAGTGTAAAATAAGGCTCTTGTAAATCTCCTTTTGTGTTTGAGCTTATTTTGACTCAGGGTTACGGGAGACGAGCTTCTGTATTTGTACTAGTAAATCCATCTGCTTTCAGATGTCCACATCATGCTTCATGCATCTGGGCACACTTCCCATCCACAAAAGTACAATCTTTACTAATGACAGAGATAATTATGCCTCAACGACTATCGACCAGTGGCACTAACGCCTGTGGTGATGAAGTGCTTTGAGAGGTTGATCATGGCGCAAATCAACTCCTACCTCGACAAAAACCTGGACCCACTGCAGTTCGCTTACCGCCACAACAGATCAACGGTGGATGCGATCTCGCTGGCCCTCCACTCAGCTCTGGACCACTTGGACAACAAAAACTCATATGTCAGGCTGTTATTCATCGATTACAGCTCGGAATTTAACACAATCATCCCCTCCAAGCTGGTTACCAAACTCGCAGAACTGGGTCTCTGCACATCCCTCTGCAACTGGATCCTCGACTTCCTCATTCACAGACCACAGTCTGTTCGTATTGGTGGAAATGTGTCAGCCTCGAGAACAATCAGCACGGGAGCACCTCAAGGCTGCGTGCTCAGCCCCCTGTTGTACTCACTCTATACTCATGACTGCGTAGCTGGTCATGGTGCGAACTCCATCATCAAGTTCGCTGACGACACCACTGTTGTGGGACGTATCACTGATGGGGATGAGTCAGAGTATAGAAGAGCGATCGAGCGACTGTCCATATGGTGCCAGCACAATAACCTGGCCCTCAACACCAGCAAAACCAAGGAACTGATTGTGGACTTTGGAAGGAGTAGGATGGGGACCCACAGTCCTGTTTATATCAATGGGTCGATGGTTGAAAGAGTCAAGAGCTTCAAATTCCTGGGTGTGCACATCTCTGAAGATCTTTCCTGGTCCGAGAACACAGATGCAATTATTAAGAAAGTTCATCAGCGCCTTTACTTCCTGAGAAGATTACGGAGAATTGGTCTGTCAAGGAGGACTCTCTCTAACTTCTACAGGTGCACAGTAGAGAGCTTGCCGGTTGCATCGTGGCTTGGTTCGGCAACTTGAGCGCCCTGGAGAGGAAAAGACTACAAAAAAGTAGTAAACACTGCCCAGTCCATCATCGGCTCTGACCTTCCTTCCATCGAGGGGATTTACCGCAGTCGCTGCCTCAAAAAAGCTGGCAGCATCATCAAGGACCCACACCACCCTGGCCACACACTCATCTCCCTGCTACCTTCGGGTAGAAGGTACAGGAGCCTGAAGACTGCAACGACCCGGTTCAGGAACATCTACTTCCCCACAGCCATCAGGCTATTAAACCTGGCTCGGAAAAAACTCTGAACATTAATACCCCTTTATCTGTTATTTGCACTTTATCAATTTAATTTATTCATTCATGTGTGTATTTACGTATATAATGGTATATGGACACACTGATCTGTTTTGTACTCAGTGCCTACTATGTTCTGTTGTGCTAAGCAAAGAAAGAATTTCATTGTCCTGTCACGGACACATGACAATATGCTCTTTTGACTTTTTGTCTTTGACTTTTTCACTTGAATTAGGTGTGCTTTCAGCGCTAGTTTTAGTTTTAGAACACATTGTGTTTGCAAGTTTAGATGTGATGAGCAATGCTCAAACCGAGGGCAGTCTTTTTTGTTAATAAAGAGCAAACAATTCAGTTTAACATTACAGTCATCTGCATGTGGATTGGGTCTTTTTAAAAACTGAGTCTCGTTGTTCACCCTGTAAAGTATGGACATTGAGTTACTGTTCCATTTCTTTTTTATTCCCAACGAGCACACCCCACTCCTGTTCCTCCACAGTTATGCTCTTAATCATATAAATGTTGTAAAAGTTATGAATCTCGCTCTGAAAGCAGATGAGGTTCACCAGTTAATTGATAGTTTGAATGGATAGTGGCCAATAAATGGGAGAAATAAAATTACTACTGATCTCTGTTATATGGGCCCCCTCTCCCTGTGAGACATAAAACTCCTGACTCACGGACAGCTTGTTATTAGTCAGAAAGTCTTGCTTTTATAAAGCACCTTTCCTGCTCTCGGGTGCCCCGGGCAATCATAGGACAATTGAAGTGAAGTCAGTGTTGTAACAGTATTGGCACAGAGCAAGTCCCACAACAGCTTACAACCTAGTGGACAGACACAAACACTGGAGTAACTCAGCGGGACAGGCAGCATCTCTGGAGAGAAGGAATGGATGACATTTTACTTCGGAGTCACGTGAGTGACTTCGTGAAGACCCCGCCAGCACGCATGCGCGACATATCGTCGCGCGCATTTGCCTCGACAAGCTGGGGGGGGGAGTGCGCTCTCTCCACCAGCTCCTTCAAAAGGCTGTCAGGTAAGTTACTAACCTTACTCCAACAGGATGGACAAAGGCAAACGGAAGGCGACGCTCTCCAGGAGCCGTGGGGTATCGACCAGCCAGCGGCCTTTGTCACCGGAGCTGCAAGCACCACCGGCAGCTTCGGGACGGTCGGGGGTAAGAATGCAGAAGTCGGGCGCTCCCGTTACACCAGCGCCCGACTCATCACCTGAATGGTTCACCGCACCGGAGCTGGAGCCTGCTGACCCAGACTTCGAGCCCCCATCTCCCAGGAAGAGGGGGGGCAAACAGGTACGTGGGAAGGAGCCTCGCTCGTCGCCAGCGACCTCACCCCGAGTTCCAGCAGACCCACGGGGACTGGGCCGAGGGACAGCTGCAGCTGGAGCCCAGCAGCTGCACTCCGCCACATACAACTGCCAGGGATATCTGCCGCAGGGCAGTCTGGCAGAACTACTGCTGCGTCGAGCAGGCCTGCAGGAGCAGGTGCTGCCGGCAAAACACCCCGTCAGGCTGCGGTCAAGGGCGGTGGTGGCAGCAGTAGACGGTCGGTCAGCTTAGCTCTGGGAGCGGCCGACCATGCGCCTCCACACAGATCATTGGGCGACAGTGGAGGTAAGCCTGCACGGGCTCCGGGGAGCCAGGTTCCGGGGGCCGGCGCCGATCCAACTCACCTGCCTTTGTACCAGACAGGTGGGCAGCCACAGTCTGCGAGAAGACAGACTAGCGGAGAGTCCGTGCGGGAGTCGTATGAGCCTACTCGGTAGACCACGACGACCTGCCATCGGACCCTAGTCAGCACCTTACGGAGGTGTGGTCCGATGGTGGAAGCCCCAGTGAATTCACAGGGCCTGGGGAAGTCAGCTTGTCCGCTGCAAATAGCAGGGACGGTCGCATAGAGCGGTTGGAGCTCTTAGTGGAGCAACTCCTCCAGCGGGACAGGGACCGGGATGAATGGGACTCGCGGGCCTCTACAAGCCGCGCCAGGAGTCCACTCAGCCTCTCATCTTCACCAGCCAGAAGTGCCGGCAGTTGCCCAGCCGCTGTTTTCGAAGACGACCCGGGACCGCCGGAGACCACAGAACCAGAGCACGAGGAGGATATGCTGGACGTGGTGGGCAAGTTTGCCACAGCCACACAAACCGGGGAACCCCTGCATCATAAACTGGCGGGCACCATTGATTACCTGACCACTCACCAACTTCAGGGTCAGGTACTTAATGAGACAATGGAGAAAATAAAACCGCCTGAGAACTGCATCAACCTCAGTGTTCCCCTGGTTAATGCTCAGATCTGGGGACATTTGAGCACGGCTACCAAGATGCAGGATGTCCGTCTCCAGCGTATCCTGAAGCTCCTCTCCACGGGCATAACGGCGTTTGCTAGGACCCTCGATGGGGACAATGTGTCCAGCGAGCAGCAGGGTGCCCTGGCACTCTTATGCAACGCCCAGTACCAAATCAACTGCCTGCGCAAGAGCTCCATAAAGCCCACACTCAACTCCAAATTTGCGGGGTTGTGCCGTCCATCTACCGCTCCACCACCTCATCAACTGTTTGGAACAGATCTTTCCAAACAAGTGAAGGAACTAGATGAGGAGGCCAAAACAGCGGGCCTTATGAAACCTCCTCCGACTAGACCCCACCCATATCACCGACAACAACCATACACCAACAGGAAACCACGTCAGCCGGATAGGATGCCAAGGACCTATCCCCTTCCACTTCCCCAACCACAGCGGCCTTTTTTAAGGCAAGGCCAACAGCGGCCTGCATGGAAGATGCGGCCGCCATCCCGACAACCTCCGCAACGTCCACCCAAAACGCCATACGCCAGGACCCGCCGTTAACCATGGAGGTAAGGGGGCCTGGTTCATCTCAGACAGTAGCATCCCTTCCTGCACAAATTGGTGGACGATTGCGGGCCTTTTGGGGAATGTGGGACACTATCACCACTGATGAATTTATTTTACCAAGTGTTCAAGGTTATGTCATAGAATTCATTGATGGTCAAAATCCCCCTACCCAGCATTCGCCTCATCGAAAATTTACACTCTCTCAAAAAGAGGTTGAAGCAGGACATGCCGAAATTTTACGGCTTGCAGCAAAAGGGGTGATTGGGACAAACAACGCACGAACCCCTTGAGTTTGTGTCCAACATCTTCACCAAAACCAAAGAAACATGGGGGGTGTCGAATTATTATAGACCTAACTGAGCTGAACATTTTTGTACAATATACCCACTTTAAAATGGATACCTTTGAAACAGCAGATGCTTTACCCGGGTGTACTTTATGGCCTGCATCGATTTAAAAGATGCATACTATACAGTGCCCATCACTGAATCGCACAGAAAGATTCTGAAATTTGTCTGGAAGGAACAGTTGTGGGAATACAAAGCATTGCCCAATGGTCTCACCACAGCCCCCAGACTATTTACTAAATTAGTGAAACCTATATTGGCCCTCCTCCGACAACAAAATTACATTGTCATGGCATATTTAGATGATATCCTTATTGTGAGTCAGACCCTCCAATTGGCTATATGGGCAGTTACAGCGACCAAATCGTTATTCTAGAAGCTAGGGTTTGTAATCCATCCAGACAAGTCTAAACTGCACCCCTCTCCAATTATGGAGTATCTGGGGTTCACCCTAGACACAACCTTAATGATGATCACCATCCCAACCAACAAAGCTATCGCTATAAAAGAAGCGTGCCACACCCTTGCTTGCGCCAGGGTGCCGACCATCCGGCAAACGGCAAAAGTAATAGGGAAGCTGGTAGCTACATTCTCAGCTGCGCAATTCGGCCCGTTTCATTACCAAAATTTACAAAGAACAAAGATCGCAGAATTAAAAGCAAATGCTGGGCACTTTGATCGACCAATCCGATTACCACCAAAGGCTAGAGCCGAGCTACAATGGTGGATTGACAATATTAGTGCGTGTCACCGACCCATCATAGTAAGCAACCCATCCGTCGTGCTACAGACTGACGCAAGCGCACAAAGCTGGGGTACAACTGACACCATGTCCAGTTGTGGTGGCAGATGGGACTCTCATGAGTCTACCCTCCTTCAGTCACACGGGATAAATTATATTGAGATGTTAGGGGCTTTCCATGGACTGCGGGCTTACTGTACTAACTCACGGGACTTACATATCCGCCTCCAAATAGATAACACAACGGTGGTGGCTTATATCAATCATATGGGTGGTATCAGGTCACTATCTTGTGATGAATTGGCAAACACAATTTGGCACTGGTGCATCGAGAGAAATATTTGGATTACAGCGACCTATTTGCCAGGGAAGCTTAATACAGTGGCGGACACCAGGTCACGAGTATTCAATGACAACATCGAGTGGATGTTGAACCCCCAAATTTTTGGTGACATTATAGCTCACTATGGGACACCAGATATTGACCTCTTTGCTTCCAGGTTGAACCATCAGATACCAACGTATGTGTCTTGGGAACCAGACACTGGGGCAATAGCAATGGATGCGTTTTCTATCCATTGGGGGAAATGGTTTTGCTACGCATTTCCCCCATTTTGCCTCATCAGTCGGGTATTGCAGAAAATTAAACTGGACTCTGCAACTGGCATATTGATCATTCCCGACTGGCCTACACAGCCATGGTACCCGATGGTCCTTAAAAATTTGAAACAGCCATGGCTTCCGATTGAGAAACACCCCAAATTAATTACACACCCCATTACGGGGGACAGTCACCCATGCCATGGTCACCTAAACTTGTTGGCCTGCAGGTTCTAAAAAGACCACTCATCAAGGCGGGCATCTCACCACGAGCCATGGAACTCATCTCGGCATCATGCCGAGAATCAACTCGGAGGCAGTACCTCACGCAGATCAGGAAGTGGGAGGCATTCTGCTCTCGTACCAGCACGACTACCAACATGGCAACTATCCCTGATGTCCTGGAATTCCTAGCTGGTCTTCATTTTGATGCTGGCCTTAGTTACAGTGCCATCAACAGCGCCAGGAGTGCACTATCCTCATACCTGGACATAGGTATAGGCTCCAACCACCTGTCGTCTAAATTCATGAGGGGAGTGTTTAACACCAACCCTCCACGGCCCAGATATACCTTCACCTGGGATGTAGGCATCGTTCTGACCCTACTGAGGAGCTGGTCTCCAATGACTGAGTTACCACTCAAACAGCTCACCCTCAAAGTGGTGATGCTGATGGCACTGACTACAGCTCAACGAGTCCAGGCATTAGAAAAGCTGCGGCTGGATAGCATGGTCTCCACCCCTACACAGGTGAATTTCTTTGTCCAGGACTTATTGAAGCAGCACAGGCCTGGGGCTCACGGGCTGCAGTTGGAGTTTCGGGCATACCCTACTGATGCCACCCACTGCATAGTCGCCCATCTCCACCACTACATCCGAATTACAAGAACCATCAGGAAGAAGGAGCAGGGGCTCCTCATCAGCCACAAACCTCCGCATCATCGGGTGACTGTACAAACTATCGCCAGGTGGCTCAGGGCAGTGTTGGGTCAGCAGGAGTTGCTACTAACATTTTTAAATCTCACTCTACTGGGGCTGCATGCACATCAGCGGCGAGGGCCATGGAGGTGCCCATGGACCACGTCCTCGCCACCGCGGGCTGGGCCAGTGAAGCAACCTTCCAAAGGTTCTACAATAAACCACTGGTCGCCCCCGCGACATTCGCAGAAGCTGTGCTGGGAGCCGCTCAGTGAATGTTTGTCCCCGAGTTAGGGGTTATTTGTTTATTATTATTTGGTTAATAAATATGCGTTATTTTTCAGCCTGTTTCGACTGAACTGCATTAACAGCCTTCCTCCATCAGAATTGCAGCAGTGTGATAGCATGGACGTTGTCCAGGGCGTGAAATCACAGAGCTTTGAAATCTTCACGAAGTCACTCACGTGACTCCGAAGTAAAATAGTAAGATTAAACGAGAACTTACCAAGTTTGAAGGTTGATCTGTATTTTACGAGGAGTCGCGGTGAGGGATTTCGTGCCCTCCGCTCCCACCCTCTATCATAAGATCAACTAGGAAGTTCTACGTTCTTCATCTTACTATTTTCAGTCATGGTGCGTTCTGTGATTCCACACCGCTGCTTTGAAGAATGTCGCGCATGCGTGCTGGCGGGGTCTTCACGAAATCCCTCACCGCGACTCCTCATAAAATAAAGATCAACCTTCGAACTTGGTAAGTTCTCGTTTAATCTTACTATTTTGGGTCGAGACCCTTCTTCAGACCTTCTTCTCGACCCGCAACGTCACCCATTCCTTCTCTCCAGAGATGCTGCCTGTCCCGCTGACTTACTCCAACATTTTGTGTTTATCTTTGGTTTAAACCAACATCTGCAGTTCCTTCTTACAAACCAGTGGTATGAATACTGATTTCTCTAACTTCAAGTAACCCTTGCATTCCCTCTCTCTCTCCATCCCTCCCCCACTTGTTGAGTTTCATTGTCTGTAACTCGTTCTCACTTAACAAACAGCCTGTTTCCTTTATCATCATTACTTTTTTGTACATCGTTCATTCATTTGTTCCATAACTGTCTTCATCACCGTCTATATCTCTCGTTTCCCTCTCCCCTGACTCTCAGCCTGAAGAGGTGGCTCGGCCCAAAACGTCACCCATTCCTTATCTCCAGAGATGCTGCCTGACCCGCTGAGTTACTCCAGCATTTAGTGTCTACCCACAAACAGTAACGTGACTCACAAGCTACATAATCTATGTGAGTAATGTTGATTGGGAAAAGTATGCAGTGCACAACATGGACTAATTCCCCTGTCATTCTTCATTGTTTAGGCTTCCTTATTGTCGCATGTGTGGAGGTACAGTGAAATTATCTTGCGTACAGTTCAATAAAGCATTTTACTTCGGAGTCACGTGAGTGACTACGTGAAGAAGCCCCGCCTGGCGCTGGAACGGCATTACGTCGACGCTGACGGCAGAAGCAAGAGTTGCAGAGCGCAGCTCCTCGCAGCGGTCGGAACGGACCCGCAGGTAAGTGTAAGGAAAAGTGGGGACGTTCTAAAAAAGACGTTACGCTGGTAAAACCAGCAAAAGAGAAAGTAAAAGTAAAAATCAGAGTCACGCTGGCGTACTGATTTAGCCAGATAAATGGAAAAGAAAATGGAGAAGTCTCAAAGGAAAATTTCGCGGGTAAAAAGATCGTCCCGGGGTGAAGCTAAAAATACGGGACAAGAGTTTAGTGCGGATCCGGTTCCGATACCGGTGGCCGCTGATTCACCCGTTAGTGAGACTATAATTTCTCCAGAAATACAAACCACGGAGGGAAATGTTCCTAGAAAATGTAAAAAGAAATCCGTGAGGCCCGTGGTTTCTGATAATGACTCTGATAATGAAAGTCCTCCGGATAATAAAGCTATATGGCTAAAAATGGAACATATGGAGAAAGTGCTCCAAAATATAATGAGACAAGGGTCACAGTACCCAGAAGTTTCCCAAAATGACCCTGAGGGGCTTGAATATACAGAATATGGCTATGTGCCAAATTGGGAATTTGAAACTCCGGACCCAGGATTAAGGGCGGAGGAAGTCTCATTGGATATAATTCCAAGTGTATCAGGGCTGCAAAAGACAGACCCTGCAAGTGGTGATGTGGATTATGAGTGCACACCACGAATAAAAAAGAGAAGGCCAGATGTGCCTGAGATGGCAAAAGATTTTGCTATACCTGAAGGAAGTGGTGAGGCTATGGAAGAAAACCTAGCTGCCAGTATTAACTATATGGTATCTCACCAACTTCAAGATTCTGTGATGATTGAAACAGCAGAATTATATAAAACACCGGATAATTGCACCTCATTGAAGGTACCTACGGTTAATCCGTCTATATGGACGCCTATGACTCCAGGCATGAGAGGACAAGAAATAAGATTTCAAAGAATCCTCAAATTGATTTCTGCTGCCATTAGTGCTTTTCGAAGGCAAATGGAGGGGTTGGAGATGGATAAAATTCAAAAAGATACTTTGGGCTTATTATGCAATTCCTTCTATGAAATTAATTGTATGAGGAAAATTGCGATTCGGCCCATATTTCATCCAAGGTTTGCAGGTCTGTGTCGATCAAGTGGTGTTCAAGCTCCTGGTTATCTATTTGGAGAAAACCTGCCTAAACAAATAAAATAAATGGATGAAGAGGCTAAATCTATTAGCCACATGAGACCTTTCGTCTTTGGACAAAGAAGGTATTTTTCGTCAAGAAGGGGATTTGATTTTGGAAACAGAGGCAGGAGTATGATAAGAAAATATTATCATCCGACACAGCCAAATGTTCACCCGTACACGGGGAGAAGGAGACCACCACGTTCATATGGAGAGGTACAAAAAAATTATTCTATGCTTAAAGAAACTGTGGACAAATCTCCAGTTGGAGGGAGATTACAAATGTATTATGATGAATGGCTTGCCATCACATCTGATTGGTTTATTTTACAAACAGTTTCAGGAGCTACTATTACATTTAAAGAAGGTGTTAATTCTCCGGTACAAAATAAACCTGCTTATGGTTTCATGTTTTCTGCAATTGAAGAGGCAGAAATAAATGGGGAAATTGACAAATTGTTTAAAAAAGGTGTTATTGAAAAAACTGTTGAACATGAGCATCAATTTGTGTCAAATATATTTCCAAGAAATAAAAAAGATGGTGGTTGCAGAATTATTCTGGACCTTACAAATCTTAATAAATTTGTTGAATATAAACATTTTAAAATGGAAACATTTAATACTGCAAGACATTTGATATCAGCAGGTTGTTATATGGCTACAATTGATTTAAAGGGTGCGTACTATTCTGTACCAATACATCAGTTCTTTCGAAGGTATTTAAAATTTAATTGGCTGGGACAGCTGTGGCAATTCAGAGCTTTACCAAATGGGTTAAGTTCAGCTCCCAGGCTCTTTACAAAGCTGTTGAAACCAGCTTTAGCACAATTAAGAGCACATCGTTATGGCTTATCTGGATGACATTTTAATCATCAATAATAATCAGGAATCAGCTGGAAAATCAGTTTCAGCAACTAAAACTTTATTTGAAAAGTTAGGGTTCTTGATTCATCCAATTAAGTCCCAGCTGCAGCCAGCACAGTCAATTAACTATTTGGGGTTTGTAATTAACTCAGTTACTATGTTAGTAACTTTGCCAACAGATAAGATTGATGATATTTTGGTGACCTGTAGGGGTCTCATTCACAAACCTTATCCCTCCATCCGAGAAGTAGCAAAGGTTATTGGTAAGCTAGTAGCAGCATTTCCTGCAGTAGAATTTGGTCCATTACATTACCAAAACCTTCAAAGGGACAAAATAAGAGCTCTAAAAAAGAGAGCAGGCATTTTGATAGGCCTATGCAATTAACAAAAGAAGCTTTATTGGAATTACAATGGTGGATTGAAAATGTCCCACAAGCTGCTAAAAACATTCTGATACAACAGCCTGAAGTAATTTTACAAACAGATGCTAGTGCTCTCGGATGGGGGGCAACAGATTCATTCTCCAGCTGTGGGGGCAGATGGACTGTCCAAGAGGAAATGTTTCTCCAAACATATGGTATTAACTATTTAGAATTATTGGGTGCTTTTTATGGGTTGAAGGCATATTGTTCTACAAAAAAGAATCTGCATGTACTGATACAATTAGACAATAAAACAGCTGTTGCATATATTAATCACATGGGTGGAGTCAGATCGGTATCATGTGATTGTTTGGTCAATCAGATATGGCAATGGTGCATTAACCACCAAATTTGGATTTCGGCAAATTACATCCCAGGTAAAGACAACGTGGTGGCAGACAATAGATCAAGGATGTTTAAAGACAACACAGAATGGATGTTGAACCCAGTAATTTTCAGTAAAATTGTGACTCAATATGGGTTACCAGACATTGATCTGTTTGCATCAAGACTAAATCATCAATTGCCTAAATATGTGTCTTGGGAACCAGATCCAGACGCAGTAGCAGTAGATGCTTTTTCACTATACTGGGGGAATATGTTCTTTTATGCTTTTCCACCATTTGCTCTGGTTCAGCAATGTCTGAAGAAAATAGAACAAGATTCTGCCACAGGATTATTTGTAATTCCAAATTGGCCGACACAACCATGGTTCCCATTGATGTTAAACATGATTAAAGAACCATATATGTCAATTCCTAACAGCAGTGATTTATTGATAAAACCAGTAACCAAAGAAATTCATCCATTACATGCTTATATGAATTTGTTAATCTGCAGGTTTTGACCAGACCACTACAGGAGCTTGGATTGTCGGATAGAACTATGGATATTATAGTCGCATCATGGCGAGATAGCACTCAGAGACAATATATGACACATATAAAGAAATGGGAAAAATTTTGCAGACAGTCAAATATATCCTATCATACTGTGAACATTGCAAACATATTGGAGTTCCTTGCCGAGTTGCATTTTGAACAACACTTAAGTTACAGTGCCATTAATAGTGCACGTAGTGCCTTATCATCTTATTTAGGACAAATCTCTGACCAGAAATCAATTGGATCACATCCATTAATATCCAGATTTATGAAAGGAATCTTTAACAAAAATCCACCCAAACCAAGATATACAGAAATTTGGGATGTTAGCATTGTACTTACCTTACTTAGGCAATGGACTCCAATCGAAGGTTTGTCATTGGAAAGGTTAACATTTAAATTAGTAATGTTAATGGCATTGGTTTCAGCGCAAAGGGTGCAAACATTACAAATGTTACGTTTAGACTGTATGCATGTGACTGCAGATAACATTGTGTTCTATGTTTATGATCTGATCAAACAAAGCAGACCAGGGAGAACTGGAGCGAAGGTAATGTTTCAAGCTTATCCCATTGATCCAACGTTGTGTGTAGTTAAACATTTGAATCATTATGTAAAAGTTACTAAAACTCTTCGAGGAGATGAAAAAACATTAATGATTACGCATAAGAAACCACACACAAAAGCTTCAGTGCAAACAATCTCAAGGTGGTTAAAACAGGTGTTACTTTTAGCAGGAGTAGACACTGATGTGTTCAAATCTCACTCCACCGGGGCAGCAGCTACATCCGCGGCGAAGTTACAGGACGTACCACTCGAACATATTTTAGAAACCGCAGGGTGGTGTAAAGAAGAAACTTTTTCAAAGTTCTACAATAAACCTGTTCACACAATGACAGGCTTTGGACACGCGGTGTTGGGTTCACTATAATCACCTGCTTTGTTTCACTATTGATTGATATGATCAATTATGTTATCACTTATATCTTTTATCACTTTGTAATGGTTCCCTCGGGTATAAAAGAGGGTTATTATATGTTCTTTTATCATTAAAAGATTTATGGAAAGAACTAAAACTAGTCTGGTTTTCTCATGTATGTGTTGACCTAGCCGGACTGTCGTATGGAAGAATTCTACGACATGAAAAACACAGAAAGCTTCAAACTCTTCACGTAGTCACTCACGTGACTCCGAAGTAAAATAGTAAGATTAAACGAGAACTTACCAGTTGAAGTTTGATCTTTATTTTATGAGGAGTAACGATGAGGGATTACGTGCCCTCCACTCCACACCCTCATAAAATAAATGATCATCTGGTAGTTCTAAATCTATGATGAGCCTTACTATCTTACTCCGGCTATTATGTTCTGTGTTTTTCATGCCGCTGCTTTGAAGTATGCCGTTCCAGCGCCAGGCGGGGCTTCTTCACGTAATCCCTCATCGTTACTCCTCATAAAATAAAGATCAAACTTCGAACTGGTAAGTTCTCGTTTAATCTTACTATTACTCTGCATAAACACAATCCATTGTAAACGGCTCGATTGTATTCATGTATTGTCTTTCCGCTGACTGGTTTGCACGCAACAAAAGCTTTTCACTGTACCTTGGTACCAGTGACCATAAACTAAACCTAACTTAACTGAACTGAACTGAGATTAAGCACATAGAAATAGCCCCTGAGACAATATACAAGACTTGCCAGGTTTTGGCACTATTGTCAAAGTCCGAGTTGCTTTAAGTCCAGCTGGTCGTGAAGGCCTGTAGTCCTTGCAGCATTGCAGGCTCGGCCTGGCCAAATGAAGTTGCAGCAAGGAACTGCAGATGCTGGCTTACACAGAATGTTGAAGTAAATCAGCTGGTAAAGGGCCTGTCCCATGATGCAAGTTCACCCAAGAACTCTCCCAAGTTTAAAAAAAAATCAAACTCGTGGTACCTCATCCCCATGAGTATGTTATTACTCTTGGAAGTTTTTCACACTGTTGAAAAAACTTCACGAGTTCCTGCGTATCCCGAGTACCTGCCGTTAGCATTATGAGCCGCTACGAGACATCCACGAGCTCCGACGTAGCCACTACGTACATTCTACGTACTTACCATGAATTTGTTTTTTTTTTTAACTCGGGAGAGCTCTTGGGTGAACTCGCATCGTGGGACAGGCCCTTAAGGCAGCACCTCTGGAGAGAAGGGATGGGTGACGTTTCTGGTCCATGGCGGGCGAGCCAGGCCTGCTGCCAGGCGATACGATCATCATGGGAACTTTTACTCAAAAGGGCAAACAGAGCCGCCGATTAAAGTCAGCAACAACAGAGGAGAATCTGTCTTCTTCCCGCCAAATCTATGAAGTGTGACTGAACGTCACAATCTGTTAGCACAGTGAAGTGTAATACCATGTGTCACAGCTACCACAGCAGGAGCAGTCCTCAGTCGAATACACCACCAACTATAGATTTCCCCTCCACTCACACACCCACTCACACACACACTCACACGCACATCCACACACTCACACACCCACACATTCACACATGCACTCACACTCAACCACTCACTCACAAACCACACCCACACCCACTCATACATTCACACCTACACCCACACCAACTCACACTCATACACCCATTCACAAACTCACACTCACACATCCAGGGGCGGAAAACCCGGGGGGGGGGGGGGCAAAGGGGACACGTCCCCCCCATGTTTTGAGAGGTGGGGGACATCCGCCCCCAAGTTTTTGTAATCCGGATTTTAAAATCCCCGCTTTCCGCGAGACAGTGGAGGTGGGACAGCTGATCGAGGGCGCCGATTGGCTGAGAGAGACGTCAGTCAGCAGGTAATGGGGGCGGGACATGATGTGGGTGAGTGCGCGCATGCGAGCGTGGCCGCCAAATATTTGTGTCCCCCGTCCCCTCCATGTTTCATAGCGAGTTCCGCTCTTGCACACACCCACTCACACACCTACACACACACCCACACACACTCACACATTCATACACACTCACACATTCATACACTCACATACCCACTCACACTCACACACAAACACACACACTCACACACAAACACACACACTCACACACCCACACACACTCACACACAATCACCCAGTCACCAACCAGCTGGCTGCATGACACATCCCCTGCTTCCACTTTTCCCGAAAAAGTCTGGCCAATTAACCTACGTCCCGTGGTGCAGCGGTAGAGTTGCTGCCTACAGCACCAGAGACCCGGGTGTGATCCTGACCATGGGTGCTGTCTGTATGGAGTTTGCACGTTCCCCCGTGACTTGGGTGGGGTTTCTCCGGCTCCTCCGGTTTTCCTCCCATACTCCAAAGACGTAAATTATAGGCAAATTGGCTTGGCAAAATTGTAAATTGTCCCTAGTGTGTGTAGGATAGAGGCATTGTGCGGTCGGAACAGACTCAATGGGCCGAAGGGCCTGTTTCCCCACTGTATCTCTAATCTAAACTAAACGAAACCTTTGTGACATGGAAGGAAATTGGAGCATCCTGAGGGTTACCCTCGTGGTCATGGATAGAGCATGCAAACTCTACACAGACAGCACCAGATGTGAGGATCGAATTTGGGTCTCGGGTGCTGTGAGGCAGCAATTCCACCTGCTGCGCTTCTGATTTGAGTTGAAAGATATGTAATGTCCTCGGAAATGTTAATAGAAGATTAACAGGATATTTGTTCTAAATAAAATGCGCGCATAAATGCAGGACACGCAGTGGAAGAATGTGGTTTAGTATCTGGGGAACGATTGTGGACATGTGGGGTTGGCTACAGCTCATGTGTCCTCACCCAGGTGTCGGCTCCGAGCTCTATTGTGTATTCTATGCAAGCACCATCAAGGTTTATAGTTAGCCGCATTGAAG
The DNA here is from genome assembly GCA_035221665.1 of Okamejei kenojei. Lineage (NCBI taxonomy): Eukaryota > Metazoa > Chordata > Chondrichthyes > Rajiformes > Rajidae > Okamejei > Okamejei kenojei. The sequence continues at coordinate 8,212,413 of CM069155.1, forward strand.
ACAGATGTCTCAACAGTTGTTCTATTTATTCCTGTACCTTCTACAGTCCTGTTCTGAAGTTAATAGTTTATACAAATAATGCTAATTTGCATAACACCACAAAACATTGATATGATGCAAAGCTGTTCCTGCCTCCAGATTGCACAATGAATTTGCAGCACAGTTTAATCTGTCAAACCCTGTTCATTCTCTTGTCTGACCTCATGTCGGAGTGAAGGCATTATTTAGTTTAGTTTGGTTTAGAGATACAGCGCGGTAACAGGCCCAGCGAGTCCACACCGACCAGCGATCCCCGCACACTAACACTATCCTACACACACTAGGGACAATTTACAATTATACCGAGCCAATTAACTGTCAAACCTCTACGTCTGTGGAGTGTGGGAGGAAACCAAAGATCTCAGAGAAAACCCACGCGGTCACGGGGAGAACGTGCAAACTCCGTACAGACAGCACCCGTAGTTGGGATTGAACCCGGGTCTCTGCCGCTGCAAGCGCTGTAAGGCAACTTTCACGCTGTGCACTATGTCACCCCAATTCCCGTCCATTTCAAAAATGGCTCGGTATAATTGTAAATTGTCCCTAGTGTGTGTAGGATAGTGTTAGTGTGCGGGGATCACTGGTCGGTACAGACTCGGTGGGCCGAAGGGCCTGTTTCCATGCTGTATCTCTAAACTAAACCAAACTAAAGCCACATCCCAAAGACGTGCAGGTTTATAGGATAATCAGCATATGTAAATTGCCCCTAATGCAGGGAGATGAAACGTAAGTGGGATAACATAGAACTAGTGTGTATGGGTGATCGATGATCAACATGGTCTCGGTGGGCCGAATGGCCTGTTTCTGTCAATCACTATCCTATCTTTCAATCAGTCAGTCAATCAAGTATGTGTGGAGGCGCATGTTATGGATCATTCAGCAGCTTTAGGTGGGGGGGGGGAAGATTCAACTGAACAATAGAGCATCTTCGATGTTCGAAACACGAAGTGCCTATTTTCGATAGAACACATATCATCTGTGGATAGCTCAGTCTGAAGAAGGGTCTCGACCTGAAACATCACCCGTTCCTTCTCTCCAGAGACGCTGCCTGTCCCCCTGAGTTACTCCAGCATTTTGTGCCTTTCTTCAGTGTAAACCCAGCGTCTGCAGTTCCCTCCTACACAGCTGTGGAAAGGGTAAGGACTTTGCATCGGGTTTCGAAAGAAGGTTTCAATTAGAGCTCTGGAGTCATAAAGGACAGGTGCTGCCTTAATACCAGCTCAGAGTAACGTGATCCATGCAGATGACTTCTTCCCCACTTTGCACAGATGGCAGAAGGGAAATTGCGTCCACATATGGTGAGCCGCTGTCTAACCCTCGTCGGCTTCCAAGCCGTTATTACCAGCATTCCCCCAGACCAGAGATAGACACATGATGCTGGAGCAACTCAGAGACTCGAGTTAACTCGGTCTGTTCTACATTCTCCATTCTCCATGATCTGCATCTCTTTTGATCTATTACACTTCCTTATCTCTGTAACTCCCTCTCCCCTGACTCTCAGTCTGAAGAAGGGTCTCGACCCAAAACGTCACCCATCCGTGCTCTTCAAAGATGCTGACTGTCCCCTTGAGTTACTCCAGCATTTTAGTGCCTATTTTCGGTTTAAACTAGCATCTGCAGTTCTCTCCTGCTCAAGGTAATTTACGAAACTGGATAACGTGCTTTTAAACCTGGTAATAAGGATTGCTGCAGAAACTAAGGGTCTCTATCCCCCCAGGGTGATAATCCTTCAATTTCACAAAGTAAGTATGCAGGTGCAGCAGACAGTGAAGAAAGCAAATGGCATGTTGGCCTTTATAACATGTTGAGTATAGGAGCAAAGAGATCCTTCTGCAGCTGGACAGGGCCATAGTGAGACCACACCTGGTATTGTGTGCAGTTTTGGTGCAATTTGAGGAAGGACATTCTTGCTATTGAGGGAGTGCAGCGTAGGTTTACAAGTTTATTCTCGGGATGGCGGGACTGTCATATGCTGAGAGAATGGAGCAGCTGGGCTTGTACACTCTGGAGTTTAGAAGGATGAGAGGCGATCTTATTGAAACATATAAGATTTTTAAGGGTTTGGACATGCTAGAGGCAGGAAACATGTTGGGGGAGTCCAGAACCAGGGGCCACAGTACAAGAATAAGGGGTAAGCCATTTAGAACGGAGGCGAGGAAACACTTTTTCTCACAGAGAGTTGTGAGTCTGTGGATTTCTCTGCCTCAGAGGGCGGTGGAGGCCGGTTCTCTGGATACTTTCAAGAGAGAGCTAGATAGGGCTCTGAATGATAACGGAGTCAGGGGATATGGGGAGGAGGCTGGGATGGGATGGGATACTGATTGGGGATGATCAACCATGATCACGTTGAATGGCGGTGCTGGCTCGAAGGGCCGAATGGCCTACTCCTGCACCTATATTGTCTATTGTCTTCCTGGACTCGAGGCCAAAATAATACTGACGGTAGACACAAAATACTGGAGTAACTCAGCAGGCCAGGCAGCATCTCTGGAGAGAAGGAATGGGTGACGTTTCGGGTCACGACCCTTCTTCACGAGGCCGCACCTACCCAACGTCATCGAACCTCACGCTGGCCAATCTGCACATCGCTGGCACAAGAGACAGCCCCGCTCGTGGTCCTCGTGTGCAACATCTCGTCGAAAGTCATTCATAATTTATGATTTAGCACTTACCAAAAATAAATGTAACACAGAGAGCTGCAATCTGATTCCCTTGCTGGCGGACATCAACCCTGCAGCTAAACAGGTAGAACAGCATGTAATATGTGGGCTGATTAAAAACCAAGGAGAGAATTTAATTTTAAGTTAATTTAAATTTTAATTTTAGTGACTCCGGCACTAAACTCAGCCACAGAATCAGTTAATAGTGTCCACGGTCCGACGTAACCATGGCAGGCTTGGTGCGAGTTTGTAAATTCAGCAGCTCTAATTAATGCAAAAATCTGGAGTAGCTCAGTGGGTCAGACTGACTGTCTGAAGAAGGGTCTCAGCCTGAAACGTCTATTCCTTCTCTCCAGAGATGCTGCCTGTCCCACTGAGTTACTCCAGCTTTTTGTGCCTACCTTCGGTCTAAACCAGCATCTGCCGTACCTTCCGACACAGCTACTTAGTAATAGATGTGCTAAGAAAGTTGCAGCCATTATTACCCATCAGAGAATTGGAAATACCAGCTCAGGAATTTGAGATTTTGAGACTTTGATCTAATCTGACATTTAGGGGCCTGATTTGCGATAACAAAATTTGGAAGACCATGACCAATGTAGCAATGAGGTTAATTATCAGTTCATGATTATATTCTAAGTGATCATCCTCTACCCCTCCCATCCCCATCTACTATCTTTTCCCCTTTTAACTATTTGCATGAAATTCCGGATGACACTTCTGCGATGCTAAATCAGTTAACACTGCCCTCTAAGATGGATACAGAAGAGCCCATGGCATTGCGTGTTATAGAAGCTGGAACATGCCCCTTGTGTCTTGGCCAACGTCTGTGCCACACAAAGCTGATCATTTGGTCCTTCACTTGTGTGACGTCTCTCTCTCTCTCTCTCTCTCTCTCTCTCTCTCTCTCTACCCTCCCTCCCTCCCTCTCTCTCCACCCCTCCTATCTCTCAGTCCCTCCCTCCCTCCCTCCCTCCCTCTCTCTCTCTCCCTCCTCTCTCCCCCTGTCCCTCCCTCTCTCTCTCTCTCCCTCCCCCCCCCCCTCTCTCTCTCTCCCCACCCTCCCAGCTATATCTATATAGCACCTTGATAGACTGTGAAACAATTAGGATATCCCACGTAGCTGAAAGTGTGACAGCTCCCCCATCGCTTCACAGAGCAGGGAGGTAGAGGATCGAGGAGGTGCAGAATGACAGCTGGGAAGAGACAAAAATGAGAGAGGAAAGAGCAACACTGTGCGAACGAACCTGGAGAAGAATGAGAGGACAAAAAGGTTCATGAGGACTTCATTAAAAAAATGTCAGTTGAGAAGTCCTCCCTTGTTTAGTTTAGTTTAGTTTAGTTTAGTTTAGTTTGGTTTAGTTTATTATCACACGTACCGAGGGTGAGTGAAAAGCGTTTGTTGGGTGCCAACTAGTCAGCGGAATAACTATATATATGATTACAATCGAGCCATTCACTGTGTACAGATACATGGTAAAGGGAATAATGTGATTAATGCTTAGTGCAAGGTAAGCCAGTGAAGTCCAATCAAAGAGAGCCCGATTGCCCACCAGCATCTGAGTGCTACCAGCTCCTGTGGGTTTTCCTGTTCCACTACAGATGACACCTTGGGTCTCATGTGTGGCAGAGTTTGCTGTGTGTGAGCCTCACGCTAGGCAGGGATCAGCCACCACTCAGTGCCACTTGAAAGCAACACTCGATCCATCACGTCAGTTCCCAATCCTCCCTCCCCCCCATCCTTTACCTTTTCACCTTTGAACAACTAACTCATCCCCGATTCCTCGCCTGCCTTCCCTTTCCTGTTTTCCACAGCTGGCTGTTAATTGTATTTGCAGCTTGTGAGATGCAGCGTGAGATCACAGCAGTATGTAGTGTAGGGGAGGAACTGCAGATGCAGGTTTAAACCAAAGGAAGACACAAAAAGCTGGAGAGATGGGCAGCATCTCTGAAGAAATGAAATAGGTGACGTTTCGGGTCAAACCCCTTCTTCAGTTTTAATGTAATTAAGTGCAGTCTAATTACTGAGTACATGATAAGGCTTTATAAAACCCAAACATTTTCCAACTAATTTTGGAGATTCCCTCCTCCATTCAATGTGCAGTGAATAACAAAGTGAGCAAATTCAGATCAAGAAGGGTCTCGACCCGAAACGTTGCCTATTTCCTTCGCTCCATAGATGCTGCCTCACCAGCTGAGTTTCTCCAGCATTTTTGTCTACCTTCAGATCAAGATGCAGCCTGCAAAATTGAATTTTTATTCAGCTATTAATCATTTGGTTAACACCGTTTTCCACACCGTTTTAAACAAGATATTCTATACATTCCTGGAGGGTATATTTCCCCCTCTCTGTGAATGACAGGCCCAGAGACAGATTTATTGAAGAAAGTGTCAAGAAGAAGCTTTCAGAGTATTTATCCACCTGGAAGAATTGAATTGACTGAAACAGCACTTTCTTACATCTAAACAAAATGCGCAGGCATCTTACAATAGCCGTTATATAACAATATGTATCCTTCCAGACAAGTGGCTGGGAAATTGCTGCATTATCCCGTCACTCCATACATCCACACAAAAAAGAAATGCCAATCATGATACACAGAGGTGAAAAATCTAAGGCGATTTGATTTTTGTACATTTAGACGAATGTTTGCAAAATTTGGGGTGAAATCTCTTGGTGAATCTGGTGGAGGATGTGTTAGGGCTTTCGTTTCTATATATTTTTTTCCATTACTAAACAAAACAGTCTGCTGGAAAAAAGAAGCATCTATATTAACCACAGCACATCGGAAACCAGACGCGATGTAAAGGTTAATGTTGAGTGGCTGTCGTCTGGTTTTGTTCTCTGAATCTCTGAATCACGTTGCTTGAATGTTTCCCCCAAATATTTGAACGTCAGGGCTTTATCTTAGTGACGATCTCTCCACAATCAACTCTTCACAGACGTTAGATTTGGAGAAAAGGACTACTCTGTCCCCTCTCCCACCTCCTTGCCGTGTCGACCAGCGATCACCCCACACACTCACACTATCCCACACACTCTCGGGGCAATTTACAATTTTACATTCATACCAAGCCAATTAGCCTACAAACCTGTACGTCTTTGGAGTGTGGAAGGAAACTGGAGAACCCAGAGACGCAGGTCACGGGGAGAATGTACAAACTCCGTACAGACAGCACCCGTAGGCAAGATCGAACCCGGGTCTCTGGCGCTGTGAGGCAGCAACTCTACCGTTGTCCCACCATGCCGCCCCATCCATTCATCTCCAATTCACAAAGGAACTAAAGTTGGATTAACCTGTTCACCGCCAAGTTTTTTGTTCGCTATCGGTCATGAGCCGGGTGCCCAGGGATGGCACTGAAAAAGGTTAATGGTGCACTTGCACCTTCTGAGTCCTCAGGCTAGTCTGCTGGATTCACACTCAGTGAAGTGCTTTTGAAAGGAAACTATAGCATAGAGCAAGAAAGAATGCAACAGAACAAGGTCATGCACAGTGAAGGGCCCAGTGTGGGACAAAGGTTGGAAGGATGAGTGTTCCTGACCAGGGCCCTTTGACATTGTTGCTTTCAATCTCCTTTCAGTGAGAACTTGCCTATTACGGCTAATTCAGATGATTGATTGTTGGGAAGATACAGCATGGAAACAGACCCTTTGGCCCACTGAATCCATGCAGACCGACCACCGATCGCCCATACACACTAGTTCTATGTCAGATCACTTTCACGTCTAATCCCTACAGACAAGGGCCAGTTTACAATCAACCGATAAATCCACATGTCTTTGGGATGTGGGAGGAAACCAGAGCACCTGGAGGAAACCCACATAATCACAGGGAGAAAACGTGCAAACTCCACGCAGTCACACCTCACGTCAGGATCGAACCCTTGTCTCCGGCGCTGCAAAGCAGCAGCTCTACCAGCTGCACCAATGCACTGCTCTCCTTCGTAAGGTCATGAGATAGGAGCAGAATTAGGCCATTCAGCCCGTCAAGTCTACTCCGCCATTCAATCACGGCTGACCTGTCTTAATCCCATTCTCCTGCCTTCTGCCCATAACCCCAGACAACGGTACTAATTGAGAATCTATCTTACGCAAATCAATAAATTCACACCTCTTCCTGCCACGTGTTTAGCTGGCTGCACGGGTGATTCAAGACTGAATATGGAGCAGCAGAGTTGCTGGCAGACCCTCTGGTCGTGGAAATACCCACATTGAGTAGAGTCAGTCTCCAGCCCTTGGAGCTCATGGGGGTCACAATCAGATCTACAACCTCCAAGCAACCCACTGCCCTTCAATGGTTCTTCCTTGCCACGCATGCACAGCACAGGGGAATTATTTCGCACCACCCACAAATGCACAGTCGCCATATTTTGGCACTGTTTACAAAGAAAAAGAAAAAGTCCAAAGTCGGGTCCACGTGTTGGAAGTACTGGAGCCCCCCCCCCCCCCGATCCAGGTGTGCCCAGGTACGCCCCAGGCTGCTGCAGGTCCACAACCCCACGTCCCTCCTCGCCCTGTCCCGGGGACACCTCCTGCAGTCGACCTTGGAGGCGCTGGAGGCTTTACCCCAGTCGCTCTCCTACCGGCCTACTCCTCGCGTCCGTGTTTGCCAGCGCACCCTCCTCCTCGACTCTACACTCATCGGGGCATCTGTGCTATCCACTACACTCTGCTGTTTCCCCTTCACTCTACCTCTTGTACTTGCGTGGAGCTTGATTGCATTCACAGGTAGTGCTTTCTGCTTAGTATCAGCTCCTGCAGAAAACTGCGGCCGAGCATCTGTACCTCTTGGCTTTTTAATTTATACTTCTCGCACCTTCATCCACATGTGCTGGTGTAGCATGCATGCTTCAAAGCCATGGCTTTGACGATTTGAACCACGTTATTGTCAGACTTGGGATGAGAATGAAGATTTGTCCATCAAGATCTGTTTGTGTGAGCGAGTTTCGCGATACATGCAACTTATTGGGTTTCATTGTGTATGAAGGAACTGCTGATACTGGCTATACACTGAAGATAGACACAAAACACTGGAGTAACTCAGCGGGACAGGCAGCATCTCTGGAGAAAGGGAATGGGCGACACCTCAGGTCGAGACCCTCCGTCAAGTCTGAAGAAGATACAGCGTGGAAACAGGCCCTTCGGCCCACCGGGTCCACGCCGACCAGCGATGCCCACAATTTAACACTAGGGACATTTTTACATTTACCAAGCCAATTAACCTACAAACCTGTACGTCTTGGAGTGTGTGAGGAAACCAAAGATCTTGGATCTCCGTATAGACTGCACCCGTAGTCAGGATTGAACCCGGGTCTCCGGCGCTGCAAGGCAGCAACTCTACCGCTGCACCACCGTGCCTCTCTAACGGCTCGACCCGAAATGTCACCCATTCCATCTCCCCGGGTAGATTTCAACGATAGGTGTGATGATATTTCTGTGGCTTGTGGAGCAGTCAAGGTTTTTTTTTTCAAATATGATAGGTGGCAAATGAATGCAAAGTTGTTCTAATATTGAAGACAAAAATAGGTCTCCCTTAGCTGAGCTGATCAAACGCTCGCTGCCCGATAGTAAAAATGGTGGCTTTGAATCAATAAATTAAAATTCTGACACCCAGCAGTTTGGCAGAGCTTTTGTGTTGAGACATTCCTCTGTAATATACAGCAGTTGGTTGCATTTTATATTCTATTGACTGGACTCTGTTGACTCCCTCCCGAAATTACCATCGTTTTCACATCACCATCCAAAGCTATTGAATAAAATTGACAGTTCATATCAGGAAATAAATTGCAAACTCTCTCGACTTCATATATTTGGCAGGGTCAACCATTTTCTGGAACTAGACTCTGCCTTTCCTTGTTTAGTGAGTGCTAAAGGTTTCTTGTCGAGGCCCGCCCTTCTTCAGACTGAAGAAGGGTCTCGACCCAAAACGTCACCCATTCCTTCACTCCAGAGATGCTGCCTGTCCCACTGAGTTACTCCAGCATTTTTTGCCTACCTTTGCCCATAAGGATGTTAGCAATTTTTTTTTGTTTTTTTAATCAAAAATATTTATTCCAAAATTAAAATGATATCTACAGTAAAAAAAAAACAACCCACCACCATAATCCACGACAAATGATAAACTATTATACCACCTTCTTACACTACTTGTCAAGGATGCACTCAACTCCCTGCGGTGCCCAGCGGTCCCGGAAATCCCCCAGGGTGCCCGTGGACAGCGTGTATTCCCTCTCTAACACCACCCGGGAGCGGATGTAACCCTGGAAAAGGGACAGGCAGCCAGCTCGGGCAGAGCCCTCTTCAGCCTGGCGCCGTGACTCACGGATGGCCAGCTTGGCCAGGCCCAGGAGCAACCCAACCAGGACATCCTCGGGCCCTAGCCCCTCCCCTACGCACAGGGTGTCCAAAGATGAGGATGGTGGGTGAGAAATGCAGTGAGAAGGCAAGGAGCAGCCTCTTTAGATAATGGAACAGGGGCTGCAACCTCACACACTCCATATACACGTGGAACACTTCCAGCCCGCAAAAGTGGCAGGCGACTGGCGAGTCTGTGAACCGCGAGAGAAACAGGTTGCAAGGGACAAGGATGTTAGCAATGTCGGTAACCAAAGGCTTCCCCTGTGATTTACGTTCTACACAGTGTCGGACTTCTGTCAGTCGGCATTCTCTCCCATTGACAGGAGGTGCAACAGGCTGAGAAAGCAACGTATCTGCGAAGATAACAATGAACATTTGAAAGAAATAAAACAGAAAGCAAAACATATTCTTCGTCATCAAGTGGAAGCTGCCCATTGCTCATAAAATGGCAATAAACCAATAAACTTCTTGCACTTGGATCATAAATACGGCCATAAAAAGATTGGCATGGCTTTCCTTCAGGCTTGAATAATTATTGGCAATATTAAAATATTTTTCTCAATAAAAGCTCTTCGTGACCCTCCCGTTTATCTTTGGATCTGATCGTTTTTTTTGCTCTCTTCTTTTTAACTTTTTTCCAAATGACTCATAATCATTGACGTCTTCTAATCGACATTTCCAGCTTCAGGCTCTTTGGCCGTGACTAGCTGCACCCACATATCTCACTCATGCCCTCAGGACAAGGCCAGGTTTTTTTTTAATTACCAACAAACATTGATCTGCCGGTTAGAATGCTGAGTGGCAAACTTGGGCCAGTATGTTATTCTGGAATCTGGAAAGGAAAGGCAACTTACAAAAATCCCACTCATGTTGGATCCGAGTGAGAAATTTGGCAAATCAGGCCACCACAAAGATTCCAGCTACAGATTTAAATAGAACAATGAACAGTACAGCGCAGGAACAGATCCTTCGGCTTGCAGTGTCCATGTTAAACATGACGGCAAGATTAACTCTTACATGGCAGAAGGGTCTCGACACGAAACGTCACCCATTCCTTCTCTCGAGAGATGCTGCCTGACCCGCTGAGTTACTTCAGCATTTTGCGTCTATCTTGGGTGTAAACCAGCACCTGCAGTTCCTTCCTACACATTATTAGTTTAGAGTTTAGTTTAGTTTAAAGATATAGTATGGAAACAGTCCCTTCAGCCCACTGAGTAAATGTCAGCCATTCATCGCCCATGTACTTGAGTTCTATGTTATCCCACTTTCACATCCCCTCACTAAATCCTGGGGGAATTTGTAGAGGCCAATTAACCTACGAACCTGCCCGTCTTTGGGATGTGGGAGGAAAGGAGAGCGCCCATAGAAAACCCACGCGGTCACAGGGAGAACATGCAAACTCCACCCAGAGAGCACCCAAGGTCAGGATTGAACCTGGGTCTCTGGTCCAGCGAGGCAGTGGCTCTTCAAGCCGCGCCACTGTGCTGGGCCTCACTGGGATTTACACACATGGAATTGGATGACTCCCGACTCTCAGTCTGAAGAAGGGTCTCGACCCGAAACGTCACCTATTCCTTTTCTCCAGAGATGCTGCCTGTTACTCCAGCATTTTGTGTCTATCTTTGGAACGGGACGAATGCAAGTGATTCCAGCGTATTCTTGTCGAGTGTTTATATATCACTGATACATCCACACATAAAAGCTCACAGATTTGCGGGCCACCATCAAAATCCAATTCACTACACAAAGGGATCCCTTTTCAAACTTACACCTTAAATTACTAGATAGTTCGCGGGCTGCTCAATAAAAACAGGCATCTGCAAATATTTAAAAAGATTGCTATATCCCTTACTGATTTACAGCAGTGTAATGTACATAACATCACCAACTGTTGGTCCTATAAATTGCTCTGCCTAATTTATTGATTGATCACCAAATCACTGCCAAATCGCATGGAATATCACATCTCATCGGTGCAGTCTGCATTAACGCAGTAGGAAAATATTCTGACTGCAATTGGTCATTTTTAGACAAATTTGCATTATCATGATGCTCAGTACCTCTGTCAGAGGAATATTTTATTTTCAGTCTACTCTGGCCACAATCACTGGGCAACTTAGAACAGCTTTCACAACTGAAGAAGGGCCTCAACCCGAAATGTCACCCATTCCTTCTCTCCAGAGAACTTAATTTTGAATGGCCGCATGGTGGCACAGCGGTAGAATTGCTGCCTCACAACGCTTGCAGCGCCGGAGACCCAGGTTCGATCCCGACCACGGGTGCTTGTCTGTACGTTCTCCCCGTGTCCTGTGTGGGTTTTCTCCGAGATCTTTGGTTTCCTCCCACACTCCAAAGACGCACAGGTAGCTAGGTTAAATGGCTCGGTGTATGTGTAAATTGTCCCTAGTGTGTGTAGGATAGTATTAATGAGGGGGGAGCGCTGGTCGGCGAGGACTTGATGGGCCAAAGAGTCTATTTCTGCGATGTATCTCTAAACTAAAAGATGCTGCCTGCTCCTGTCTGACAGAAGATACAGAACCTGGAAAATGCACCCAACCAGACTCAAAATCAGCTCCTTCCCCACTGTTATCTGGCTTCTGAATGGTCCTTCCATGCTAGGGCACTCTTCTCTTCACCTCTTCCCATTGAAGACATTGGACCATGTCTAAGAAACTGATACATCACAAGACGCTACAATGCTAAGTTTAAGTTTACATTTATTGTCACAAGCACCAACTGGTACAGTGAGATTTGAGTTACCATACGAATAAAAAGAACACAACGCACGATAGAGTTTAACATGAACATCCTCCACAGCGGAATCAACATTTCCCACTGTGAGAGAAGGCAATAAAGTTCAGTCATCTTCCTCTTGTTCACCCGTGGTCACGGCCTTTTTGAACCCCCCGCAGTCGCCGCTACGGCGGCCCGATGTTCAGGCCCTCTCGCCGGGATGATCGAAGCTCCGGCGTCGCAACGGAAGAACACACTCAGCGGCTTGGAGTTTCCGAATCAGCCACTTCTTACCGGAGACCGCGGCTACTGGCCGAGCTGGGCGGAGATTCAACACTGGCGGCCCTCGGCAAAGCGATCCCAGGACTCCACGATACTAAAGTCAGCGCCGGCCGTGGCTAGAAGTTCCGCAAACCACAGCTCCACAATGTTAAAGCAGCAGGCCCAACACTCGGGTGCTTCAACACGGCGATCCCCGGTAAGGCATTGCCCGCTCCGCGATGGTAAATCAGTGCTGCGCCGCTGCCAAAGCCCTGGTCGGTCTCCGGCAGGAAAGGCAGCGCCAATCCAGATGGTAGGTCGCGAGAAGGGGGGGCGAAGACGCGACTCGGAGAATGGACGCATCCTCGACCAGGAAGTGACTGAGAAACGGTTTCCCCCTTACCCTCCCCACCTCCCCCACATAAATAGACTAAGAAACCTTCAAAAACAGACTGTTAAACAGATTAAAAATAACAAAAAGACAAAAAAAAACAGACTGACTGTAGGCAGAGGCTGCCATCGTATGGCGCCCCTGGTGGTCCAAAAACGGAACTATATTCTGCACTCTGTATCTTCCCTTTTGCTCTATCTATTGTACTTGAGTTTGAACTATGTCTATCTATACATGGCATATCTGATCTGATTGGACAACATGAAAAACATAGCCCTTCACTGTCCCTTGGTGCATGTGACAATAATGAGTAATAATAAAACCTAAACCATTTAATCTCTCTCTCAAAAGATGGGTGGAATAAGTGACAAAGGCTCGAGGTGACAAAAGGGTGTCAGATGTGGTGTGCGCGAGTTAAATGTAAAGCCAGAGCGAGTGGTGTGAGGAGGAAGAGATAAGGGGGATGGGAAAGAGGATAAAATGGACCTCTTTGAATGTGGGACCCAGGGAAGGGAGATGGAAGGAAAGACACAAAGTGCCGGTGTAACTCAGCAGGACAAGCAGCATCCCTGGAGAGAAGGAATGGGTGGCGTTTCGGGTCAATAGACAATAGACAATAGACAATAGGTGCAGGAGTAGGCCATTTGGCCCTTCGAGCCAGCACCGCCATTCAATGTGATCATGGCTGATCATCCCCAATCAGTACCCCGTTCCTGCCTTCTCCCCATTTCCCTTGACTCCGCTATTTTTAAGAGCCCTATCTAGCTCTCTCTTGAAATCATCCAGAGAACCGGCCTCCACCGCCCTCTGAGGCAGAGAATTCCACAGACTCACCACTCTCTGTGAGAAAAAGTGTTTCCTCGTCTCCGTTCTAAATGGCTTACTCCTTATTCTTAAACTGCGGCCCCTGGTTCTGGACTCCCCCAACATCGGGAACATGTTTCCTGCCTCTAGTGTGTCCAAGCCCTTAACAATCTTCCATGTTTCAATGAGATCCCCTCTCATCCTTCTAAACTCCAGAGTGTACAGAGACCCTTCTTCAATGTTCAGACCGTTCGGTTGACTTTGTTATAAGAATGAGTCGTCAGTGGATGAATCATGAACAGATATGGCTCACCAGTTAGTTGTGGCTTCCCTGCTGATGTACAAGCTGGGTGAAAAACCAATGCAGAACCCATGCACCTTATCAGGCCGTCCTGACCATTTTTTGTTCTATAAATAATTTAAACGGGATGCAGCAAAACACTCATGCCAGGAAAGATCTTAATGTATGTTGTTCCAGCAAACACTACATTCCTTCAAAAGCTATACATGTGAACGTAAAACATAATGCAAAAAATATTAAAAATTAATAATTTGAGTGACTGTTCTTCATGGATTCCGAGTGGTTTGATCACTCAGTCCTATCTGGCCATGGCTGAATATTCATGTAAATGCCCTTCCTTGCAGAACTCACTGGATTGAGGTCAGAAGTAAACATTCTTCTTGATATTTTTCCACCTTTCTGAACCGAAGCATGCAAAATATATATTATGCTCTTGTCACTTGTGTGTGGAGAGTACAGAGCACTGGCTAAAGGATATAACCTTCCTAGTCACGGTGGATCTGACCACCTGGCATTGTTTGCTGTTATTGGCTTGATGTTCCTACACAAACGTTGTGCGCGGAAGGGCCAGCCCCAATGCTGCTCTGTTCTATGTTCTATATAACCTCCTTGGTCAGAGTGGATCTGATTCCCTAACAGGAGGAAGAGTTAAGGGCCTGTCCCACTTGGGTGTCATTTGCGCGTCATTTACGCAACATCATTTACGCGTCACGACGCGTGCGTGGTGCGTGGTGACGTAGGCAGTGACGTGCGGTTGCACGCGGTGCCCCAGGATTTTGGGATGTACAAAATCTTTGCGCGCCATCTGCGTGACGCGCGAACGGCGCCAACGTGGGAAAGGCCCTTAGCAATGTTTAGCAATGTTACAACATTTTGAGAATTTAAAAATCAAGTCTGCAATTTATCCCATCAGATAAAGCATAAAAAGAAGTTTAATTTGACACCTAATTCACTTTCATATCTTCAGTATTAAAAAAGTTATGGCCATTTTCATACTCGGAAATTAGCATCTTGTTCCCTATTGCTTTTCCATTGACTTAACGCAAAAGCTGTGATCAAGGACAGTCAAAAGCCCATAACTTTCTTAAAAATTAAGAGAACTGAATGAATTTTTCAGTTATTATAGATTGAAGCATTCTGAAACAAATAAGAAACAATCTTACTTGGATGACCTGAAATTAAAGCATATAATTAATTAGTTATGTAATTGTAGCTAATTACAAAATTCAATTACTAGATCTAAACATCTATCAATTTCTTATGAAAAGGTTAACATTTTTAAAAATTCAAAGTGTCCAAATAACATTCAAATGAGAATTCACAATATAACATGATTTTTAAATCTCATTGTCATGTATTTATAGGCCAAATGGAAGGAATTTAAATGGAATGGCCATTTAAATCATCTTGCGAGTGGGATTTTGTGGAACGCGATCGTTTGAAACGTTGCGGTTGCGGTGAATTTAAACCCCATATCAGCAGGAAAAATACTGCCGGTTCGTATATTTACATAATCACCTTTTCGCAATGTGAAATTTGGATTAAAGGCATCCTAAGAAGCAAATTATATGTAAAATAAACGGCTTTCTTTTACCTGTCCCATACGTGAGATCCGTCCCCGTTGTCGGCGTTGACGGCTTTAGAAGATGCTTTTTCATTTACTCCAGCGATTAAATTGTCCAGTGCAGTTTAAAAAAAAATAATAAAACCGATGTCAGAGCGATTATTCTTCAGCAGCTAAAAAGCCTGTTCAAAGTCGATTTGAACAGGCAGGAGAAAAATCGCATTTTAGACCCGCCCCCCCTCTCAAAGGAGCCTAAGTCGCGCACACGGCAAGTGACAGAACTGCAGCGCCGCTGAAGGTAAGTTTTGTAACATACCTACATACATATATTTTATTACCACACATGCACGTCGGACCATTTGCTGTTGTGTTTTCAAATTTACTTTTATCGATGGCGGTGGCGCAGTGGTAGAGCCTTCTAGCGCCAGAGACCCGGGTTCGATCCTGACTCCGGTGCTCGTCTGTCCATACATTCTCCCCGTGACCTGTGTGTGGGTTTTCTCCGAGATCTTCAGTTTCCTCTCGCACTCCAAAGACGTACAGGTTTGGTATAAATGTAAAATTCTCCCTAGTGTGTGTAGGATAGTGTTGATTTTGATTTGATTTGATTTGATTTAATTTATTGTCATTGTCTTCAATGAAGAGACAACAAAATTACTTTTCCCTTACAGTCATACAAAATGGGACAAATAATTTTGTTGATGCGAGGGGATCACTGGTCGGTGTGGACTCGGTGGGCAGATGGGCCTGTTTCCGCGCAGTATCACTAAACCAAACTAAACTAAACTAAACTAAAGTAAACTAAACTAACCTACTTGTATCCTGAAATTATATATCACAGGAAGCATATGATGGGTGTTTAGATGTCTAAAGTAATTTGCTTGCAACTCGTGTATTTTTCCAAAGTATGTTCAATCACTGCACTGAAAAAGTTTGGCCAAGACTGCGATCTTCCCTGGTTTGGTTGAGAATAAGACATTACCTCAACTCGTACACCCTAAGCAGAGTGAAACTCAATCTGTAGAATATTAATATCCTCCCAGGTTATACTGTAGGTTTTCATAAAAGGCCATCTGCTGAAATGTCTCTGCATTTATGATGCCTGGCACATAGAGAGCATTTCCTTTTTTTTTAATGTTAGTCTGATGTTAGATTGTACTTACAACAGCTTGGTTGCAAAAGAGAAACCCATCCCTTCTCAGCACCCGAGTCCCAAGAGATTTATTCACACTGCTGAGGTCTTTACCACACAGCAAAACCAATTTCTACTCCACAGCTAATAAAAGGTTCATTCACTTTAGACTTGAGAGGAGTCACAAGCACCTGGTGGAGTCACACAGTGGGGATGTTAGAGCGGTAGACTGCATGCCTGGAGAATACTTCACACTCAACCAACACAGCCCAGCTCAGTGCCAGCTTGTGAAGCTCCCAGTCACCTCACCTTGAGTAGACAATAGACAATAGGTGCAGGAGTAGGCCATTCGGCCCTCCGAGCCAGCACCGCCATTCAATGTGATCATGGCTGATCATCCTCAATCAGTACCCCGTTCCTGCCTTCGGTAGGGGTCGAATACGTGCCTGTAATGCACCGAAATATAACAGCTCTCTGTGTTTGTGACTGACCGCTCCCACTATTGGTCTGTGTGGGAAAGAACTGCAGATGCTGGTTTAAAGCAAAGATAGACACAAAATGCTGGAGCAACTCAGCGGGACAGGCAGTGTCTTTGCATAGGAATGGGTGACGTTTTGGGTCTGAAGAAGGGTCTCGACCCAAAACGTCACCCATTCCTTCCCTCCAGAGATGCTGCCTGTCCTGCAGCATTTTGTGTCTCTCACTATTGGTCTGCCTTCTCAGCTGGACTCTCTCTAACCTCTACAGGTGCACAGTAGAGGGCATGCAGACCGGTTGCATCGTGGCTTGGTTCGGCAACTTGAGCGCCCTGGAGAGGAAAAGACATCAAAAAGTAGTAAACACTGCCCAGTCCATCATCGGCTCTGACCTTCCTTCCATCGAGGGGATCTATTGCAGTCGCTGCCTCAAAAAGACTGGCAGCATCATCAAGGACCCACACCATCCTGGCCACACTCTCATCTCTCTGCTCCCTTCAGGTAGAAGGTACAGGAGCCTGAAGACTGCAATGACCAGGTTCAGGAATAGCTGCTTCCCCACAGCCATCAGGCTATTAAACCTGGCTCGGACAAAACTATGATAATTAATAATCCATTATCTGTTATCTGTTATGTGCACTTTATCAGTTTATTTATTCATGCGTGTATGTATTTATATAATGATATATGGACACACTGATCTGTTTTGTAGTAAATGCCTTCTATGTTCCGTGTGCCGAAGCAAAGCAAGAATGTCATTGTCCTATCAGGGCCACATGATAATAAACTCACTTGAACTTGAACTTGGTCTGCTTTACACTTTAGACTGTAGCGATACAGCGCGGAAATCCATCCTTCGACCCACCGAGCTCGTACCAACCAGCCATCACCTCGTACCTACACATACACTCGGGACAATTTTTACAACTTACCGCAGACAATTATTCCAGTATGTTTTTGGAGTGTGGGAGGAAACGGGAGCACCAGGAAAAACCCCATGTGGTCATAGTGAGAACATACAAACTCCATACATACGGCGCCCAGAGTCAGGATCAAACCCTAGTCTCTGGCGCTATAAGGCAGCAACTCTACCGCTGCGCCACCGTGCCACCCTTATGCTTATACTATATGTTCAATGATTCAATTCAATGATATTTATTGTCGCATGTACCTGGGTACAGTGAGATGCGTGGTTTTGCATACAACCCAGTAAAACCATGCAGCAGATCTCACCGAGGCAGTGTTGCATCGCAAGTGTTGCGATGTTTCTGGCACCGACAAAGTTACACAAGTTCACTGATAAGTGCTGTCTTGTGCCAGGTGTCCACGTGAGGCTGCAGCCACCCACCCCCCACCTTTCTGCTGACTGGTTCGCACGCGACAAAAGCTTGTCACCGTGCCTCGGTACACCTGACAATAAACTAAACTCAAACTCAGGTGGAAGTCTACAAACAAAGTCGATTGGGACATTGGGAATGCACCCTGAGCTTGTGAGAGGTCCATTCAAGAGTGGTGACGTATCTGTTCTTGAATCTGGCATTAGGAGCTTTCAGACCTTTGCCCGATGGGAGAGGGAAGAAGTGGGAACTGTCAAGGTGTGAGTCTCCTTGGTTATATCGGCGACTTTCCAAAGGCAGAACAAAGTATAGATGGGTTCAATGGTGTGGAGGCTGGTCTATGTAATGGATTGGGATGTATCCACAACTCGCTGCAATTTCAGTTTGTTTAGTTTATTGTCACATGTACCAAGTTACGGTGAAAAGCTTTTGTTGCGTGCTGACCAGTCTGCAGAAAGACAATGCATGATTGCAAGCGAGCCATTCACAGTGTACAGACACATGCTAAAGGAAATAACATGAATAATGTTTAGTGCAAGATAAAGCCAGTGAAGTCCGATCCAAGATAGTCCGAGGTTCTCCAAAGATTGCAGAGCAGTCCCCAAACCAAGCTGTGATGCATCTTGATAGGATGCTTTCTGTGGTGAATTTATAGAAACTGGTAGGTTTGGAGAGATGCCAAATTTCCGTCGTGGAAATAGGAGATTTGGTGAGCGTTCTTGCCAAGGAGTCAATGTATTTGGACCAGGACAAATTGTTGGTGAAGCTCTGGACCATCTCCACTTCAGGTCTGAAGAAGGGTCTTGACCCGAAACGTCACCCTTTCCTTCTCTCCAGAGATGCTGCCTGTCCCGCTGAGTTACTCCGGCTTCTTGTGTCTGCTCACTTCAGCACCATTGTGTTGACATTGGGGGAGAGGTTGCCATCTTGCCACCATGTTCCTAAGCTCTCTACCTCCAGCCTATTGCTCGTGATCCTGCCGACTGCGATAGTGTCAACGTAAATGGACTCGGTGCAGAATTTGGCCCCGCAGTTGCGAGTGTAGAGGGAGTATGGTAAGGGGCAGAGTATGCAGCCTTGCGGGGCATTGGTGTTGAGAGGAGGTACTGTTGTCTGTCCTCACTCATCGCAGTCCATGGGCCAGGAATGAAGGATCCATTGGCAGTTTGATGACCATACTTTCCCCATTAAACTGCACACTTCGATGAAGGGCCTGAGAAAACGAGATGAAGAAGCTGGTTGAAACGAAATGTATCAAAATGCCCAGCAAATGATCTATGTGCAATTGATAGAAAATTTAATTTACATTTCCCTGTTTATGCAATCCAATATTATTTTACAGACATAAATGAAACCCTGCAGATTTCCAGCAGTGCCTTTAATGCAATTTATGTTTGCATCTATTTACTCTGCACTTAAAGTGCATTAAAAGACAACGCAGAGGGTAAGGTTACAATCTTCCCTTTTTAGGAATTGCAGAGAAATTGCTTTTTAGTCATGTAAGAGTGATGTTAACACCATGCTACACTATTGTGTATATTGTACTACATGGAAGGAAAAAGTCAAGCTGTCGTTTACACACCACCTCAAACAATTACTATTCAGGCTGCATCGCTACCTGATTCCTTCACCACTGATGAAAATTGGATTCAGTCACATTCAGCAAGATGACATTGCATGACATTATTAGTGCAGTGAGGCCTGACAGTGGTTAAATGTATTCCTCGGAGAGAAGCAATGAGATCACATTGTTATTAGACCATTTATGACTGATTGGCTCTCTTTCCTAATAATCCTGTAATCCCCGTTGTTACTTGTTGAAATAAAACACTCAAATTATATTTTATAATTAATAATATTTTGCATCTATGTTGTGCTTTTCATATGTCAAAGCGAGGATGGAAGGTAGTTTAAGACAATGACTGACTGAAGCGCAAGAGACAAATGCTTCATGGTGTTACACTTGTCCAACATTGGCATTACACTTGCAGATTTGAATGCGTTTCTTACGGCGCCAGAGATCCGGGTTTCGATCCCAGCCAACTGTGCGTCTGTACGGAGTTTGTATGAACCCCCCGATCTGCGTGGGTTTTTTCTTCGAGATCTTCAGTTTTCCTCCCACACTCCAAAGACGTAAAGGTTGTAGGCTTAATTGGCTGGCTAAAAAGGAACCTACAATGCTAGGTTTAAACCCGAAGATAGACGCAAAAAGCGGTACAGGCTAGTTCTCTGGAGGGAAGGAATAGGTAGGGTATTTGGGGGGGGTCAAGACCTTTTTTCAGACTGAGTGTGTCAAGCAACGATCAAGGTAATTTGGAGCCACAAGTTCTGGTTGGCTGTGGGAAGTGACAATGGGTAATTACAAACAGCAAACCAAGCAGGATGACGGAGTGGAGGAGGACAGAGAGAGAGGGGAATGCAGAGTTTACTTGAAGGTAGAGAAATCAATGTTCATGCCGCTGGATTGGTAAAACTGCCCAAGCAAATTATGAGATGCTATCCTCTAATTTTGCGTTGGGCCTCCACACTTACAGTGGAGGAGGCCTAGTACAGAAAGGCCAGTGTGGGAATGGAGGGGGCGTTTAAACCGATTTAACAACTGGGAGATCAGTAGGCCCTGGCGGGCTGAGCGAAGGTGGTTTCAGCGAAACGATCGTCCAGTTCCCTGCGCTTGGTCTCGCTGATGTATAAGAGTCCATACTTTGAACTGTTGGCATCTAAACATGAGCACCCTTCCTCCACCCCTAACTCTACAACAATCAGGGCATCAGCCCCAGTAGAAAATAGACAAGGAATTGCAGGTACTGGAATTTGCACAAAATACAAAATATGGAGTAACATCCTGGATCAAGCAGCTTGTCTGGAAGACAGAAATAAGTGACCTTTTGGGTCACAGCTCCTTTGCAGACTCTAAATTGAAAAAAATCTGCATTTACATAATCTGCAGTGCATTTTACAGCCCATTAAGTTAATTTTGTTACTGTTCCAATAGGCAACTCTGATGAAGTGTGTTATACCTGTTATGTTGTTTTTGTTGTGTAGGATTTAAACCGAAGATAGACACAAAAAGCTGGAGTAACTCAGCGGGTCAGGCAGCATCTCTGGAGAAAAGGAATAGGTGACGTCTCGGGTCAAGACCCTTTTTCACGCCAGAGGCCGGTGGGTCGGCTGCCCTGCCAGCAGCGTGTTCATTCTTTTGTTGTTATTTTAGTTTTTTTTGGTGTGTCCAAGTGTTTGTTTTGGTGTATCTTGGTGTGTCTATGTGATCGGGGAGGGTTGGGGGGTGGGGGGGGGGGGATGGGACCCGTTTTTTGCCGACCTCCTCCGACAGGAGAAAAAAGGGCCAACGTTTATCCATGTCGCCTCCCTCGCAGCCTACCAGCATGTGATTGGAGCGGCCCTTTCCCAAGTCGGGCCCAAGAAGCCTCAACAGCGGCGCAGCGTGGACTCTTCCATTGCCCCTCAACTAC